>JAJMLH010000023.1:0-204953 GCA_030569615.1 Ogataea rishiriensis | reverse complement strand
ATTGAACATCCACTAGGCTAGTGCCACGTTCGATCGGCTTGGTGCAAACCTGCTCTTCTTCTGTTCTTGACTCCTTCTCCTCGTTTCCTCTTCTCTTTGTCTTTCCCCCACACTTTGGATCTAATGGCGTTGGTTAAACTGTCATGATTTCTGCATGAACACTATATTAGGGAGGGAGGTAGGTAGGCATGCCACATTGGTTGTGGCCGTGGCTGTAGTTGTGGTTGTGTGGACTAGAGCTAAGTCTAGATTGTTAGTATTGTTTGGTGTGTTGTGAAGTTTTGAATGGTCGTACCGTTGCAGCGATGCTCCTTCCTTTCCTATGAATAATTGAAGGAAAAGGTTCAAGCAGTAGCAGAGTGAGAAGCAGAAAATTGGAATGGATGATGGGAGATCGGAAGCAAAATAGTCTAGAAATCATCATGGGTCAGCAGAAATGTCCAAACAGACTAGAAAAAAAATCAATAGGGGGGAGTAATAAAAAAAAAAGGTATCAGTGCCAGCAAAGAGGAAAGAACATCCCCTAGGAGCAAACCGAAGGGGAAATCAACACCTTAAGAAACGGCAGGAGCTTGCAAGCCTTTCTATCAGTCGAATGTCGCCAGATGCAACATCTTTGAAAAGACCGCTCTCCAAAGCGTCTGTAACATATTCATGGTACTCGTAGCCGTTTGTGAGTTGCCAGGCTAGGGTCTCTGCAAATGTCTGTTGTTCAGCAAGCCTTTTTAGTCCGGCACGGTATTCAGCTGCTAGACGTTCAATTTCTTTGCACTCAGCGAGTTCAATATCGGTATAATCCTTTCTCATCATTGCAGTGTCTTCTTCGTCAGTGCGCGAGGGTTGGTAGAGGTCGTAACCGCGTAAGAGGCCTACCTGGTGGTCCACGAGATGGACGTCAAGTTCATCCGCTAATCTTTCTTCGAATTTAAGCCTTTCTTGGCAAGCACGGTACTCTTCTTGTAGCCATTCACCCCTGTGTCTGCAAGCATCTATCTCATAATAGCTTAACATTATTTTTTTCTCGCAAGTGTCTACGATGTTGTCATCGTTGCCCCCACTTTCCTGATGGGTGGTGAGTTGCCTTGCAAGTTTCTCGGCAAACGATTCCTCAAGAAACAGCCTTTCTAGGCAAGCATCGATCTCGGCTTCTAGACAGTCACTCCTGCGTTTGCATGCGGCAATTTCAAAATTGGTCAAGGCTATTTTATGTGCCAGATTGCCATCGAAATTGTATCGAAGGTAGCCATGGTAAACCTTACCTTGCTTTTGGATGGTGAGTCTCGAAGCAAGTTTCTCCGCAGTCTGTTGCTCTAGAGTAAGCCTTTCTTGACAAGCATCGTACTCTGCTTCTAGATTGTCTGCCCTTTTATTGCAAGCAGTGATCTCAATATCGGTTAGTGCTATTTTTTTCGCGAGCATTTTCTCAAAAGAGTGTGAGGGATCATAGTGGTCCCCACTTTCGCGATAGACGGGCCAGCCAACGGTCTGGGAGAACATTTCTCCACGAGCAAGTCTTTCTTGGCATGCTTTGATATCGGCTTGGAGATCTTGGCTCCTTTGTTTGCAATCAGCGATTAAAACATCGCTGTATGTCATCTTTTTGGCAAGGATGCCATCGAGAGAGTGTTTGATGTCATCGCAGATGATGAGCTGCGACGTAAGGTTCTCGGCAAACGTTTGTGCACGGCCAAGCCTCTCCTGACATGCACGGCAATCGACTTGTATCTGATGATGGCCCTTTGTTTTGCAAGCACCAATTTTGAGATCCCTAACTAGGACTTGTTTTGAAGGACTGTTCTCCAAGGCGTATGTTAGGCCTTCAAACTGGTTCTCACTGTTGTCCTGCTTTGGGAAGGAAAAATACGGGATTCTTTTGCAGTAATCGTTCATCCAGTCTGTATCAGTAGGATTTTTGGTGTAGGCTTCGTAATGGCAAGCCTCTTCTTCCTCGACATTCTCAAATGCTGGTGGTGCTGAATGTGTCTTAGAGAATTTTTGTTTGATTTTTTGAATCATTCTATGTCTTTTGTCTCTGATTCTGTCCCTTTTGGACGTCTTTGGAGTGGTTGGTACAACAGGTTGCTGTTGTAGTTGTTGCTCTGTTGCTTGAGCTTTGATAGCTTGAAGCTTTCTTGATAATGTCTTTTTCCAGAACATGGTTTGTTGGTTATTGGGGTTTGAGGGTTTGAGAGTTTAGAGTTTGAGAGTTTGAGTAGGTTGGTAATATCTGATTCAGAATTGTTTTGTGAATTATTGAGATTGTCAAACAAAAGTATAGCGTTGGGAGATATCTAGAAGACAAACACTAATAAACAAAAAAAAACCGAGGACTAGAAAGGAGAAGGAAAATGAGAAGGAGAAGGAGAATGAAAGGAGAATGAAAGGAGAATGAAAGGAGAATAGAAAGTAGAATAGAAGGTAGAAACGAAAGGAGAAAGGAGAGAAGATAGGGAAGGGGAAAGGGGAAACTTCTCGCAGAGACAAGGAAGACAAGAGAGGGAACAGAACAAAAAACGGTAGTCCGTATTAGGAAACAACAAAACACTCGCAACAGCCAATCAAAACAGGGGAAATCGTAACAAAGGGGGTATTTTTCCCTCCCTGCCCACTTTGCGCATGGGGCGCACTACGGATCTTTGCCGTTTGGGAGCCAGGCGAGGCTCGCACTTGGCCCCACGCGAGCACATACCCACGGGAGGACACTCCCACGGGGACACGCAGCGCGTGCAGCTCACAATTTGCCTACAAAGTTCCACCTAACAGAAGTGGTGTCTATGGTAAAGCTATATCTCTGTCGGAACGTGGGAACACAGAAAGAAGGCTCTATTCGATGGTAGGTCTCTTTGGTCATTAGAAAGGTCACGTTCATGGAGTGAGAGTAATGCCAGCGGAATCAATGAAAACATATCTGTCGGCCGACCTTGAATGATGTTTGCTTCTTATTGTCTTTCAATCCTTGCAATCTCTGTATTTCGCATCATCTGATGGTGGCACCCATGGATGAGTTTTTGGGCAGCTTGATCGGCAGTGAGAGATAGAACTAGATGGTTGACATGAATACAATGAAAGTTAGTTTATATATGCTGCTGATGGTAGCCGTAATAATACAAATAAATGACATTTTGTATGACTACACCGATTGCTTTCGAAATTATCACGGTAGGTGTGTCAGTATTCGAATATCCTGTCGGTTCAAAAATCTCAGTGATTGACAATTCATTCTATACCTTCTTTCCTTGCCCAACTGCCGGACAGGTATGGACTGTTGCATCTCACAAACCTCTCTCGAAGTCTAAGAGTTGAGTGTGATTTGTTGGCTGCAAAAGCGATACGGTCATGTAGAAGGACGATTTTAAGGTAGAGAAAAAAGTAAGATTGAATTATTAGAACAAGATTCTTGCATTAGTTCTCCTCAACTCAAGGTTTCGTTAAATGAAATTACAAAAATCAGTGTAAATAACAACAAGGTGGGGGCAAGTTGCAGAAGAGTACCCACTGAATGAAGTTGAAAAACTATAGCAAGAAATCGCCCTGTTGACCAATTCGAAAACCTGAAGAGCGACCTGATATGCTTTTCGCTTACCGGTAACTTTTGCTGCGACTGATTACAAGAGAACCGTTGTTGTAAAACGTAACTGTAGTTTTTGTATTGATGATGAATTCGTATAGTATGAAAATAGAGGATCTAAATACAACCGTATATAAGAGACCAAAAAGGGTGATTTCATGTCGATTGGATTCCATTCGATGGAGAAGTGAATAGCGATTTGGAATCCTACATGATGACAAGGTCACCAAACTTCTCCTTGTAACCAGGAACTTCGAATCTACCCTTGGAAATCATATCTTGAACCTTCTCTTCAACGTCTGGTCTAGCCTTAACGACATCGTCAACGGTCAATTGGTCGAATGGTCTAGCGGACTCGATGTTAGCTAGAGTCTTTTCCAATTCAGTCAATTCAGCCAAAACAACTGATTCGGTTTCCTTTGCATTCTCCAATGCCTTTGCTTCGAAGGATTCAATCAAGTTCAATTGCTTAGACAAGTTGGCCTTTGATGCGGTGAATTTTGAAATATCGGCTTCAATCTTTGTAGCGATGGATGCGTTTTTCAAGGTACTCTTGTAAGAGGCAACATCAACAGTGGTTGGTTGTTGCTTGAGGTCAAAAAGTGTCTTCTTTGCTTCGTCATTTCTCTTTTTGAAAGCGGTTAGAGAGGCAGCTGTTTGGCCTGACAAACCTAGCTGAGCAATGATCTTTGACCAATCTAGCTTGTTCGAAACTGATTTTGCGACGGACATTCTTGGATATGATTGATTGTATGTTCTTGACTGAAACAGTTTGAAGATTCAATGAACGACGTATAGGCAATCAAATTGAATTGTACAACGTTGATAAGTGCTTGTTCAACATGGAGATAGGTAGTACGTGTGTACAACACTGTACTACTGCTCTCTCACTCCACGCCAAAAAGGAAGACAGAGCGACCAGCTGTACCACATAGTAAAAAAAACATCGATTGGAATTGTCCAATGAAAAATGGCTCTTCAGTCTGAGAGGAATCCAGTAGTGCAGGACAACCATTCTGGTGCAAGGGTGAATAATTGAGTATTTTCAACCGATATGTAGCCAGTCTCTCAGCGCTGATGTAAGTGGCATGCACACGGGACACTCAACTTATGCAGAGCATTGCACCCCTTCCTTTGGGGAAGGCTGCTGAAGATCGAAGAAAAGCCTTTGAAAGTTGATGGGTGGTAGCACGGATCAGTAAACCCAAGGCAAATCTTTCTGAACAACAACTACCCGTTTATGTAATACCAGTTTGTGGTTCTGCTTGGTATTGGCGTAAATCTTTCTCTGTTTTTTTGAAAAAGGTGGATTCTGCACGCACGATCAGCAGCGAAAGATACCTGCTCTAGAAAAGCGAGCATGAATAGAGTTATCACTCTATTACAGTGTACGAAATGTAGAGAATATATAGCGTTTGTATTCAACAGGAAACGTTGGTCTTGATATTTGGGTGTGTAGTACATCGCATTAATAATAATAAAAGAGACAATGCTAAACGAGCGTAGAGTTGGAAAGAGTCTTGCCTCGATACACGTCTGGGACGAAAGAAAATAAAAATACAAAAGGAAAGGAAGCAGATTCAACAGTACATCACATTGTACATATATTTTGAACGCTTCAGCTCTAAAATGCCTTGTGGTGTTGTTCATCCATTGAATCATAGGTGATATCAATGGCCCCCAACAACAATTTCTTGACATAGTTCACCTCTGTTGATAGCTCTGGGTTTTTTCTTGCCATTTGACGCATTTCTTTCTCTATAGGAGAAGTACAGTCGATAACATCACCAATGGCATAATCATCGTCCAAACTATCTAGGTAGTCTCCTGCTGCTCTATCGTCACCAATTTGGGCAATCTGATAACAGATTGATTTAGAAGGCAGATTCATCTTCTTTAGCTTGCTCTGCGCTTTAAGAATCACTTCACGTAAGGTATACTTATCCCTTGTTGGAGCACCATCTGTGAAAGTTATGATTAGCTTTGGTTTAACTAAGAATGTTTGATCCAAAACTTCTGGTTTCAAAATCAATTCGTACAACATCGTCGCAAGAGGGGTGACACCAGAAATGCTCATGTTCTCAAACACGGTTTGTAGCTGTTCCTCAGTGGTGATATTGTTCAAATCAATACCATACTGAGTCATCAACAGATTCTGAATATTTGCATGGTTATTCATAATCCTAACTTTCAAAGGCTGACTGCTGATATTGATCTTCATGAACAACATTAAAAAGTCGTATAGCTGTTTCAATCTATTGCCAGAGGCCATTGAACCGGAATTATCAAGATAGAATATGATGTCGAACAAACAGAGTTGTGCAAGATCATAAAACAAGTACTCTTTGGATGCTAGATTGAATCTAGCGGCTAATCTTTTGATTCTAGGTAGGCATTGATCTTCCTCAAGAGCGTTCAATAGATCGTCATCGTTGTTGTAAAACCTCTTCACGTTGGCCTTCTTGTAGACGATCTTGGAGTCGTAATCTTTGGCCAAAGTTTTGGAATCTTTTGAGCTAAAAATCGACTTTGATTTTTTACCAATTGTCCTCAAGTATTCACTGAATAACTCAGGGGCTTGCAATCTGTTGATTGTTAGGTAAACGGTTGGTAAAAGTTTCTTGTACTCGTCTCTGCTCAATGAGGCCAGGGTCGTCTCTCTTTTCACAGGTGATTCAGTCTTGATGTCTCTAGATGGGGGTGGGCCAGAAGGAGCTTGGAACTGCTTAGTCGCAGTTGGTGGTGGGCCAGAAGGGGCTTCGTACTGTTGGCTTGAAGGAGGAGGGCCAGAAGGGGCTCCGTATTGTTGGCTTGAAGGAGGAGGACCAGAAGGAGCCTCGTAAGTGCGAGATGGGTTCGGAATGTTGTTGCTCATTATGTGGATTTGAGGAAATGCGCAATGTTTCGAGAGTCCTGTATAATCGATTACACTATTCGGAACTTATTTCTAGTATGAAGTCTCAAGTGGAAAAAGAGCAGACATATTACATGTTATTTGTACGATTGGGAAACGAAATAGGTTCAGCAATTAATCGAGCGAAGTAGCATCCTGCTCCGCTCCGCTGCTCATGAGAGAACAATGCCGAACCGCATCTTTTTAGGAGAGAACTCTCAATCGGGAGTTTGTAGCAATGTCTATCGGGAGACCCACAATCTTGCACCGCCACCTCACTTAACCACCCTGCATTATACTATGGCAAGGGTCTCGCATGCTTGCAACCTCGGCATGATTCGTGATTATTGTTACTGCTGCGCCTTGGACCTCTTCGTCACTTTGTCAATCAATTCACATTCGCTGAAGATCATCATTTCAACATGTCTTTCGGTGCTCAGCAAAAAGTTGCTGACCTTCTCCTTGTGCATACGGTTTAACTCCGTGAATGAATCGTCAAGTTGTTTTCTAAGTTCAAAATGCTTTGCCTTGATTGTACTATCAGCCTCTTTCATCCTTGCAGCTAGCTTTTGGAAATTACTCAAAGCACTGTCGATAACGATCTGATAATCATCTTCAACGGCCTGTAGTTCTGATTGAAACTTTCGATTGCTTTGAGGACCTTCAAAAATTTGCGGCTGATTGTTGTTGGTATCAAGAACTAGGGATTTCATCTGTGAAAGCTCGTGGGATACATGCCCTTCCAAATGCATCAGATTGCTCAGCATGTCCTCGTTCAGCTCTTTAAGGCAAGAGTCTTCTCGTTCGTCTCGTAAAACATCAGCGTTGCTGTTGTTATTGTGATTGTGTTTCAATATTCCCCGTAAAGGTATTGATTCTGATGCAAAGGCATTACTCTGTTGAACAACAAGAGGTGTACTGTTGCTACGGAAAATCGAACGGCCAAAGTTTGATCTCGACGTTTCGAAAAAAGAGCGTTCTCTCTCATGCAGCAGGTTTGATTCTCCTCGCTTTGGTGATGTTGATATTATCATGGAACTAGACCTCTGAGCCTCCATGTTATCTTCATTTTGTTTGGTGGATTCGTTCAAAGCCGGTGGTGTGGCCGGCAGCAGTATGTGACTTTGCTCCAAGAAATCACTGATGGGAGCTGGGGGTTTCCCACCGGATTCATGTGAAGTTTCTATAGTTGAATCTGGATGGATACTTTCCGAATCGTTAGTCTTGCTTTGACCCACTGTCTCATCCTTTGTACTGGTGTTATCATGCTGCTCGACATTTCCTGTCTCATCCTTTGAGGCTGTCATAGAGTTTGCCAGTTTTGGGTTTTTCCTTTTTGGGCCTTTACGAGGAGCAGGTTTACCTTTGCGTTTTGTTGGCTTTTTGGTGGCTTTCTTTTTGGTTCTTGTGGTTGGTTTTTGCGTTGCCTCTTTCTCCTGAATCTCCCAAAACTCCTGATTTGTCTGTATCGAATCTCTCTGTGCTGCCACTGCATGTGCATCCTCGGTGAAGATGGTTCTTCTGTTGGTATCCTCAATCTCTGGCAGCGCAAATTCAAGTCCTCCCAGCCCAGTGTAAGATCTTGAACTGAGAGCATTACGTTGTTCCAGTTTGTCTGATGCGTCCAGGTTTTGCTCTTTATGGTTTGTCTGTTGTTGTTGTTGTTCGTGGCTGTGGTTTGGGCCTTTGGTAACCGTTTCACGTGTACTGATCCTAGTTTTGGCATTTAGTCGTTTTGAACCAGTTTCTGGATAGATCTTTTTGGAAGGCGATTCAAACATCACTTCTGACTCGCTGTAGGAACTGCTGACATTGTTCAAGAATGTTGTTCCTTCCTGAGTGGTATATTGAAATGAGACACTCTGATCATGGATTGGGATCACCGAAGACGATTTGAAGATCCTTCTGAAGTCAGCACTCATGGTCGCACGGTTGTTGTTTTTCTCCTATACTAGCAAGTTATGTGGAAATTTCGAGGTAAAGGGTTTGCTCTGGCTGATTGCAACAAGTAGAGGTTGATCCATGATGCTGATGAGCAATCGAAACGATGAATTATAAAAGAGGGCTATTTTTCTTTACCCTCAGTTCTTCACTGCTCTCCGGCATCCCCTGTCTGAGTTCACGCGCGCGAGGTGTTCAATTCTACATTTCCTTGCTACCAAGATTTGTTTTTTTTAACCTTCAGGGCACTTTGCACATTGTTGGAAAACGGGTTTAAAGGGAATTTAAAAGTACAGAGGAAAAGAAGTCGAGGTTTTGCTCTTGCGAACAATAAAAGGATGATATGGGTTTTAAATATCAAACAGGAACAAATAAAGCAAAAAGTTTTCAAAAAGCGCGTTCATAGTATCAAACGATATAACACAAAGCACCTAAGTAAAAACTTCAAGGGGTTGATATCAAGACAATCAGTATAGGACGAACTTGGCCTTACCGCTGGTCAGAGCAACGGTACAACCGTCCGTTCCATCTCCGTTGTATGAGCCATCTTCATAGACACAGTCACCGTTGACTACACTGTCGTCATCGTAAGCAACGATCTTGACGTTGTAGTTCAAAGAGTCATAGTTGTTTGGGTTTGGGATCAAGGAGAGGTATGAGATACCATCGGTGTAACCGGTACCAAAGTTCAATGGAGCCCAGTTTCCGACACCGGAACCTGAGGTACCCCAGATACAACCATCGGTGTATGAGACACCAGCATTGTTGACATAGAATTGAGCGGATGTTGCTAGTCCTTGCCATTGGTAGTAGGTATCCTCATCGACAACAGTAATGACAACTTCATCGCCACCATCGACAACGGTAGGAATGACCATGTTTTCGGTACCAGGATAGTCTGTTCTACAGATGGCAACAGAATCGGAGATTTCTGAAACAACTCTGGCGGCATCGACACCCCATTCGCACAAGTAATCGCTATCTGTGTTTGATCTGTATAGGTAACCGTCCTGACAGTACAAACCACCAACAGAGACACCATTTGCAGGTTGATCTGATGGCCACTGGGTCTTGGACATACCTGATTGACAAGCGTAAGAGCAGTAGGTATCATCCTCACAAGAACCTCCTGTTGAGGTATCGGATGGATGGTACAAACCAGACCAACCGCCAAAGCCTAAGTCGGACAAGGCAATGACACCGTTTCCACCTGGGAAGTCAGAACATGAAACGACACCATCGACAAACTTTTCGTTTGGACCTGAGAAAGAGCTCAAATCACCAGAGATGGAACTGCCTGATGAGTAGGTGTACGAGCTTCCATCGGATGAGGATGAAGCTGAAGCAGAGGTTGTTTCTTCTGAGGAGGATGAGGCCGATGTGGAAGTGGCCTCTTCGGATGTGGTCTCTGAAGTGGAGGTTGGTTCTGAAGAAGAGGTGGTTGCATCTTCAACTGTACGAGTTTCAATTGAGGCTTCAACGGTTGGGGAAACTGTCTGTCCCGATGAGTCGACTGTGACGGTAACATAGACGTAATCGTAAGCAACGGCTCTCTTATGTTGATGGTGCTTGTGGTAAGAGGTTGCGGTTGTGGTGCAGTCGTTGGAGCCAGCTGCTGCTGCTGCTGCTTGTGGTCTTGGAGCTGGGGCAGCAAGAGCGGTACCTGCTAGAACTGCGGTAACGGCTATCAAAGATTGTGTGGATAATTTCATAGTTGGAATATAGGCTATATGATGTGAGAATTCTTGTGAAAGAAGTGGTTAGTGTTAGCTATCATAGAGGTTCTTTGTATGATCAGCGATGGAACTTTGCAAAGTTAGAGATAGTCGTGTAGTGTGATAGGTATGAAAGATGAATGTTTGAGATCGGTATCAAAATGTTGATGTTGTTGTGGTTGTTAAATGATGGTGATTGAAAGGAAACAAGAGGAAATTGGAAGATGAAACATGGTGTTCTTTGTGAAGGAAGATTGATTGATAGTCATCTAATGAGAGATGATCATAATAAGGGGTAAGGGGTAATAAGGGGTAATAAGATGGTAGGCCAGGCTAGGCCAGGCCAGGCCAGGCACGCTCTTCACGGCGTGCACGTATTTCAAACAAATGTATGGGCATAGGAGTGAGTTGAAAGCGCGTCCTCTCGAGATGTAAACAAGCAAAAACAAACAAACAAACAGTATGCGTGGCAACCGAAAAAAAAAATTGTCCTCCCCTGTGAGTGCGTTGAGGCTGCCGGGGGGGATTGCCGTGCTGCTAGGGGGAAGGCTGGTGGCTGGGAAGAGGACCGAAGAGGACAATTGGGGGGCTTGTTTATGTTTCTGCCAAGTGCCTCCAGAAGTCGCACCCAGCCACGCATATTTCCTCTTTGGGAAGGTGCTTCTGGCGTCGCTCCACGGGCAGGGTCACTCTCGAGGCAAAATGGTAAACAAAAACTTTCAAGCAAGTTGTTTACACGTTTCGAGTGGACTTTTGAATTGGATGCTGTGCTGTTTTCGTATGGGTCTGTCTGTTGGTCGAATTGAATTGAATTGAATTGAATTGAATTAAACTGAACTGGATTCAACTATATACATACTCAAGAGTAAACGAATGTCTTTGAAGTTCTAGTATGATGAACTTTCCCTGCTTGTAGAAACTGTAGATTGAAGCCCGTATCATATCATGGTTTTGAGCTGTTGCTGTTGATGAATTTTCGAATGGATGAAACAAAACCCAATATTGAAACGATCTAAATGACTGCTATTGACTATCTCTTTCGATTGATTCCGTACGGTATGATATACTTACGTCAAACTGTTTGGGGATCAAAGGGTGGTCAAATTGTTGTTGTTTCGGGCACTTGAAGAGTAGTGGTTGAAAAACAGGGTTGGTATATGTTATAGTCTATGGTAATAAAGGAATGTAAATAGTTGGATATATAACGTGTTGTTTGACTGTAATCGATGAGTGACAATAAGTATCGAGTTGATAAGAAGGGTGATGGTAAAAGGTATATACAGAGGTAAGGAAAGAGCAAGGGATGATGTTTAAATATAAGAAGCGTCAGTTTGGAAGTTGCAAAAACTCTGCAAGAGATACAGCCCAGCCGACAACAAGCTATTCATCATCCGTCGTAACGAGTAGTGTAGAAGTGGTAAACAATCAATCTCAGGTTTTTGCGTGGCGCATGCTTAGGGCGTGTGTGCGCATGCGGAAGTGCTTTGACGCCCGCCATCTGTCTGAGAAGTTCTTGTCTCTCTAAACCAATTTCAGGTATATAAAAGATGGGGCTTTTTTTTGATTCATTGTGAGGTGGAACTATTGTGTTACACCAATCACTCCTATACCATACAAGGGTGGTGCTTCATGTTCTAGTCTATGTAGTGTAGCAAAGCAAGTTTGTTTTCTCGCTTCAACGTGGTGGAGACTGTGAAGTGTGTGGTTTTCTTTTTTCTCGAGGTTAACAGTCTGTTAAAAAAAGTATAGCAGTACTATAGAGGATCGTTTGAATTTGCCGTCTCTTCAATGGTCCATTTCTCCCTCCTTTACCCCATGTCCCGTCCGGAAAAACTAGCACATCTCCTCGTCCTCTATACCCCCGGTACTTCATGCACGACCCCACCAATGCCACCCATAAGAATGAATCATCTGCGTGGATGAGCTAAGGCATTACGCAATTTCACTGCGAAGTCAAGTGCAGAAGAAGTCCAAGTCAAATATGTGTATGCATAAGCCGGAAGTACCAAAGGACGGATAAATGTAAAGAAGCACACAGAGATACGGTACTACCTGTTGCGGTTTGAGAGTGATTACCAACGACAGAAAGAGCACCACATCGTGAATCATATAGAAGACCAGTTTGAGGTTTGTTGGGGATAAAGAGCCAATACGAACGGCACTAGTTGGACCCGGATAATTCAAGCCCCGGGTACTCTCCACACTGCCGCTTCAAAGGGGTCGTGTCCCCAGACTCAATACTCTTTCCGCCCGGCCTCCTCCCCTCCTCCCCTCCTCCCCACGCTTCTTCCGTAATTCTACATGCGCTCACGTACAGGATTACGTAGCTATGCACCCCCTATTGCAAAGAAAATGAGAAAAAAATCAACCACTGCCCACAGAACACTATGCTGTACTCCGGCACTTGTACTACTTACGACTAGACCAATTTAAAAATTCTATTATACTGTAAAGCACTGTAATATTATGCGTTTCTTTCTTATTCTCCTATAAACTACTAACTGTTCCTTTCCTTGCCTTTCCTTATCACAAACTCATACTTGTCTCATCTTGTTTGTGTTCTTCAGACATTCATTCCATCTTACATCTCATCTTCTACCCAGGTGATTTGTTCATCTGACATACAAACAAACAGACAACCAAAAAGTCACTTAGGCAGGCATTCTGTTCAACCCATAAAATATCTCATTCTTCAACAACAGATACTTTGATCCAATCCTTACAGAAGCCTCTCAAATCATAAAGGCAATACAATTCAACCCTACATATAAAGCAGCATCGAAGGGAGATACACTCAAATGTCGAATGAAGTGTTTAACGAGGGTCCAACAACGTCTCAACATGTGGAGGCCAAAGATGACGACCATTTCAAAAACACAACCTTCAGACTCAAGAGGACAAGGTCCATGGGACTTTTGGACGATTTCATAGTTCAAGCACATACTCAACATACCAACAATACCAGTGGTACTGGCGACGACAACAGCGGCACCACCACCACCAACAACAACAACAACAACAATAACAACGGTTGCGAGGCAAAAATGACCTCGAGGGATTTTGTTTCCGATGAAACTTTGCAAAAGCTAAACATTAGACCCACTACAGAGGGAAAAGGATCAGTCCCCAGCTTCTATACAAGTGTCATTCCTTCTACCAAGAATAAGACTAGTCTGGTAAATTCGCCACCAAGTTTCCAAAGCGACGACCTTTCCGATGAGAATTACTATTCGGAGGACTCGATGAGCTCTATAGGTTCGTCTAATTCTGTCAGTTTGACTCCAAAGCATCAACTTAAAAAGCAGCAGCAACAGCAACAACAACAGCAACAGCAGCAGCAACAGCAACAGCAGCAGCAGCAACAGTCGCAGAGAAATAATGCCAGTGGCGGTAACCATATTCCTCCAGTGTATTCTCAGCATTTGCATGACGATATAGATGTGCAACATTGTCCAGAGGAACATGTTGACTACTTTTCACATAACTGGGATGAGGCTGAGATCTTGAAATCGTGGAGGTATGTCACCCTGAGGAGAAACGACTTTGCAGATGCCGCAAGGTTGGAAAATGCGTCCTGGAGAACTTGGGCTCAAGCAAGAAACGGCATCAGAACAATATCACCGGCAGAACTCAACTGGAGCAAAGATACAGACGTGACGTGGCTTTATGGACCCTTGTACAAAGAAGAAAAGAATGACTTGTATATCGCTGAATTCAAAGAGAAGCGTGAACGAGCAGTGCAAAAGATTCAAAAGGAGAAACAAAAGGGAGGAGAGGCAAGAGGTTTTGGAGATGGCAATGAAAATGACAGCATGCTCACCGATGACGACCACGAAGAAAAACAGATGGGCGAAAATCTCAAACCTATACTCAAGAAGAGAACAAACGTTGAAAAGATGATAAGTGATGCCTCTTATAGCCGGCTGCAACTATTGCTAGAAGAGCATGATCACAAGTTCAAAGGTAGTCCCATCCTTGAAAGCACTGTGAATAATTTGAATGAATCCCCATCACCCGTTATATCGTTGGCTCAGCAACAGCCAATAGGAGGCTCTTCATCCCCACTTTTCTCTTTGTCTGCTAACACGACATCTGACGATTTCAAAAAAGCCAGTAGCGAACAATCGCATCTCCCTGCACAAACACCACAAGTGACGAATCCAAAGAAGGAAAGACGCATCCATTTCAACATGAGGGTGGATCAATGCATCGCGCTGAATGACAACCATTCCGACTATTCGACCGATTTCGAATACGAGAATGAATCCGACGAAGCTGAATCTTCAAACTCCCATTCCATCCTGCATAACTCTCGCTACTATGATGACATGGATTACAAAGAGGATAATGAAGGTGACGAGGATGAAGAGGAGGATGGTGAAGATGATGGTTTCATTCTGAACACTAGGGTCAAATCTCCAAATATTTCTCATAGACCTCCGATCTGGTCACAGGCATCCTCAAGGAGACAATCCACCAATACCGCTCCTACAACCACCATTACGGCCGCACCTGGTGTGAAGGATGTGTATACTATTGCCCCATTGCCTGCTACAACCTTGAAAACATGCTCTGACGATGAGGATGAGATTGATCTGTACACGGTGTCGCACAACACAAAGACTAACCGTGGATACGACTACTACTACGATTACAACACCGTCTACAGTGACAGCAGCAATCCATTATATTCAGTGATAAACTCCCAACAGGACGTTCAAATGTATGATGTGCCGGATAACTGTCAGATAGAGGATGTTGATATGGATGACAACGCTCACGGTGCCAGAATGGATTCTCAAAGTCCTCAAGTTTATGAAGTTCCAGAGTCCTTGAGTGAGGCCATTCCTCTTGACATTCAAAATCAGATGTACCAAAGCTCTCCTGTTGTTTCCCACGATGTACCAATGGAAATCCAGGGACATTACGAGCATGACTCTCCAATGGACATCCAAGAGTCTCATGATATACCTCTAAGCCTCCAATCGCAACTTCCTTCTTCTTCAGAGACATATACACCGCAGGAAACCCAAGGAGGTTCGTCGCTCAAAAGAACTTCCAGCATGGGTAACTCCAACGCAACTTTAGGTTCCAGCCATACCTTGTCAACGATCAAGGTTGGTTTGAGTGGGTTGGATCTAAGCAGCAGCGGATTGAGAAAGAGTTCGGGAGCAGGATCCAAACCACAGCTTTACGAAATGGCTAACAGTTTCCAACCTCAGCAACAGCAACAGCAGGGATCTCTTTCAAGATCGAGTTCAAGAGTCTCTATTGGAAGCGGGAAAAAATCCTTCATGCTGAACAACTCTGATAGTGATTCCAGCACTAGCGATGATGAAGACGACGACGACGATGATGAAATGGTTATCAACACTCCTAGGAGGCAGCCTCAGTCCTCAAACGCATCGGGTAACTCTTTCATCAAGCGTCCATCGACAGTTAGTGCAATCTCAGCTACAGCAGGAACTACCAACGAAAACATAATTTCATCAGGTAGATCTATGGATAACGATACTGGTGGAAGCTATGCCTCTTTGTCCTCCATTGCATCGAATGGATATAGAACTACAGGAGGTGGGTCGGGCTCTGGTCATGCTGGTGAAGTGTCGCCTTCTCCCTCAACAGAGGAGAGCTCGTCATCTTCAAAGAAGCTTAACAGTGCTGTTGGTAGTGCCAAGGGATTTGCTAATCAGCTTCTGGGTGGTTCAAAAAATTGGATTTGATTCCATGTATTTCCTCCCGTTTTTTTTTATTTTTCACCGCGTTGTTTTCAATGATCTGTAATGACTATTTAAAGTTTGGTTATAATATTAGATATTCTCAATGTTTTTTTTTCTACTAAACTTGGCTGTTGACTTGAGATGGATTTCCACGTGACTCTTACTAACTTGAAATTCAATACAAAGTGTGGTTTCATTATAGATGAACTACGCAGACAAGCAGAACCACTTCAAAGAGTCTTCTTGCTTTCCCGATTTCTCAAAATTTTCCATGCTTTTCCCAATTTGAACTTGATGGCAAAGATGTATTTGATCAAAGGCCTAGGTAGGACGGCACTCAATATGGCTAACTTCCTGGCCCAGCTTCCCTTGTATACAAAGGTTGTACTTTTGTAACCATTGATAATCTCGTCGACTACACTCTTGACGTAGATCTCGGGAGACTCGGGGCTGTTTTTCTCTGCAAACTTCTGTCTCAGTTCAAAGGCTTCAACGATTTCAGGTATGTTGTAAATGGACTCCTGCAACAAGGGCCTCGTGTCGGCAATGTTAGTCTTGACACCACCAGTGGCAACTGTCAAGACTCTAACGTCGAACGGTTCCATTTCGGCACTTAGAATACTGGCAAACTGATGAATGGCTGCCTTGGATGCACCATAGACGGACCCCCATGGGAACGGACATATGGCTGCCATCGAGCCTGTGAAAACTATAGTTCCTTTGGCATTTATAATCTCTCTGCTGAAGGTTCTCACCAGCTTGATTGGTCCATAGACATTCACCTTGAAGCAAGCTTCCATTTGATCATCCTTAACGTCCAATGCCGGAATGGTACAGGATTGTCCAGCATTGTTATATAGAATGTCCAGTTTCCCATCCAAAAGTTGAGACTTGACAAATTCGTATGCCTCCAATATTGACTCTGTGGAAGAGACGTCCATTTTGAAAGTTGTTATACCGTAGATCTCTGAAAGGTCAGACATCGGCTCCAGTCTTCTCGCACATGCAAACACGCGGTAACCCTTTTTCGATAACTGTATTGCCGCTTCATGGCCTATCCCTGAAGAGCATCCTGTGATCAATGCTGTCTTTTGTCTTTCTTCGGACATGACGGTGGCTATAGGTTGTTGCAAGAGTGCTCTTGTAGTATATAGCAAGGGATTTGCTCTTTCATAGAGTCTTCTTTGTGCAACGGTTACAATTCTGTTGGAAGGGCGCAAGCCACACACAGACTCATATGCGCGCATGCACAAGGAGGCCCAAAGCTCAGCCAACCACAGAGAAAGAGCAGAGCATTCATTTGTTTAGCGATGTACCTTACAATATAGTCCACCCAAATCATCATCTATTAATTACAGCACTGTTGACTACACATCGGTACACACTACATTGGCAAACAACAATTGAGTTGCAGTTACCCCATATCCACTGGTCCATCAATTCACTTTTGGTCTTCTAGATTCAAGTCCCGTTGTATCACCGCACTATTCAAATAGTATCATATAAAGATGTCGAACGATCTTGGTTATTCCCAATTCAGTATTGATGAGGATGAAGATGATGATGTTTTCATTCAGCCCGACATCCCCACCGGAACCACTAATAGGAACTTTACAACAAACGATCCGGCAGTTACAGCATCAAAGAAGCCCGTTCCAAGCGGCAACATGGCCTCTGCTGCACCGGCAGGGAGTACCTCTTCACAACCTGCAGATGCCTCAACAGGTGGACCCTTCTTGAGCTTTACCAACTTTGTCAATCCTCAAGCTTATTTGAATCCCCTATTGGCAAGTCAAAACATTCAGGTGAAGGAGAGACAGTTCACTGGGGGAAACACGTTGGATGAGTCAGTTTTGACGACGCTCAACAGGGACCTTACAAACGTTGGAGATAAGCTTTTGTCCATCTTATGGCCGCTAAGACTACGCCAAAGACTTGTCGTTGTGGAAAATATGAGCAATAGATTTACCAACGTTGCAAGGCTATTCAATAACAGAGACAACGCTGGTCAGCAAACTGACGTTGGTCAAGAGGAAGACATGATCGAGTCTGACCTTGCCAATAATTCCAACTCGAAAGATTATTCAAAAGAGACAATTAGAAAGATTCTGGATTGGGATTTGTGGGGACCGTTAGTGTTTGTGCTTGGGTTTAGTTTGATAATAACCTACCTACAAACAAGGACACTTAATGCCTCTGGTACAAGTGACACAAAAGTTTCAGGAATATTTAGTGCTGCATTTACTCTAATCTGGGGTGTTTTGGCAATCTTATCGATAAACATACAGCTAGTGTCTCCAGTGGCACAAACCACAGAATCTGGGGCTATCACTTCAGGAGTTGTGGCCTTGTCATTTTTCCAGTGTGTTAGCATACTTGCTTATACCCTGTTTCCGATTGTTATTGGTGGATTGACCTCTGTGTTTATCAAATGGAAGTTTGTGAGGCTGATCATCAATTCGATCATGTACTTCTGGTCTATTTTGTGTTGCTGGTTGATACTGGCAATTGTCAACAATTGTAAGACACATGGAACTCCAAGCTTTATTTACGGAGTTGGAGGTGACAACGAGCAGGAAGATGAGCATAATGATGGGGATAAGAGAATCTTTGTCATGATTTACCCGATCATGTTAGTGTTTGGTTTGTTCTCGTGGTTGTGTGTGATTATTTGATATGTCTTCCCTTTGGGGGTTGGTTCTGATAATTCAATGACAGTGGAGATCTGTTGGATTATGTTTATTATTATACAGAATAATGTCGCTTATTCGATTTTTCAAAAGACATCCTCAAACTCTTCGGGAATTGCCAACTCCTTTCTCAGATCCGCCGATCTAATACCTGCAGATTCGCTCAAAAATGAGATCATTGACTCGATGTTCTCACCCAAAACAGTGCAGTTCTCAATCAGTAGATCTAAATTTGATTCTATCTGTCTCATGAATTCGGGTTCGAATTGAGCAACAGCTTTTAATCTTTTGTTTAACCCGTCAATTTCGCTATTTAGTTGTGAATTGTTTTTTAGCAATTCATCTCTGTTGTAATGTTCAAACAGTTCTTCCCTTTGCAGCCGAGCCTCTTTCAATCCCTCACTCAGCGCTTCAATCTTGACTTTCAAGTCATCGATGCAGCTGGTGGTATTGTTGTGGTTATTAATCATTTTTAGTTGAATGTGGTACTTGAAAACCCAGTACAAGTTTTGAGTTCCACACTTTTCGCAATTGACCAGGTCATCATCGATAAGCGCTTGTAAAACATCTTTGATAAGCATTGGAGAAATTCCCGTTGCCTTGGACGCGACTGATTCAACCTCTTTGATGCTGTACATCGAGTGTTTAAAATTGAACCAGTCTAGAAGCTTTTGCTTTTTTTCTTCCACAGATAATCCTTTCTTTGGGGGCTATATACGAGAAGGTCAAGGGAGTGAAAAGTTAGGAAACAGGTTTGTATGCTTTTGCTTCTTTTGAGTTTTCCAATTGTTATCGCTAAACACAACATACCATGGCTATCTTTTTGTCTTCTTATATATACCGTTGGTCATCCATCTTTTTGCAAGAGTGATGTTATTGAAAATAAATGAGGGAGAGAGATTGAGTGGGAGGCGCTTTTAAGGGAGAACACCGAGGTGAGAGGGCTATCGAAGATCACGTCCACCGCGTACCTGAGGAGTGCTGAAGCGTAGCACCGACCATTTGCAGAGAGGGTGCTCAACGCAAACCAACCCGATCTCTACCACTAATCCTTTGGAACAAACAAACGTTAGCTCAAAGTCTTTTGCATTTTCCAGGCTATTTGATATTAACCATAATATAAAATAGTGACAGCAGTCTGCATCGCCCTCACCATGGAACATTTTGCTGGGTTTAGATTCAGTTTACCATGAGCCAATCTTTTATTTTGTAAAGGGGATAGGTGTGACAGTATATAATGCACTCGAGCGACACAAAAAAAGAGGATCAAAAATGCTTTTTGACAACGTAATTTATGCTATCACTCACTTCTCCTCCCAGAAGTACCACAATTTCGTCATCTTTTAGCTTGCGGCCTCTTGTCCTGTATATCGTCTCAATCGTATCGTTCAGGGCACTTACTTTCTTGAATACCACATTGCCTTTCACTTTTTCAATCTTCAGAATTTTGGAGGCTGGAGGAGTACTGGCATCAAATATTCCGTTTGTAGCATGAAACACGATAGAAACGAATAAAACTAGCTCATCGATACCACTGAAAGCATCGCCTATATTCACAGGCGGGAGTCTCGATAAACTGCTTGATGAAGCGCGTACATGATATCTCAACGGATCATGTTCGATTGCCCTACAAAGCTCAAAAAAATCATCAACCTTTGAAGCATTAGGACATTCAATAAGTCGTCCAAACACGGAGTTTGAAACTTCCAAAAGAGCGTTTTTTATAAACGAACATTTGGATGTTCCTGCTGGATATCTGGCTAAGGCAGCATCTCGGATCCAACTGGGCTGTTTGGGGAAGTTTTGGAATCTATGGCCCAGGTCAAAATCTATCCTCAAGCCTGGAACTTTTAGGGTGTGCAATATTCCCCTAATAGAACACCAATGAGAGAATGCGCGTAATGAGTTGTAGACATCTTCAGAGCTCAAAGCCGTGAATCCACATTTTTCCCCAACAAGATTCCTCAAGACATGTCCTTCCAGTTGTGGGAATGCCACATGATGATCCGATTGCAAAAAATTGATCTTTGTTGCTGTGAGAATTTCGCATCCGAGCTTGACATACTTCATCCTCTCTGAAGCTGAAATGTTGGCTATGTAAGCTAACGCTTGATCTTTTTCCTCCATTGGATTATAACTGGAGTCCTCCAACGTGCATACTTTCGATGTAGGATCATACCACTTGTTGATTTCTATCTCTCTAGATGTCAGTATTATTGAAAGACAAAGGTCCCTATAATCGTGTAGTACTGATCCGCAGCGCTTTAGGATATAATAACTTGACACTATGGAGTAATTGTTGTGATGATCTGAGTATCCACTACTGATCATCAAAAACCTGTCTTGATTCCTCAGTCTGACAAATCGTCCCTCAGATGTCTGTTTATAAACTCTTCCATTCTTCTCGTAGGCATTGTGGGTCAATGCCTTTTGGTTTTCAGTGAAGTTGATTACCTTGTCGCAAATCTTTATCAAGTTCAGTGAGATCTCTTCGAGCACCATGTTCTAATATTAGCGTAATAGTCGAAGAACAGATATTCACTGACTTGGCGCAATATGAAAGTTTTGGTTAGTCAATGGAGTAAACGAGCTTCAGGTTCGGTCAAAATAGATTATGTGTGATGTGTGTCAAGAAGCTTGATTCATCATCATGTTTACATTTCGATTTTTATTCAGCGGCTGCTCCAAATTAGATCGCTCGCATGAACGCATTGGCGTAGGACTTACTTGGACTTTATGCACTCATTATAGCATCAGACTAGTCATCCGCTTCCTCTTCACACACAAGCAGATAACTATCAATTGAGTCTACATACGGCATAGCACTCTAGGCGCCTATTTAAATAATAGAACAATAAAAATTAGAGTACCCAAATCGAAACAAGGTAAACTAGGGGAACATTGTTTACTCGCGGTCCACTTCCTCTGCTTCTTCCTCCCCCTCCTCCTCCTCCTCTTCAGCACCAAACTCCATTGGGTCATAGGTGCTTCTGAGTATATCTCTACCATCAATTTCGTTCCTCGTTGGTTCTCTTATGGAAAGGTAGATCTGATCATATGTCATCTCTTTGATCTTTGGTTCGACATATGGATCAATCCTACGCTTTTTTAGCTCAACCTTACCAGATATTGGAACATAAAGTGCTGTGTTTGTCTCCTCGTCAAACGTAATTGCTAGGTGACGGAATCCCTCGGTTTCGCTGAAGTGTTTCAAGTTGCCATGATAATCTCTCACCTTTTTGTATATGTACGTTTGTGGGTCTATAGGATTGGCAACTTCATCTTCAGTGATTGGAGCGTTTTCCGTTTTGTCATCGAATTGTTTCTTTATTTCCTCAGCGTTCTTCATACTTGCGGTATAGAGGGACATCAAGTTATTATCCTCGTTGAACTCTATCTCTCTGAACATTGCAGTCAATAATCTTGGATCGTTCTCTGACTTGATGTCATCCTTCTTTGTTTTTTTACCTTTGATGACCGAAGCAGAAGGAGCAAATTTGACATCGAAATACTTTTGATCCATCATTGAAGTATCGGGCAATAAATTCCAAACTCTTTTGCCTTTCAAATGTTTCTTGGTTGGATGCCTCAAGTTATTAGCCTCTTCAGAAGCAACTGTGCCAAACTTTTCTTCGACGGCTCGAAGTTGCGTCTTTGGATCCAACTCATCATCTTTTTTGAATTGCACTTTCTGCTTCAGAGAGTCGACAGAAGCCATTGGTAAACCTCTGTCGGACGATATGTATTGGGTCCTACGTAAAAAGCTGACGCTGTCCGATTTTGAAGATGTTTTGAGATTCGATGGGTCCACTAGCAAGGCTCTATCATCCGGATGCAATGCATCTTCATTTCCGTAATCAGGAGACAAGGCACAAACTTCTAATATGTTGTTCTTCTCTATACATCCTGGTACCTCCATCAAGTTCATGTTCATGCCGAGGTCATTATTCAATGGAATAAGGTTCTTGAAATGGTCTTTTCTAAACAATGAAGACAATAGTGACGGTGAGGTCAAAGAGTATGAGCCTGTAAGTAGAGACGTATCAACTAGCTTTGGAGGGCAGGGCGGTGGTGGTAAATCATTGTTGTACCTCACCTTCGCTATGTAATCTTGCCTCGTTGTTGACTGTGACATCTGTGGAATGCGTTTTGATCGTTTGTCTCTTAGTTAATGCCCAAGAATAAACGAGCCCTATGATTTTAGATGGGTTAGTAAACTTACCAAGATCCAATGACTGAAGGGGCGTCTTTTATTGGAGACTGAACGAACGAAAAGGAGTCACCTTCTTCACTTCGGAAGAATGGTCGTATGTCTGTCTCTCTTTCCAAGCCAACCGCACCAACATGTAAAGTTGAGTGAGCGTTGAGCTTTCACCTGCAACCATAGACAGATTATGACGTAATATACTACGTCATGCTAAAAAAAGATACGGATCGTAAAATCAAACCTGCCAAAAGGAAACAAAAGAGCATTTATGTATTCAAAGGTAGACAAGCAAGCATTCATAGCTCGTCTCAAGATCTTCCATCTGTTAAAGCTGTCATTTTCATTGCAGAGCAACATACATACCACTGTACGTCCCATAGACTCATTACTCGCTGATAGGTTGGGAACGTGTATGCCTGTGAGATTGAACGCAAGTCCAAGTACAATGGTTTGAGCCGAAATCCATCTTTTCAAACTGCAGCACCACCATAAATGACTCAAAAGCAATACGGTCACCCTTTCAAGGATCTCAAATTTTGTGGTACTGCTTTGTTATCACATAAAGCGGATGTTGTTTCCGAGATACAGTCGATGGGAGGAGAGTATTATAATGACCTCATGGCTGACACAGAAGTTTTAATCGTTGGGGATATGGACACTGAAAAGTACAGGTATTGTGCCCAAAAAAGAGCGGACATAAAGTTTATTAGTATAGATATGGTACACAATCATTACTCTCAATGGGTTGATGGTAAGAAATTTGACAGCTCCGTCTTGAGTGATGCAAAAATGGCATTCTTTGAAAATATGAAGCTATGTCTCTCGAGACTTTCGAATGCAAAGGATAGATTTTTCCACAGATCCTACATATCCTCGCTGATTTTGGAGTACGGAGGAACACCAACAGAATCCTTGACTCCTGCTAATGCATTTGTCATAACAATGGACAGATCCGGTAAGCGGTACGAAAAAGCCCTCGAGTGGGAAATTCCGACTGTTCATCCGAAGTGGATATTGGACAGCATATGCAGGGGGGCGCTATTGGACTTCAACTTCTACGATATTTCGAAGGTTGATGATGACAAGATTGGAAAGGAAGCGTGTCAAGTTTGGGATAGTATCATTGTTACCAACGATGCTTACAATTTTGGACATCAGTCTGACAGCCAAAACAACGCGAAAAGATTGAGGGCATCGTTGAGTGGCACCGGGCAGCTGCCCAATTTTCAATTCAATGACGAAATTGGTGCTACTAGCCGTGTGACGCTAGTGTCCCATGCTGATCAGAGGAAAAATCATAATCAACTGGAAGGCCTGGAACCGAATTCGATTTTTCTAGGACTCAGCTTTCTTACCTACGGTTTCAATAATGAACAAAACGAAAAAATACACGCTCTGATCAAACAGCATGGAGGTGAAGTCTGTCATACTGAAGATGATGAGAAAACCATCAGCCATCTGTTGATGCCATCTAGCGTACCTCTCAAAGACTTGCCAATCAGGCTCAGGCGACTAGTGGATGAAAATGATATAAAGACTGTGAATGAGTGGTTTATAGAAAGGTCACTGTTTTACGGTCGAATCAAGTTGGACCATTGGTCACTCCCTCGAATGCATTGCAATCTAAGTTTAGGATTGCGTGTCAGCATCTCTGGATTTTCGGGAGTGGAACTACTCCACTTGACGAAGCTTATATCACTGCTTGGGTGCGAACTGATCGAATCTTTCCAAGATGATTGTGACTTACTCATTGTTGACTTGTTTACCATTGGCCTTGACCCCAAAAGCTCGCCGAAATTGTTCAATTACAAGTGGTCTGATATACTCACGGGAGAGTCAACACGAGTTAGATCACCAAAATCGACTAAGACAAAAATCAACGCCGCCAAAAAGTGGGGCATACCCATTCTTTCACTCTCATACCTTTGGCAAGCATCAGAAGATGGAACCTTGCCGAATATTTTGGATTACAGATGGTGTATCTTTGGCCCAAGAAATATCGAGCCTGCAAAAAACTTTATGGAATATACTAGGGGAGTTTCGGGTGGCACTTTTCAAACCCAGAAGAAAACCACAAGTGCCGAAACGCACGAGCCATTTGAAGCAATGGAAAAACATGAGGAGATCGGTGTTTCTCGATGGGTATCAGTGACTGCTGATCCTTCAGCGACCGCTCAGCTTGGTAAAGATCGATTTTATAGACAAGAATCCAATAGCGGAGCTCTGACAGTTCCATCAAGGCTACCGTCTCCCAAGAAAAGCAAACCCAAGTCCTGGACAAGACTAATAGGTAGTGCGTCTGAGTCTCAGCTGGAGATGGTGTCATTCCGTCATGTTTCTGCAAGAACAAGTGAGTGCGTGGGACCGAATCGTGAAGAATTAACGTTAGCGGAAAGGTTGACTCGAAATAATTTGAAGGACGGCAAAACTTCTCACCGTGAGAAGTTAGATCAGGACGTGGGCGATGACGACCAGATCATTTCTTATGATTTTGGTAATCAGAAACAGTCTGATCATACACGGGTTGCGGGAAAGCGGAGAAAGATTTAAACTGGTTGCCTGGTATGCTTTTGTTTGGTCTGTGGTCATGAGTTTGGCATCTCATGAAGGTGATGATCAATATGTAGCATCACTCCTTACTATGTTGGGAAAAAAATTCCCCTGATTCCGTCTTTCATGATAATTTTTTACATATGTGAATCCAGGTCTACACCTTACGTGTTAAATCCAGTTAAGGGAGTTCCATGAGTAAAAATGTGTGATACTTTCGGTTTGGCAATGGCCACTCTGAGGGATTGAATCAAGATCGCTGATTAAACGTGGAGCGCAGAGGAACACAACAGGGCTGTGGTGCCCCAGATAACGTGCATGATATCACGTGAAAATCTAGCACAGCCCTCCGTATAGGGCTCAAAAATATGAAAATGCCAAAAGGAAACTATCATCTTTATCATTAGCTTTATCACGTGGATGTAAATGAGTAAAGTTCTATGTCATTGCAATGGAAGAATACTAGCTTTCAAGCAACCATGGTTGTTGAACCAATCGTGTTGAAGAACCATATTAAACTCTTCTATAGTTATTTTAGAAACAAAAGTCGGGACTGGAGGTCTAAGTCAGATACAGACTACATATATAGAAAAGTAACTAAATAAAGATTTCCTATGAAAAAAGAAAAAAAAGACAGATTGCAATAACTATCAAAAAATGGGGTAATATGAAAATAGAAGTGATCTTCATAGATCGATAGATCGATATAGGTAGAAGTTTCATGATTTCCCTGAAAAAGCTGTGGTGTATGCTTGAAAGTAGAACACTTGAAAGAAGGGAAAAAGGTTGCTGGGGTTTGCTGGGGTTTGCTGGGGTTAGCAAATGTGTAAAGTAAGAGACTCAATCAGACGGTAACGTATTGACTTGGCCGAAAAAGGAAAAAGAAACGGATGTAACATAGAAGTATCCCATTAAGGTCGACAAAAAGGGTGATAAAAAGAGAGAAAGAAAGGAGAAAAACAAAAAGGTAGTGATAACGTTGCACCACCAACGTGATCGGTGGTCACAACTACCGGTTTTGGGAAGAACGAGATAAAATGGAGTCAAAGTTAAATTACACTATTGTACGATATAACCTTTTTAAATATCACTATAACGAAATGATGTTGTCATTACTGTATGACGAGCGTCTTTTCCGAGAGGTATGAACAGCATGAAAACAGATTGCAGATGAGGCTGCAGGGAAACAACTGGTCCCCAAGGATGTCAGCTGTATGCCAAAACATATAGTCCCGACAGGCTACTCTCAAAGTCTATATTAACCAATTCATGCTACTCGTAACAAACCTCACAAGGCCAGCACTTTTAAGGAGCTGTAACAGCTTTTGATATCTCTCTGTAACAAGAGGAGTTCTCATCCAACTAATGAGGATATTTCGGCAGGAGCGGCTAGCCATCACTTTCACTGACCAGTCACGAGTTTCGGCTCCTCTCCGTGATACAAGAGCTGCGCATTAATTTCCAGTACTTCCAAATTTTGCCGTAAGCTAGAAATAGTTCTGTAAAAACAGGAGTTGTGATGAGTGGTAGCCGGCACTAGTTAAAAGGGTTATTCACTTGGGATAAATCGAAGGCTGTGACAGACCCGTGAAACAACAGCCAAGATGAGTTTGTTGTAGATAGCCGCATTAGTTATAAGATATTTTGATAGCAGCCTAGCCTGTCTTGACTATATAAACCAACTAAGCCTCCAGAACAATACTGAAAGGCCAAAGTGTTTACAACAAAAGAATGGAGAGTGCTCAGGAAGCGACAGGATCAACTCAGATCAACCACATCACACGGAACGGTTCTATCTGCTTAATTTGGCACTGATTGACAATCAGTTCTACCAAAAAACCTGTCTTTTATGTCGGGACAAGGAGAAGAATGGTCACATAAGACAAGCGGTTTCCAAATGTGAATCCAGGCTATTTTTATGGAAATTCATCCAACCAACAGGATATGACATGGGTATCTTTCAACTAATATGCCCCAAAACCATGACGCTGCTAGAAAGCAGCGAGAAAAACTTCTATGTACAAACAATCAGATTGCTTGCCAAAGAGTGACAGGCTTAGGATATGAAACAAGAAATGTGATGCTAAACATGAATGACAAATGCCACCACATAAAGGTAACAGCTGTTAACCAGAGCATCCATCTCACAATAAAATAGCTCAAAAGTTGTTTGTGTTTCAATGTAAAAATGAGTAAAACTTCACTTATCTCTTTTACTGCTTTTTTGTAACAACTCTGATACAGATCTATAGAGAGATGTGAATAGAGATGTTTTGTGAAAAAAAGGAAACAAAAGCCATTCAACGCTAGTGTGATTACAGATCAGTTGACGCTGGGTACCCATCTCTGGTTGTTCAACATATGAAAATTCAAATGTGTAAAAGCTGATAACCAATATCTTTGCTAGAATTTCAAGACAATAATTTTTTGGGAAGACAAATAAAACGAGAAAATGACTCCAGATGCATCAAGGCTCCATGAACTAACTAGATAGATATGAAGTGTATACGGAAAGTAGTAGTTATTAAAATTGGCTAATAACTGTTTGTACCTAGTGGCTTACTTTAGTAGTAGGTTAATATTATTCTTGTCTATATCTTATTAGAGTATATAAATATATAAACCGAACTTGAGTAAACTTAAAAGTTGAGAATTAACGACGCTTTAAATACAATTTGATTTTTAACCAAGGCTGGTAACTAAGAGTAGCAACCAACCTAGATTGGAGCTCGATTGGTCATCTAGATTAGTAATTAACATTAATAATCTAGATTTAGTAACCATTAGTAATCAACATTAGTAATTATTGATAGTTTCAAAAATAAAAGTGAGAGCTGCTTAACGTGTAACTCAAAACTCTAGTTATTTGGGAGTTATAAGTATAGGTAATCTGACATTGAGACAAAATAGTAATCTGTTAAAGAGTATAGGTATTTCGTTTATAAGACAGGCACGCCTTAGACTGGCAAGCTATGTAAGACGCCACTGACGAGTTTTAAGTAAGGGAGTTTTCTCTTTGTGTTTAAAGACTTTGACATATTAGTTTTAAGTAATGAATTCTATGCTGAATCCAGAAAATACTGATTTGACTTAAGTCAGGAATCTAGAGTTGTTCAGTTTCAACATTGCAGATAATCAACCTTTTCATATCTTTCGGCGCCAATAGCAAAAACCCGACAGCTGTTGGAAGTCTGTACATTGCGCAATTCAAACCCACGATGTTGAAGTGTGACTGTACCAAAATATCTGGCTGTTCAGGAATGTGGTTGTGGTATGATCCCTACCTACACACTTCTATAGCCTTGGGCTATAAAGAAGGGTAAGCATCCTATCATCTAGTGTATGATGTTGAGGGCTTGTGAAAAGCTCCCGCGAAAAAAGCACAGCCACCCTGACTGGTGTAAATCTTGAGCTTAATTTCTGTAGGGATGTTGCCACCTTGCTATGTTGACGAAAGAAGTATTGTTCAAGACCTTTCCATCCGTGAAGTATGTCGGGACGACTGGACGCGCGATACCTCATCACAGGCAAACTTAAGATTTTAGGACATTTGTCTGTGCCCCTTAAGGTTCTTGGTTTCAAAATCCCAATGGAAAAGGGCATGAAATGTTTTTATGTCTGTCAGCCTCTTTTGGCCACATAACGAAAAACTAGTCTTGTAGATCTTCTAGAGCATACGCTTATTCAACACTGATTGGGGTTTTGCTTTTTCAATACTTTCCCGTTTTCACAAACTGAACCGAAGCAGTATGCGAGTCACAAATGTTTGAGTTGCTTGCGCCGTGTTCATTTTTCAGTTTCACAGACTATCTGCAAGAGACTCAACGGTAATTGCAGCCTGAAATTTTGCTTTTCGTCAATTCGTTACCGGTACTGAACTCCTTATCTCTCGCTGCAGTAACGAAACATAGGAGGGACGTTATTTTATGCGCATACCGACTTTCCAGTTTTTGCCTCAGTTGTTAAATCAAACTTTATTCCAAGCTTGATCTATATGGTGGAACTATGTATGGGCCTTATCGTGGTCATCACTTAAAGTAAATAATTGAACTATCACTATAAAAAAGCCGGATTTCTTTGCAACTTTGAACAAGGTTTCAAGGTGCCAATTTGTTGAAATACCTGTAGCTCCTTCTCTGGAGTTAGAATTATGTGATACGTTAGTGTTTCAACTCCTTCACAAGCACATTTGTGTGGAGTACTGACCATCTACCGTATAAGAGCTGAGTGTCAGGATTTCATACCTCGGTATACAATTATAGTAGGTGTTTCAGCAAAAGAGGCCTCTGTAGCCTTGTGATATGAAAAGGGTAAGCATCCGATCATTCAGTACACGAGCTTGAGAGTTTGTGGAAAGTTTTGACAACCTGAGACACTTATGAACACTACAACTTTACCAGACATTTTGGATGTTCTGAACAGATACCTATACTACATTTAACGGGAGATAAATTCCACCAAGAGGGTATTATTTCGTTTGCCCCGTTTATAAGTTATGTACTTCAATGAGATATACATAAGAACAATTTCTATAGTACACTAAAGTTACCACTATAATAATACAAGTCGTTCAACAATTATCACTTACAGATGAATTACCAGGTTAGAAATAATTCATTCATACATAAGTTACTAAATTTTATAGTTGGGATGCATTGCCGAAACCAACACTTTGACTTTAGCCCCTGTTTTCTTTACTAAGTCCTAGATTGTTTTGTTTATTGCATTGTTAGGAATAGTGTAGCAATGAATTGTTTTGTTTATTGCATTGTTAGGAATGGTGTAGCAATGAATTGTTTCTGACTTGGTAATTCATTCTGCTATTAATAATCAATCAGTAGAAGTTTCAATATTATAAGTAAGTAAATATATAAATCAGAAAGAAGAAGATATAATAGAGGGGAAGAAGATATAAATATGGACTTAACTATATTTATATCAGTCAGTACCAGTCAGTACTAGTCAGCACTAGTCACTACCAGTTTAGTGTGACTGTGTTTCAGGTTGTGAAAACTTTTCACAAACCCTCATCAACATGTACTAGATGATAGGATACTTACCCTTCTTCATAGCACAATGTTATAGAAATGTCATTTCTCCACACTCAAAATATTTTGCACTGCCAACTATTTTGACACACTGCCTAATATTTTGGCACAGTCTTATTTCAACAAATGCGTGTGTTTCATCAATAAGCCAGATAGATTAGAGCTACTCTCAAAGTAGAGCAAAAATAATCTCGTTATTCTGTCCTCAATATATCCTGTATCCAAAGCTGTCAGTCGCAACAAAGCCGATTACATAATCACTTTTACCGATCTACCAACTACACGGTTTCAGCTAATGACCTGCACATTCAGTTGACGGATACAGGATGTGAGTTTCTTAACTGAATCTGCCACTAGTTCTTATTTACTACTATAAGATATAAGTTTCCTTTAAGCACCAATGTGCACTTTCCAGTATTTGGTTGACCAAAGAAGCTTTCAGCTGCAACAAATCTCCATGTGATGCTAAAGACATACCTCAACCATCTGCCATAAAAGCTTAGTCTCCGGCTTAGTTGAGGTTACTTTGTCACTGCTTACTTTTGAATGAACCTGAATTATAAACTCAGTTTCATACTGTTTTCCAGACCACGAATATTCTTCACGTATGTAAAGGGATCATTCACCTTTTCATAGGTTCCTTCATATCTACTCTTTTAACCTAATTCACTCCTTGTGAAGGATCTTACAAATTACTCTACATATAAGTTTAAATTTGTCTTTATCCTATATTGCCCGTTACCAGCGTTTGATTATTAGCCTCACGCACAACATGCAAAATAATACCACTTATCAATACGTAAGTTACTTTGTCGAAATACAGGCTGACCCGGAATTACATATTCACAGGTGCCAGGTGCCTTCTTAACAGGCTATAATTGACTTTCGGGGTATGAAATCCTGACAAACAAGGATTAGGATTCAATCATCTAGACTTCGCTTTATGTTTCCTGTTTCATTGGGCTAAGCCTGTCACTCCCTCTTACAACTCATCGCTACAAAAGCAAAGAGATCTGAATACATGTGCGCTGAGATTTGAATAGACATAACATACACAGCCAAATAACATTAAATTGAGGAATAACCATGGGGACAAATGAACAGCCCAACTTTCTAATTAAGCAGGTTTGATAAAATGTTGTGAAAGTTGTGCCCAAGATATGAAAGATTAATTGACTTTATATTCCATGAAGCTGAAAAAAAGAATAACATCGATAAGATGGTTGTTTGAGGAAAAGAAAAGACGGCATTCACTAATGATTAGACTACTTGTCATAGTCAACCCCAAAGCTTAATACCTAGAACAAGGCTCCATACTAGGTTTGGTTAGACGTTGGTTGAAAGATGAGTTATCTTCCATGTCTCTAAAACTGCAATGAGTATTTCTGAGTTGAAACTTGTTAATGAACCATATCATTCCAAAGTTAGATACAAAGATTCAAAGGAGTTCACAATGAAGCAAATAGCAATAGCGTACTGTAATTCTAGGGAAGCTTTGATGCTTGAGAAGGCGACGAGTGGTCCCACAGTTCGTCATGCCAACAATACATATCTTCTCACAAACTTGAGAAAGGAGCCGGGATTCTTTGCCCGTAGTCATGGTGGTAAAAATGCTTCATGTATAATGGGTGTTAAAGGATGTTGTGTATAGTTCAAACACCAGAAGAAACATAATTCTGCTGAGAAAGCTAGCGAAACGGCAAGATACGACTGAGCTCAATCTAGGGGGGTGGGGGGGGGGCCAAGCTGAACTAATTGTGAATGAGAAAGTAACTTGCGCAAAGGTATTACGACGGGCTTCACCACTTTTCACTAGAGTGATTTAAGCATGAAGTAGTTTTCGATACTGACGAGAAAGTAGTTGAACTACACTTGAAGAGCGGGCATGCGAGCGTCTCACAAATGTGATATCTCACAGACAAGTTTTGCAAACAAAGTATCAGGTTGTCACAAGGCAAAAACTCTACTCAGAACTACAGTTACGAAGTTGGAGAAACTATTGTCGCGGATGTTATGGGTCCCACCATACAATGGCCAGTATGAATTTTTTTTTAGGGTAGTCGAGACAGTATATGATTTTTAAGAGAGACTAGAAAGGACATTTCTACAAAGTTAATTGATTGCTCATAAGTCCATTAAAATCTATTGATTCACCATAAGGGTATATGTTGTCTCAACACAGATAATGAAATCAGAACAAAGGTTTTGAAAGAATACTGTGACGACTAAGGGATCTGATCCGAGTCCATTCTATAAGGTTAGATCTTGGCTTTAATTTTCCATTTGATTGCAAGAAATTTGTCCATAATAGGCAGAAGATATCCAGGGAAAAGGTTGCGGGAAAATTTCTTGGAAATGACAGTATTACTAACATAGTGTTCATACTAATAGATATGACAAATGGAAATGTCAAGAGGAGATCAGCACACAAAGGAGTGGGCACGAGGTTTCCCGTCAAAAATAAAAAAATGCTGATGATGAAGACATGCTCAATCTCCGATGTGATTGTGTAGGAGGTGTTGCTTCAGGATCTAGCACTGTTAGGTCAAAACAGAAAACAACAGCTGAGTCTAATCCTGTGATGAATCTACCGATACTAGCGCTGACACTCCGAGTTCTATATCCTCAGAGGTCATAGAGATTGATCTCTAGTAGTGATGCAAATGACAGCACATTTGCATCCAGACAAGTAACGCTAGAGGATGTGTCGGGATTTCACACCCCGATATGCAGTTATAGCAGCCCCTTCAGTTGAGAAGGCCCGTGTGCAGACGTAGTTCCGGGTATTCCTGTATGCCTACAAAGTAACTTACATTTTTATAACTGGCGTTAATTTGCAAGTTTGACGTGAGGTTAATAACAGAACTCCGATAATAGCAAATATAGGACAGAACCAAAGTTCAATTTATGTATATAATAATTTGTTAGATCCTCCGCGAGGAGTGGACATGATTAAAAAGCAGAAATAAAGAATTTTATGGAGAGAAATGTAGCTCTTTAAGTACGTGGCCTATCCTCGTCATCGATATAAAAGTTTTCACCAACAACGAAGCTGAGTTTCTAATTCGGGTTTTCCCCGAAAGTGAGAACACTTACGTAAACACAAGCCTAATGGACCGACATCGGCGCAAAGCTTATGTCTAATCGACTATGTAACCACAACTAAGGTTCGAGTCCCAAAATTAGGACCAACATCGGTGCATAAGCTTATGCCTAATCGGCAATGTAACCTCAGCTAAGGTAGGAGTTCCAACAGGATGTACCTGGTGATGAAATGCTAGATGCTTTACCACTAACAGATTCTGATCATAATGGTCCCATTATAGAACAAGTAGAATTTACACTAAGCTCCCCAATTCAGCCAGCTGAGCAGCTAACAGTCAAGCCAATTATTGAAATGGATAATAACGCAACTCAGGAATCAGACACCGATGTTGTGATGTTGAAATGTGGCTGTGCAGAAACCTGTGTGTGGTATGACCCTACACATTCTTATAGGTTTGTGCTAAAATGAAGGCTGAGTATTCTAACATCTAGTACATGACCTCAAACTAGGTCACAGTGACTGGCATAAATATGGTGATGATCATATTTGTTTCTTCTTCGTTTTTATTTTATCTAGCTTCTTTTTACTTGCTTATTATATTGAACTTATACTTATCTATTATCAGATTCAAAATTAATTACCATTTTCTTCTCTGTTTTTTCTATTTTTTCATTTTTTTCATAATAAATGTTTTTTTTTCAGTTACTTCACTGTTTGAACAAACAAATCTGTTCTGGAATTGATTTCCAGTCCAGGTCATTGTTTCTAGAAACAAAAGAGATTAGTAAAGTTTTTCTCATTAAAAAAAAGGATAGAGCTTTTAAATCTTCGGACTGGTGCTCATGTATATTTTCGCCACCTTTATGTGGTGCCGGAGGAAGTTTTCGTCCAGGTTCCTGTCTCATATGCTATTCCTGTCACCCTTTGGTAAAGCGATCTGACGGTTTGCACATGGATGTTTTTCTTTCCGACTTCCAGCGGTGACATGTTTTTTGGGCATATTAGTATTAACATACCAAGTTAGAAACAATTCATTGCTACACATCGTTAATACACCAGTTATTTCAAAGAAGAAAGCATTGGTTGGGAAGTGTTTTCATGAAGATGATGCAATCACAAAACGTATTGTTACTTCGCGTCGAAAACACCACATGAAGATGAAGTAAGCGGAGATGTTGTGGTCACAAGCTACAAAAGAATGACGGGAAATGCGTCAGAACCATTGTTGGAAGCTTGTAAGCAGGAATAGAAGTCAATGAAAACCAGCCATATATATTAAGTAGAGCATATGAATCATCTACAAAAGTCAGACAAGCTGATTAGAGGCAGAAGGGTATTCAATTGTAAGGAATACGAAGATTAATACGTCCAGCTTTATGACGAGCATTGGTGCTAGAAAAAACTTTGTCTTTATTCAAATGGATGCTTACAATACTAAATTGAAAGATTGAGTGTTTGATGTTTTTTTAACCACCTTTTTGGATGCTAAACGAATCAGAACAGAGTTTGGAAGCTGAAGAGAAGTCTTCACGGTTTGAAACAGTCTCCTACTCTATGGTATAATAGCCTTGCTAGCCAGCTTATCAAGCAAAGTTTCAGTTGTTTGTTGATGGATTCATGTTTCTGTTGGAAACAAGTATGATGCTTGTATATGTTCATGACTTTACAATGGCAGCGAGAGATTACAGAACAACCAATGAAGATATCTCCAGGCTTTCAGTTGAACTTCATGGGATTTCCAAGAGTATACTACTAGGCATGACGATCGAAAAGAAGAAATATGTTGAAATGTGGCTGTGGAGAATTGTGTGGGGGGTATTACTCTACACATTTCTATAACATTCTGCTATAAAGAAGGGTAAGTATCCAATCATCCAGTACATGTTGATGAGGGTTAGCGAAAAGTTTTCACAACCTGAAACACAGTCACACTAAACTGGTAGTGACTAGTACCACCGACTGGTACTGACTGATGTAAATACAGTAAAGTCCATATTTATATCTTCTTCCCTTCTATTATATCTTCTTCTTTCTGATTTATATATTTACTTACTTATAATATTGAAACTTATACTGATTGATTATTACTAACAGAATGAATTACCAAATGAGAAACAATTCATTGCTACATTTTCTGTTGAAAGGGTAACAAATTGCCAAATCCAGCAAGGTGGTGAATTGGGTGATCCTGCATTCTCCAGTTCTCATCAAAAAATACCACCAAGAAGTGTTTTACCACACAGGGAAAAAGAGAAGCAAATGGTGATGAGGCATGGTCGATTCAATACTTGCCCCCTGAACTATATCCACAAGATATTGGCAAAATTTATGAGACTGTCATTATTAAGTTCTCATCAACCTTGTAACGTTGTTCTATCCAAGACCTTGGTGAGCATATCATCAATATTAACCTTAGGGTTATTTTACTTCATCCTGACTTGTTTCTTGATCAAGTCCTTAATGTGATAGTATCTCTGATCAATATGCTTAGTCCTCTGGCCGTTGGATTTGAGTGTACTCGACTTTAGAGATGCATAATTATCACTGCAAAGCTCTATAAACTTTGTATCGAACTTGCAACATCTGCATCACAATTTAAGTCCATATAGTTATATTTGTATGACCCACAAATGAATATCAATAAAAAGTAAGCCCGTTAGTTCGCCAATTTTCATGTATGTTTCTTCTTCTGTAAATCCTCTTCTCCAGAATCTAATGCTCACCTATTCTTTCATTGTTTCTCTTCCCTGGTGCATGACTTTTGCTTGGAATTGAACTTCCAATGAGGGAATAACCCAGCCTCATAATTACTGCATAGTCTAGGCATTCTATTTAAGCTCGTCAGAAGACTCAGGCTATTCAAGCAAACGACCTCAGTAGGCAGGCAGCGTTTGAAACTGAGCTGTTTTCAATGAGTCACAAAAACAATGCATAATATAGAAACCTAAATCAGAAGCAAGCTGAACATTAGGGATGAGTACTTATTGATGAACGGTCCCCACCCATTTTAGCTGTCAAAGAGCCAACAATAGCGCGTCAATTTGCTCTGTAACACCACTACATCCGTCAGGAGAAGATGGATTTGTACACCCCGGTCATTCAAATGTTGAACATAAATCATATCTGGCAGTGAAAGACTTGTAAAGAGTGTTAGTCTGAAGTGGATGAGGTAGAAAGGTCATTTAACACAAAGATTGAAGAGGCAGGGAAGTCGAGTGGACGGAACTGCTCTACATACTGATTATTGTGTCTAGGTCAACCAGAACAAGGGGTGAATAGGGTAAAAAAGTTGATGTGCAATCAAAGTCAAGCTGGCACATAAGTACATTTAAGAGCTTAGTGCAACGTTTGTATCCTAGGGGTGTTTCTCCAAGGGTCTGATTCCTGAGGACTACTCAGTATACGATTTCAGGAAAGTGGTTTTTTATCGAGGCTCGCCGTTCCTCTGTAAGCATCTAGCAATTAAGGAAGGAAAGACTTTCTAGTTTCTCGGAAACGACAATGAATTTAAATCAAAAGTTTTGATGGATTGTAAAAACACAGGTATCGTCCAAACACAAACACCTCCCTGATTCATCATGGTTCTGCACAAGGTACAAGCACAAGACAGAGAAATTGATATTCTACTCCATATTTTTGGTCAAATTTGTTCCAACATTAGTGTTTGATTCCAGTTCATTGCCGATGTTTAGATACTCACTCAGTCATATTTTTACAAAAAAAATTTTCATTATGTTGGAGATTTTTTTAATCTCCCTTTTGAGTGCATGTGACTAATATTATAAAAAGATAGAGAATGAGAAACAGAATGACAGACCTTCCTGGTATATCAACAAAATAGGATTCATGTTAATTGTGACCTGTGCATCAAATAAGATTCACCCGATGTTTGAAAATACTAAATATCATCCCCTGTAGGAAATAGTTTAAAAGGTTAAACAGCCTCAGGTTATGAAGATAAGTGTGGTCTGAAGATTTAAGGTTCAGTGCATTAGCAACTTTACTGATAGATCTCACCACCAATAGAATATTATTTTGTTTGCCCCAGTTTATAAAGTTATATACTTTAATAAGATATACATAAGAATAGTTTCTACAGTACGCTAAAGTTACCACTCAGAATATACAATGTCTAGAGTAAGATGAGTCTCTCTTTTTAGGCTTTCATTGCCCTTGTTGCAGTTTTAGGCTGCTAACAGTATTTTGGTGTTTGCTCCAACAGATGCTATGAAGGGTAATAATGAAGCAACTTTGAGATACCAAGAGCAGCAGAACTGGAAAAAAAGACAAATCATAGAGGCTGATGAAAGCTTTATGTTGCTTGAAACGAGCCCTAGGCATGAGACTTCAACTGGAAGATTATTAAGTCAAAAGTTAAGAAAGCTGTATCAGGCTCTTCTAAGTAAACTGATGATACCATAGTGGTTATCTAACAAAAAATGCTATCTCACAAGCACCAGAGTTTTGGAGCATTAGGGCAATAAGTAAACCAATAAGGAAATCTGTATGAGAGACTTGGAGTTGACTCCCTCAACCCCCGTCCCGGATTTGTTACATCAGAAGATCTGACGCAAAAGTTTCCAAAGTACGGTCCTCTTTTTTGAGTAAAAAAAACAGATCAGAATGGGGTTGATGAGTTGGGGAATTTTCAAAATAAAAAGCATAATGAAGAGCAAAGTTTGCTACTCAAAAAGAGAGCTGGTTGGAGTTTAATTCAAAGATGATAGCTTACGAGGAATATGGAAATGGGTGCTTGCTAGCGGTGATAACAATGCCATGCTTTCAGGACGTTTTAGATACTGTTCCATTTATTTCTTGATGGCAATTCTATACATTGTGTCCCAAAGTTCTGCATAAAATTTTAGGTTGCTTGGCCATCGCTTGGTTATCGCTTGATTATGATGATACTCCATCTATTTAGCGTATGTTGAGATATGACAGTGCCAAAATATTGTCATAATAGGTGGCAGTGCTAAATATTGTGGCTGTTTAGAAATATGTTTGTGGTAGTACCCTACACAAGTCTATAAGTACTTGATGTTGAGGGTTTGTGAAAAGTTTTCACAGCCTTTTATTTTTCTCTGTATCAAGTGATTTTATCTTCCAACTAAAGAAGCTTACTGTCAGTAGGGCCGGCTAGGCCATCACTCTTACTGACCTGTAATGACTTTTGGATTTCCCGGTAACACGTAAACTGTGCGTTAGTTTTCAGTAGTTTCAAACGTTGCCATAAGCTGGCAATCATATTCATATTATAGTTCTGCAAACACAGAAATGTAGCCTTCACTTTACTGACTGTCTAATCAGATGATATACAATCTAAGTAATCATACACATTCTAGTTGGGCCTATATTTTTACTGTTGTCTTTATAACGTTTTAGTGTGGAAAATGTTTTCATTGAGTAGTTCAATATATAGTAATTGTTGAATGAATGGATGAAGTGGCCAATTACTCGGTCTCCCATTATTAAGATATACATTCTTTCCACTTCAACTACGTTTTTCATGGTTTAATGGATTATCTCAGGTCCATCAATTCATCAGCGAATGCATTTGAGCATATTCCTCCGAACTCTCCAACTTAGAAAAAGCCAAAGCTGTCTTGTCAGATATTTATCACAAATTCACGACCCCTGTAAGGTCGTCTACGTTTTTCCTAAGCTGCCGCATAAGGTTATCAGGTTTTGTTCACACAATTGACTTCACAAGCCAACGTTGAGGTTTGAACTCGCCTTTCGTCAGATTAGATAGTTGGGAGACCAAGAAATTGGCAAATCCCCGTGTGTGCTCTCATAAATGGACTGATCCAAATAGACTTATCAGTCAATCAACCTTTCGTCAGATAATATGGGACCATGTAATTCACCGCTTGAACGAATGAATGAATGCACATATATATTTTACGTGTTTTATCCCATCCAAGAGCACGCACAAGGAGTATCCACTGACTTGGCCTCCCATTATGTAGATATATTCTAGCCATTCTATCTGAGTTGTTCCTGGTTTAGTGGATGTTCTCAGGTCTGTGAAAAGTAAGATTGCTATTTGAAAAGCAAGATTGCAATTTCAAAAGTAAGATTGCTATTTGAGAATACTAGATTGCTATCAGAAGCTATAACTTCAGAATTAACATCAAATGGTATTCAAAGGGTCGATCATTCCCATATTTTAGAACTATTTTTTAAGTCCAATTTATATCTATATACTTTAATAAAATAAACACAAGAATAATATTTAATCATTACTAAAGTAAGCCACTAGGCACAAAACTGTTAGCCAAAATAACGTCCAGCGATCCTGTAGCATCTGCATTCCAACAGTCAACTCCAAACCCTCCAACTTAAAAAAAACCTCTTGCGAGGAAAAAGTCGCCTCGTCTAGTACCTTCCCGTCACCTTTTTACTTACTTTGCGGTATCGTTGTTGGTTGCTCCAGTCCTTTGTATCAGTTTTTGCTCTATCTTTGACCTATACCTATCGGTTTCAGGCGTGTTTTTTAACGAACTTGAACTTTATGTGCAAAAATCAAACCGAAAATCAAATTAGCTCAATCGTCCGCTGATCTTACCCTAGGTCACTTCCGTCTGTTGGGGAAGTACCCTGTCCTGTCATATGCATACCCCTTGTCTTTGAAACTCCTCTTTGTAATTTACTCTCTCATGTCGTTATGCCTGTCTCTGTCTGGCAAGCCTTCGCCAACTCCTTGATTTTCTTATCCGTGAATCATGCTCCATCCTCATCTCCCAGGATCCCCATATTGTTCACACATTTGTTAAATATGTATGAGACAGTGTTTCTCTCTTCACGCTTGCAGATCGGTGTTTCTCTTTTCAATGCCTCTTGGTATTCTGTGAACTTTCCGAAGTTTGCCCTTAGCCTCACAATCTTCTTCGCCGTTTTCTTCTGCTCCATTTTCATGGCCTTGCACAATTGTAGTTTAGGTGTTCTGGTTGCAAATTGGTATTGTTTTGTATTTGCCCAATATTTGTTCCAGCTCCCATCTTGTAAATTGTGCAGTGCATTGTCTTGCTTCTACCTATTTTATTTCTTCTTCTTCATATTGGTGTTCTTTCAGGCATAGCAACTTCTCTCTTTGCTGAGTCAGCTGTTCTTTCAACAGTTGATTTCTCGCCACTTTCTTCTTCTCGCCTGGTCTGGTTGCCTTCTGAGGCTTGATCCTCAATTTGTAATTCGTCTGTCCCTCCACTCCGTATTGTGTCAACAGTTTCACACCCTTGGTTATCATGATTCCATTTAGTGGTGACTTCCAGTACCTCTTTTTCTTGAGATCTTTGCTGTTCCGAATGTCCTCTAATAATGTTGTGCTCATTGAAGTTGTTAAGCACTCTTGCACCATACCATTCCTGCTTCATCTCAAACCTCTTTTGTAGTGGCAGTACACCCAATTCTTTGTATATCAGTCTGGATGGTGTCTGTTTTGGGACTCCAAGGATGCGCTTGATTTACGATCTGAATCTCGAAATCTGTCTGTACCTGTCTGTCAAACTACAATTTTTAAAAAATTTGCCAAAATAAAGTATTTTTTTTTTTGGAACGAAATCTGAGATTAGGGGAACTATACATCCATATAAACTGTTACTTCAACTATACATTTTCACTAGCAGATATGAAGTCTCCTTGGAGACCGTATCGTTTCCTGCATCTTCGACCGGAGGGAAAGACCTCTGTGTGCTGTACAAAGTAAATCATTGGAACCTGTCCTTTGATTTAAAAACCCTCTATGACCATGGAGCACTAAGTTAGGCTGAATGTACTTCTGCTGTTTGTGTTTTTGTTTTTCTTTCGGGAGGAGCAAAGGACAGACATACATGTATTGGGCCCCTCGGGTGCCCAGTCGTCAGATAGAACACTTTGTTTTCTTATTAGAGACAAATTTGCTTTGGTCAGCTGCTGCGTAAAAACAGCGGTTTGGCCGAAGGTTTTATCAAAAACAACAGTCACGTGACAAATGAACAAAAGCTACTACCAAAAATATTTGTTTTTTATCATCGTTAATGTGAGTTTGGCCGAGTGGTTAAGGCGTCACGTTTAGGCCGTGATATCGAAAGATGCAAGAGTTCGAACCTCTTAGCTCACATTTTTTTAGTTTTGAAACCAGACGCTCCCCAATATCGTCTATGCTATAAACAAAATCAAATCCGAAAGTTCTTATATATATATGGGCACTCTGTTTTTGAAAAAGCTTCGTTCGCTTCTCGTCACAAAAGAACGTGTATCAGCGACGCGTTGGTTTCAGTTGTCCTGACAGGCAAATTTGTAACAGTTCAAATCTGGCTTGACTTGTTACAGGCAGATTATCTTTGCTGAAAATCACCGGCACCAGTGCCTAACATAAATAAACGTCTATTAACAGATAGACCATTGCTGATACGTGGTGTGTGTTTGGACAATTCGAAAGCGAAAGTCTGAAAGTGGTGAAGGTGAACAGTAGCAGAGAGGAGCGAATTTTCTGGGCGTGTTAAAAAATGCATCAAAAAAAGGACTGGAAACAATTAAAAGGTTATTTATACGCGGAGGATTTCTTCCACATTTTGGTCAGCACTGTTTCTGCAATTCTCAATACATTCTGAATAGCAAAACATCAATAATAGTCAAAGAGCTAAAAAAACTATTGATATTTCATGATGATGAATCACGACAACTACGTAAGTTTCCATCTATTCCGCCCAGCCGATCGAATATGGTGGGCAAGAAAAGGGATTCCACCGCTTTTGTACAGAAACAGTTGACCCCGAATTGCACATCACAACATACTAACAACCACAAAAACTCTCGAAAGACAAAAACGGCAAGTTTAGGTGATAATGATGGTGCTGCTCTTGTGACAGAAGTAGCACCCAGGAATAGTTCTTCTGATAAGTATTCTCAAAGAGGCAATCAAAATTCAGACTCATCAATTGGCGCCGCAATTCTGGCATCTGGGGAAAACCCAAACCCTTTATCATTTCAGATGAGTCAAAACCAGAAAGCTGCATTTGGAGCGCCTTTTAATCACCAAGGACAGCACTCTCAACCGCGACCACAATTGAGCGAATTTGGACAGTCAGAAGTGGCAATGTCCATGTCGCCTTGTCTTCCTGGAACTAGCGTGACTTCGTTTTCCAGAGGAACAATCGCTTCCAACCCTCAGAACTCATATGCTTCCAACCCTTCAAAGATTATGAACTTGTACCCCTGGAACTCAACACCATCAACATCAACAACTCAAGTCCCATATGGCGGTATCTCTGGCACGAGAGACATCTGGTCAAAAGAGGTAGATGCTGCCGAGCCCGGATCTTCAATGGGATCAACGCTTGCCAGTACTATGTCAACAAATCTTACAAGCGCAAAAGATGGAGTCTCTTTCAACTCCGGTGAAAAAGAATACCTTCAGAGTTTCGAGCAAAATAGCCTGGCGCCAGTTAATTTGTCCAGTAACGACATGGACTCTTTAGCTCTCCATTTTATCCGTTTATCCTCAACCAATAGCGCCAAGGCAGAAAACTCCAGACAGGAGGCCGAAAAGCCAATAACAGGCTACTTTCAGCAACAGCAGCACCAACAGCAATCACATAATCACCAGCATCACCCTGTCCGCCAAAATCAATTGAACAGCTGGACAAACTTATCCGGAGCTCACGATGCAGTCTCTTCAAGAGGGATGGATATGCAGCCAAGTCAAAAGAATATAGAAGTGCATGATAGAGATGAGTCCTTTCAAAGTTCTCCAAAAGACTTGCTTCTATTTGCTCAGGAACCATATAACTCCCACATGAATAGTATCAAAGCTTTGAGCTCGAAGATGGAGAATTTGGAAGTTCAGAATCAACTCAAAGACTCCTTGATCTCCAAATTGACAAAGGAGATAGAGCAGTTGAGCTCAATATTGAGGTCTGCTAATGGCGAGTCTGAACGTTCAAAGCCACTTGAGATCCCGAGAAATCATGAAGATCTCTATAAGCAATTGTCTCAGAGACTGAAATCTGCACAGGAAGAATTGAGTGATACAAAATCAAGACTTGAAGCTGTTCTAACTGCGGTAGCTCTTAATCCAAACCAATCAGTGACTAAAAGTGGAAGATACGACGAAGAAGAGGTTGCACACAAAATAATCACTAAGATGCAGATGTTGACAGAAGAGAACGAGGAAATGGCCAAAATGCTTAGCTATGGAAAATCAAAGGAAAAAAGCATTGAAATTGGTTTACTAAGAAAGCAAGTTGCAGAGTTAAAAGACCAAGTATGTAGTCTTGAAAATAAGATTCAGGATTTTAAGAAGTGAGAGACGTTGCACAAAGTTCACCAAAAAGATTCACTCGCCGCATCCCAACTGTGTGCCTTTCAGTTTTTGCTATGCAACTTCGGAATCCTTGCCATTTCGTGACACACCCACTTCTGGATCAGAAAGACCGGACCACACCAAAAAATATCCCCCTTCTCTCGTTTCTTCAAACTTATCCATTGCTTATGTTTTCAAACTGCGTTTAATACCATATTTACTGTTTGCCCAATGTCTTTCTCTTTCTTCTGTGGCTTTCATTCTTACAAAATCTTTCTCGTAAATGCTTTTAATTTATTTGTGCCTTCATATATATATTCACGTTTGTATACACCATAGCTATTATAATAACTATCGACAGGAAGCTTCATAAAGATAGAGATAACTCGTGGTCTCAACATTCCTGAGACTATTTTCATCGGCCAGAACAACCTTTTCATCGTTGAACAGCACCCATTCTTGACTTTCACCAAGAGGCTTCCGGATGTAAGCCACGTAATGACCCGAATGTATCGATGTGCCTTTGTGGCACACCACAGCCTTAAGCTCATAGTTTCCTTGCCTATCCTCACTCTCAAGTTTGAGCCTTTTACTTATCTCATCAACTGACTCTTCAACATGTTGTTCATTAGATGCGTCGGGCAACCGTCCATCATCGTCAGGATTAGAAAATAGCCATTCAACTGAAGCTTCAACACTTCCTTCACTGATAACCAACGCCTTCTTTGCCAAATTTTCCGAGAATCCCATCCCAACCAAAAGCGAAATATCCTCTTCACTAAGAGTTGTAGTCGTTGCCAACTCACTCACTGGGGCTTCGAACGGATCATCGATATCTGCATCCTCCATATGGCCAAAAAGCCAATTCATGGCAACCTCCGGATTTCCATTCCCTGTATGAAACAAGGCTCGTTTGCATCTGTTGCTGGAAAATCCCATTTGTTGTAAGGTGTTCATAGCGTCAGCATTATATTCGAATGGCTTTGTCCCCGAAGTCTCAGTGGAAACATTCTCCTCAAAAACGTGCTCTCCAGCCGCCAGACCCTCCAAACGGGCATCAGAAATAGCCAGCCTTTCCTCGAACCTGATTGGGACTTCAAGTTTTGTAGGAACCCAGTTCTCTAATTTGATTCTCTGAGGACTGAGAACAAGATATTTGGGATATGAGGCAAATCCTTGCTGTTTGAGCGCTGTCTGGGATGACTCACATTCCGGACAGTTGTAGCTGATACTTTCCGGAGCTAACCAATTTCTGATGCATTCGTTGATAGTCACCTGTTTGTACGATTTTTTACCATCTGTATCAAGGCTTATGAGTTCTTCAATCACTGGAAGGCATAGTGTGTCTGTGATTTCGTTCGTGATACTCACCCCACCGCATGCCGTGCATTTCAACTTATTCTCCAATATATATTGGAATGCATCCAGTGGGTTCGTTGTAGACATGCCAAAAGCTTTTTCCTTTTTGATCTTGTCAGTTAAATACATCCAAAATTCAAACGCATCCTGCTGGCGCATAGTGGAAAACTCAGGATGACCATTACCAATTAAGGACTTGAATCCTGATGGTTTGATACCTCTTTGATACTTCACTGCCTCCGTTGTGAGCTCATCAGGGACTGAATACCTGCCGGACAATAATCCGTCTCCAATCTTATACAGTTGAGTCTCAAGGTCTTGGGCCGGATCTCCAGGATTCAGTATTTTATCCACTGGCATTCCCTCTTCAATAAAAAATGAGTCAGTCATGGAAGGTACTGAGAATAGCACCTGAACGACGGATGCAAGGTAGCAAGAGTTTCCCAGATTCTTGAAGCCTGTAAGACCCTTACCAAAAACCGGTTTCAATGCTTCCCCATTCTTTCCATCCATATTGAACTCCCACTTTATATTCTGCTCAAGCTGAAGCTCCGTTAAATTCTTTTCAGTCTTCATGAAAGAGGAGATGTCAATTCCAAACGTTATCAAATATTTGACTAAGCTAGGAACTTTAACTTCATCATTGCAAGAATAGCAGTAGCAGTCAGCAGAATCCAGTGATAGCGAACCTAGCTTGACCGCAATGGCATGATTGGGGTGTGAGCTATTGTGTGCCACGGCATGTGAATTTCCAGCAACACCTCCAAACTGTGCCCTACCACAACTCAACTGCCCACAGGTCAAACAAATCCACAAGTTCTCTTCCAAACCACAATCGTGGCACTTTTTCAAATCAATCTCTTCCAAGGGATTTTGGATAATCTCCATGGCATGATGACAAGGTATGATTTCTTGTTCCCACGCCTTGATCTCCTGTTTTTTTTCCGATGATGTTGATCTCAAAATGCTGTCTGATATAAGTTTAATCTTGTATGGTAACTGCTCGTTTGGATATGGAATCACTTGGTCAATCTCCAGGCAGAAAATTGCTGTCTTAATGTCAAACAAACTATCCTCCGATTCCTCTTTGATTTCTAACTTGACCATCTTGAGTGGTTGCCCTTTCTCTCCATCATGACGTGGTTTCAGGACCTTTCTGTAATTCAAAAAGATTTTGTGATCAAAAAACTCACCATGCTGTTGCGTGTAATTCAGGCCGCCTCTGGAAAATGATTGGAAGCATTGTAAGCAAATGTCTAAACCTTCGTCATCGAATGCTGTTTCAAACGAGAACATGCAATCATCCTTGTAAACTGGGGTGGATGAAGAAGGAGGGACAAGACTGTCAAGATTGAGTTTCGATATATACTCTAATGCCATTTTAACTAGTGAGTTGTGTTGATAGTTGGAGGAAACAAACGGGGGACCTGGTAGGACGATGTTGTTATCCTTGTGTTTGCCTTCAGATGTGCTTGTAGACAGAATCTAAAGCATCGACACTTCCAAGCATTACACCACGCACAGCCTTATTTTGTCGAGGGGGTTGGTTCTACTGAAGTTAGTTAATCACATTATGTTGCCATTCCGTGGCGGTTTTATGGAAGCAAAAACAAAACTTAGGCAAAAAGTCTATTTTACGTTGAATTAAGTGACCTTCAAGTCGTACAGATCACACCAGCCGCTAACTGGAATACAGTTGATATACTTGCACCAAGAGCACTCTTCCGACGCGTGGGAGCCCTTCCTGGCCAGATTGCTTCCTAAAAGCACAAACCCTATCACTACTGTAACTCCACATATGACTCTGACGAGACACCAAGCATAGAATCTTCTCCGTTTTTTCTCCTCCATATATGAATCAGTGCCAGCAACGGAAAACTCGCCCTCCCTTAGTTGTACACGGGTGGAATCATGAAGAGAAGACGGATCATCTATCAGAGCAATTCCAAGCATCATCCCGGTAACAAACCCCCCAATGTGCGAAAAGTTGTCTATTCCAGGCAATAAACCGAGTCCCAGCATAATGGGTATTTCCGCCAAGGATGTCAAAATAACCTTACGAAATGGCCTATCCTGAACAGCGTGGTGGCTCGCATTGCCGTTGAGTAACATCAGCAGAATGTTAAGAGCCACGCAGGACCCCATCAAAGACCCAGAGGCCCCCAAAGAGGCCAAACCTAAAGGCGTAAAGTTTGATCCCAGTAAGAAACCCGAGACACCACAGGCAATATATATGAATCCAAACCTAACGGAGCCGATGTGCCTTTCGATGCTGCTTCCCATCTTGACCTGAAGGATCATATTGGCTACAAGATGGACAATCCCCGCGTGCAAGAAGATGGGAGTTATCAATCTCCACCACTGGTGTGGGTTCGGAATTCCTGTTTGTTCATTGGTGTCTAATCCTCCAAATCCACATAGCTCTTCTAGAGAACAAACGTTGGTGTTGCTTGATGTTGAGTTTGGGCAGGGCCATTCCATGCTTGTGATATTCGTCACCCCTTCAACAAACACCATACACGGTAGGTATCTTGAGCCAAGATTGATTTGAACATAGGTCGAAGGCCCGATCATAGGATTGAAGTAAGGCTCCGTTTGTAAGAAGCTTCCAGTGTAGACAAACATGAGACCAAACTCGTACAAAAGAACTAGGCACTGGATCAAAGAGACTGAGCAAACAAAAAACGGAAAGCCATTGTCTCTTTTGCCGAACAACACTTTCAACATCCATGTTGATCGTAACGTGCTATATAGTATACTCCCGCGATTTTCTGGAGCAAGGTAACAGTCCTCAGTGCCTTCTCTTGTGAACCCATGTGCCTCCTGCGTACATTGATCGCCTGCTAAAACGTGAGCGTCATAAGATGTAGGCCTATCTAATAAGGGAGAACTTGGACCGGGATAATTGTGAAGTTCGATGAAACTGTGGGTGTTCTCATTTGACTCCTCAAGATCATAAAGCGTATCAATTTGTGACCTGGGTGGTGATGTCATTACCGGTTTTCGAGGAAACAACAGGATTCAATTCTTGATACAACCCAACACTCAGCCTTCCTACCCAGAGGATATCTCCGTATATGAATTCTGGAAATGATGATACGGCTATTCAGTTTGAGGTTTGAGAAAGCAAACGGAAAGCGGTTTAGAGGACATGTACTTATCAGTAACAGCTGCAATACCACAAAATCTGTTGATTAACAGAATGGGGAAACTAATTACAGAAGGAGGAAGGTTGTGAATATTTATTTGTATAGTCTACATCTCCAGAGGCTGTTTGGAGAGATGACGCAACACACGCCTGCAGCTGTAGATGAGCCGGTTTGGACCTCTCACCCAAAATACGCACCCAAAATACGCAGCTTGCTATTGACGAACTTCACTTCACCATGAAAACACTCCTTCTCCGCCACTACAACACCATAGAACGCAAATCAAAGACTTGTATCAGAAAGGCACCAGCAACTGATATTCGTATCGATCAATTCATCCAGTACCCGCAGATGAGTCCAAGTCATCATTTCTCTTACATCTCCTTACTCGTTGCAGCTCTATCACTTAAAGCCTTCAGCCACCCAATATCACACTCTGGAGATCTCATTTGCCCAGACACAAACCCGTTACATTGCTATCCGACGCTGTTTGTGCCCACCGAATTCTGGCAAGCAGTGTTGGACGGACAAATGATACCTGCTGGACTAGACATCAGAATGAACATTGATACTCTCGAAAGAGAGGCTAAACTTCCGGACTCAAACGAGTCCAATGAAGAAACGGAGAATCGAGCGGTAGCTTTAACAGAAGGCGAAAAGGATGAGACGTTGGACAGGCTCAAAAATAAGAGCAAGAATAGAAAAATGTCAAGTAGCGCTCTCGCATCACAAAACGACTTTTCTGCTTCTTTGGAGTATGTCGTTAGCTACGTCAGCGATGAGAGATCAGGTTATTCGTATGATTCTTTGATGGAGCATTTGGAGGTGATATCAGAGCTAAGCTCAGATATGGACTTTGGTATCGAAGTCATGGAGCAATTACAAGTTTTTTTGAAGCTGTGTGGATTGTACGCTTCTGGTGCGCCGGTAGACCCTTCTCTTACCGCAGGTCAACTTGCAAGATTGCAAGAGATTTCAACAAGAATTTTGTCGGCATCGGCAAGGAACAATCAAGTGGCACAGCAAATCTTCAAGACATATTTTGTTAATTCGGTTGACCTTATGGACAGACTTACCCAAAAAGTTGATGATTCAATCCTACTGAAGAGAAGACTTGGGCTATTGAGCTCATTAGTGATGAACGGTGCGTTTGATAAAGAGTTGGAAGAGGGAAATACTACTGTCAAGCTTTTGACCTTGTACTGCGAGACGGAGAGCTTGGAAGTCAAGGAAAAGATTGTCCAGCTTTTGTCCGACTTGAACGCCAATGTAATAGAAAAGAGAGCCGAATCAGATACAGGGACGGAAGAAGATTCTACCCTAGATCAGAGGTTTGCAGTTTTATCGCAAGCCAAGCTCATGAGTTATCCATCGTCTTTACAGCCAGATGCTGCCAAACTTTTGAACGCTTTGAAAGAAATGAAGCAGAAAGAAAAGACGAGCTTCAAAGCTTCTGCTTCCTTTCTCGATTGGTTGAACGAGCAACTAGAAATTCACAAGCAAAAGTTGAACGAAGGTGAGTTGTACTCTTCTGATGATATTGAAAAGAGAGACCTGGTGTCAGATTATAAGCAGCACATTGAATATCTGAAATTCTTGAGGCATGAGGTTTTTGGAAATAGGATGGCCATGAGGAAAAGTCATGTTGATGAATTATAGTAAATAACGATAGAATGATAAACACTGCTATATGGAACTTCTAACTTTGGTGTTCTCTGTGCGACAAAAATTTCAACTGACTTATGTCAACGGAAGTAATAATGTTTTAAACAGGGATATAAGCGGAAGAAAAGTACTAATGTGAAAGACTTTTGGATTTTTGGATTTTGAGCGACTTAAGTATTATGCGTGAATCTAGCGAGCGACACCCTCATCAACTTGATTTTCAAAAATGCATATGATATCAGCCGGTGAAGAAAACAAACCACAACAATTAAGATCAAATATAGCTTCAAGTCAACCTTCAACTTATACGTATCCATGACATCCATTCCATCATTGAACAAGCACCCACCATTTGCAATCTGTTCCTCTTCTGTACAGTAGAACTTCAACGAGCTCTTGAAAACAATGTTCGAAACGATCATGACGCAGTAGTGAGTAGGGGAAGTGTAGTTTATAGCTTTCAAAAAACTTCCTAAAGTCAACGTCAACAAACCAGACATGGCAACCCCAACGGAGGTAAATATTGAGATAACCGTGATTGCAAATCCAGGATGCTCAAGAACCGTATTGAAAGACAACCCCATACTTTCACCAGCATTGACAACTATGGTTGAAGTATAAGCTATGGCAAAAAACAAACCCACTTCTTGTTGTAGTCCAATAACAAATACCATGAAGACAGAGAATATCATGCAGGTACCGATTTCAAATGGAAGCTCAATCAATAAGTAACTAATGAAAAATGACTCAACGCCAACAGCATCATCGTTATATTCGTCATAGAAATAATCCCTCTCTTTAGGATATGCAGCCATATTGTTTAACATCCCACAGAAGTACAACGAGACAATTTGCTGTATCACACCTAATCTGTTTTGAACAGAGGAATTGGTGTGCTTCAAAGGAGAGAAAAACAATGCTAGAATCACAGCCATTCCTATCACTTGCGAGCACCTCGCGATAAGAATATTTTTGTCACGGTATAATCCCAAAGCTTGTCTGTGCGTCAAAACTATCAAACCAGAAACAAAACCGGCTCTCTTCTTGACAATCGATTCAAATTTTGTATGGACGTCAATATGTTTGATCGGCAAGACAGGTTCTACAGATGGAAAATTGCTTGAACCACAGGGTAAATCTAAAAGAGCATTTTTTTCTTTAACCATTGATTGCCAATAATCAATTATGTGCTCAACACGAGCTCGAGTCCTCAGCTCGATTATTTCATTCGACGTGTTGTAAGATATTAGATCAATAACAAAATCACCAAGGTTAGTGAATTTGGGAACAGGGTAGCCTATTTTGCTGCAGTGTTCAGCTAGTTGCTCTTGAGAACCACAAAAGGCAACTTTTCCTCCCTTGGCCAACAAAAGGACTGTTCCGAACTGCTCCAATGTTCGTGGCTGATGAATCGTCATAATAATTGTCGTGCCGCTAAATGCCAGTTTTTGTAGGCATTCTATGATAGAGGAGGCAGTAAAAGAATCCAACCCCGACGTTGGCTCATCCAAGATAAGAATTTTGGGTCTTGATAAAAGTTGAATGGCAATTGACAACCTTCTTTTTTCACCACCTGATATACCCTTGAGTAACTCATTTCCAACTAGAGTGTCAGAACAATCTTTTAATCCCATCTCCAATATAAGCCCATCAACCAATTTGTAAAGATCTCTTTTAGACAACTTGCTATGGGATAGTCTTAACTTGGCTGCAAATCTAAGAGTTTCCCGGACTGTCAAGGAAGAGAGCAAATGGTCATCCTCCTGAATGACGTAAGAGCAAACATGTCCAATAGTGGTAAAGTCATCAATCTCATAATCGTTCAAAAACATAGACCCCGAGGATGAATACTTGGTAAACAGTGAAGATTTCAGTCTTCCAGCCATCAAATTTAATAACGATGTTTTTCCCGACCCAGAAGGACCCATGATGACGTTTAGCTTGCCGGCTTCAAACTTAGCGCTTATTTTTTCCAAAATGAGTTTGCAACCCTTGTCTCTCCGATTGAGCTTGTTTTTCACCGATAAAAAGATCTCGTGGACAACAACATCAACCGCATTCTTTTGGACTATATCAGAGTCTTCTTCCACATTGTCAAGCTGATTATCAATTGTCTCCTCCACGTGCGAGCCCGATTCATTTATCTCGGGTTCTTCTCCGTACATTTCCTTGCTCTTGATTTCCTTGCCCATAGAGACATCCATAGGTCTGATTTGAAGTATGACACCTGCCACTATGTAGGTTCCCAAAAAAAATGCAATCATAACCCCAAATGGCAAACCTGTCCAGTTCTCCCAAAAGCCTAAAGTCTTCAAGATGTAGCTTCCGCTATAAGCTTCGCAGGTTTGAGCTGCTTGAAGATCATCAGCAGGATATTGGTCAAAACACTCTCCTTTATAACCCGTAAACTCATTGGAGATCAAATAACCAAATGAGTACCATTGATAAGCCACATACTTACACCACCGAACATAGACTGGTAGTTGTTTGGAGTTGACGTATAACCCGTTTGTCATTGTCTGGAATGTAAAGTTCAAATTGCAAATCAACGTTGCAATGGCAACATCTCTTGATAGAGCACAAGAGAGAGCAGCAACTGACATTGATAGTAGGTGAAACATCACATTAGCTGCAAAAAACCTCCAAAAGTAGGCAGCAGAGTCTGTGCGTAAGCCGAAAAGGAAATAGGTGCACACTGAGTATAGGAAGGGAATAACAACGTCTTCGGTGAGTAACTTGCTCATCCTTCTGGCCAATAAAAACCCTGCAATGGATATACAGCCTTCTGAACGTTCCCTATCAAACACCTTGATATCCTGTTGACAAAGCCTGTATGTTTCGTAAAGTAGGAACAAGTACGACTGTAAAGACGAGACTGTGTACAATGCTGCTTCCGTAGTTCTTATTCCAACTAAGGAACCGCCTGGTTTGTAGTACAACCATCCTGAGACCAATCCAAGCAAAACCGCCTCCATGACCAAAGCACCATATCCTAGCGGGTCTCTGATTTCTAAAGTTAAGTTTCTGCGAAACAAGATGCTTACTTCTCTCAAGAATGGTGCTCTACCAACCTCTTGGTAGGCTGTCGAAAAATCAGTTTTGCTTGCTGATGCAATGCCGGCATGACATATCTCCTTTTTTAGTCGTGACGTTCCGAGTGATTTGGCGTTATTCATTTTCACTGTCCACAAAGTTGCAATTTTCATCACCCGTTCTTTCGACTCCAATTCTTTGGCGGACGTTCGTGTATCAACACTGGTAACGTCAATTAGAAAATCCGCCGGATTGATGTTTTTGGGGATCGGAAACCCTATAGATTCGAAGTAATCTAAAATGTCTTCTGAAGACTCACCGTAGCACAAAGATCCTTTAGAAAGGATAAGGACCCGATCGAATAGTCTGAAGATGTCCCCCCTAGGCTGATGGATGCTCATCACTATGGTTTTATTCAACTTTTTTGCTAATTTTTTGAGCCACGAGCACAACATATAGGCATTATAACTGTCCAAACCTGTTGTTGGTTCGTCCAAGAATAGTATGGAAGGATTCGAGACCAGTTGTATTGCAACGCTGAGTCTTCGCTTTTCACCCCCACTCAAGCCTTTGTTCTTTCTATCACCCACTAGGGTATCTTTGCACTCTTTGAGGCCGAGTTCTAATATGATTTCATCGACAAGCTTTGCTCTTTCTAGTTTTGAAGTTAGTTTTGGCAACTTCATTTCTGCGGCATATAGTAAAGTCTCGAAGCACGTTAATTGGGGAATGAGGATGTCCTGCTGTACAACATAGGCATGCCGTATTTGAGACAAATGATTTTCGGAACCATTGTATGAAATTTTCCCAGTCTGGACCAATGTAGAGCTACTGAGTGATCTATTAGCTAGCGAATTTAGCAAAGTTGTCTTTCCTGATCCTGAACCTCCAATAATACAGGTGACAGAGTTCTCAGGTATCTCGAATGTCATATTATGAAGAATAGTCTTGAGAGCTGGATCTATGGACTCTATGTCGTCATGCTGGGGCACATCCAATGAAGAGTTTGCACCTCTGTTGAAGAGAGAACCCAATATGTTGCGGCCTTTCCCCTTTTTTTGCCTGTATGAGCTTATGGTCAAATCTTCCACTTTGATACTGACCGGCTCTGTCTTGGTGAAAGACAGGTCCGCATTTTCTTCTCCATCTTCAAAAGGGTCGTAGGAATAAAGTGGAACGACAGCATCGACGTCTCGTAGACCCTCTTGATTTGTAAGAACTTCGCTTTTATGATATACGTCAGTTTTCGATGAGGGGCCTTTTTCTTCTTGTTGAGAGATACTCGGAGCTGCTACTGACGTCCGATTCACACGGAGAGCGTCTTCTTCACTTCCTGGTTGTCGATTCATGCTTTCCACTGAAAGTCAGATGTTGCAGATAGTTTCTAGCTGATTCTTAGACAGGGGACGGTACACATAGACTGTTTGATGAGAGTCAAGATGAGTGTACAGACGAGGCTACCCCAGTGCTCTTTATAAGGTACGTACAAACAAGTTTAATGTTGTTGCTTTTTAAAATTTAGTAGCAAGCGAATAAATGTATTGAACTTGGCTTCGAGGAGCAGCAGGACAGAAAAGAGATCGCGCGCGCGTTTGACAATATCCGAGTTTCATGGACCAAAATAGTTGATCTGTAGAGGAGTTATACGAGTTGAAAGCTTCACTTCATTTTTTCAGAAGCCTGAATCTTGGGCTGACTGATCCAAGTATCAATGCTGCTGCTATCATCCGACTTATCCTTGTATGTGTCTCTTAGCATTTTCATGGTATCCTGGTCCAACTTGCTAGAGGCGGAAGACACAGTGCGTCTGTTTTTCGAAAACAAAGACGCTCCTTGATCATTCACAACTGAGATTCCTACAGGTTGACTTCTGTGTCTGTCCATGGTGTCATGCGGTCTATTGAGGCGACTGGGGAGCGGGGAGTTGCCCATTGAGCTGGACGAAGATCCCGAACGGTCGTCCTTCTTATATGTGCCGTCATCAGGGCGTAGCATGGCCTCATGTAACTGCCGGTTCAAGTCTTTATTCTGTTGCTCCAAACGATCCAATTTCTCCGCTTTCGACTTGTACTCATGCTCCAACTTACTGTATTCTGTTTGGCGCTGCAAGTCACGCTGGATGCATTTGGCTCTTTCAGCGGCGAGATCCTCACTCAGAGTCCTCTTTTCTTCATGAAGCTCAGCTTTTTCCTCTTTCAATTTCCGGATAACTTCCTCGTAATGTGATTTTAGCTTGACGGTATCTAAAAGCCGTTTGCCCACCTCTTCAAGACGGTTTTTTTTTTCATTCATCTCGGCTGACTCATCATGAAGTCTCTGTTTCAGCTCTTTGTACTTGTGGACCAAAGAAGAGTAGCTGTCGTATACTTTTTTGCTCGTGTCTAGCTCTAGTTTGTAATCATCTCTTATTTTTTTGAACTTCCCTTGTAACTCTGCATTTTCCTTCTGTAGCTTGCTCAAATTGGCAACTTTCGTAAACGAACCACTGTTTTCAATGAGATGCAAAAGAAATTGGTTGTTGTCCTCCAACCTCTTGATTATGTTGTGTAAATATACGCTCTCAGTAGGCACCTTTTCATTGCCCTTCTTACTGTTGATTGGAACCTTTCCGTGCAAATTCTCAGAAGTTTCCTCTTGCCTTTCTTGACCACTTCGTCTTCTGAGACTGCTATTGATAATGCTCATTGTACTATTGATTTGAAACTCATCATCATCGTCATCATCATCATAGCTTCCGTGATTGCTCCGAGAACCCCTAGGCGGCGTCATTTGAGGCGCAAGCATAGAGCTACTCCTGCTGGATCCACCAAATCGACTCTGTGTATCCTGGCCTGGGTCAACTTCTCCATCTTCATGAAAGGCGCCATTTTGATGCTCATCCAGACGCTCTTGAGAAAGATTCAAAGGGTCTTCATAGGAGTTCACATTTCTATGGGTGTTCATGTTTGTTATCGAATCATACTCTGACGGGGTTTCATCCCTGTCGTTACCTTCAAGCACAACTTCTGTAGGGAACGGACTCGGAGTAGCCCCAAATATGGAGTGATAGAACCTTCCAAATAATCCTGGATTCTGCGTTGCTGTGGCCGTTGGCGAGTCAGGCATCATGATGCCAATCAACAGGACTTATTAAAAATCACAAACTGATGGACAAGAAAGTGGAAGTTCCACGGTGGGGTGTGGGCAAACGGATGACGTTAATACAGTTAGCAGCAATGGACTCGATGATACATCTGCCATGTGTTCAAGCACACTTATATACCAACATTGACCAAACCTCTTGTGATGGTTTTTGTGATAAAGTAAATGATGAATCAGGATCTGAACCTCGCCAGATGCCATTTACTTTCCGACGCGTTTCTGTTGCCGCTCCACGTCGAAAGTCGGCACGCTCCAGTCTCGTCTTGAGCAAGCGAGCGAGCGAGAGCCAGAAAGAAAGGGTCAAGTGAAAGAGTGGGTGTGAATGTCTGACTAGACACCAACTTATATCAATCTCAAGTGTACAAACGGCGACTTTTGAGCTTGAGTTTTCGTTTATAGTGGTTGTGCCTTTTTGAAGGACAACGCAGACCTTTCAAGACAAAGCGAAATAACGAAACTACTATGATATTGCAGCGTCATTTCTTGTTTCTTCTCTTGGCTGTCGGATCATCCCTAGCCCTTGACAACAGCAATGCCGAAGAAATCAATGACAATCAAACTCTGCCACCACATAAAACAATACCCTCCATTTTAGATGATGTCAACGGAATCAGCTACCCATACATAGAGTTTCTAGACTTGAAGCAGTTGAAGACAAATAATCTACTGGCCTCCTTCAACTTTGAAATGAACTCGTCATCGTTTCCTGCATATCCTTCGGATTCACCAAAAGGAGAACAGCCAGTGCATTACTCCGTGTTTTCAAAATTGCTCGGTCCAATTTTGCAATCTACAAATACAAGAGAGTTGCACCTCAGATTCAGCCAAGGCTGGTATGACTCTGAAGTTTACGGAGAGCTACCGAATAACGGCGAACATAGCGGCGGAACAGGGGTTGAGCTATGGGCCCTTGTTGAGAGTGATAGCAAATCGGATGCTTTTCACAATTGGAGCATGTTGGCAAACTCGTTGTCTGGACTATTTTGTGCCTCGTTGAACTTTGTGGACTCGGCATCTACGACCTATCCAGTCACCTTGTTCAAACCTGAATCGTCGTTTATAGACAATGTCTCTTTGGAAAAGAACCTCTATTTACTCAGAAGTGCATTACCAAGGGAACCTGTGTGTACTGAAAACCTAACGCCGTTTTTGAAGTTATTACCAACCAAAGGTAAAGCAGGTATTTCGTCGTTACTAACTGGTCACAGGGTTTTCAATTCCCAGTGGTCGTCCATGTCCATCGATATTACAACAGAATGCGACGATACTGATACGTGCCATTATAGGATGAAACAATCCATCAGTATGATAATGAACGCCCCAAGAACGCTGGAAAGGAACAGCAACCCCATACCAAAGCCAACACCAGGCTTTTTACTGAGATGCGACGAGACAAAGAGAAACGACGATTACTATTGTTTCCCTCTAGGCGAGCCGACTCAACTGTCCTACACTCTATCAGATCTGTTTGGAAGGAGCATCAAGGGCGGCTCTTTGATCTCACAACGGCCATCGACAATCTGCTCCGATTTGAACACAGACACTTGGAGTATGTACCTACTCGCATCAGGGTCGACCGAGGGTACCTCTTCAACAATTGATGCCGAAGGCAGGACATGCTACACCTTGGACACTCTTCAGGAGTATGACATCAGTCTAGTTACGAGCGACTCTACCGTTATCAAGCCTTTGACCCCACCCCCAGTTCAGGCTTCTAGATCGCTGTCCGGTTACTCTCAAGACTCTGGCGGGTTCAGAATCGACCTCTATAATCCAACAAACGAAACAGAATCTCTAGTCATTTTCGAGACGCTACCTTGGTTTATCCGCGTCTATTTGCACACACTGAAAATAACAATCAAAGATGAGACAGGACGGTCAACGTACTCAATTGAAAACCCAATCGCTCAAACATATTTGAAAGAAATACTTTACAACCCATCGTTGGACAGATCCAAACCTTCCCACATTGAGCTTCTAGTTTCTTTACCTCCAAAGGCAAATATGAAGATTACATTGGAATTTGACAAGGCAATGCTTCTTTACGCTGAATATCCACCCGATGCCAACCACGGGTTCGAAATAGAGCCCGCAGTTATAGCATTGTTAGACTCACATACATCATCTGTGCTTTATCAGATGCGTACAACGACATCATTGTTGACGTTACCGACCCCTGACTTCTCAATGCCGTACAATGTGATCATACTAACCTCCACCATTATGTCTTTGGCATTCGGTGCCATATTCAATTTGTTGTGTAAAAATACTGTCACGGAGGAGGAAGCAGAGTTGATGGCGGGAGATGTCAATCCTGTAGTGAAACTGGTCATGAGGATCAGAAGCAAAAGGGACCAATTGAGAAGGCGGATTATCAGCCGCATTGTGAGCTTGAGAGGTGAGAAAAAGTCTAAGGAGAACTAATGGAAGAAATTACAGATGTGAGAGCGTACTCTTTATGTATGCTATAGAACTTACATCTTGGTGCAAAATATGCCTTGTTCTGTATTATATATTCTGTCCGCCATTTTAATTCAAATAAATCATTGCTAGAAAGTCATCAGGTGTAACGAAAACTTCTCGAAAAGATAGTTAACCTTTACATGCGTGCTGTGTCACCATTACAACTGTACCAAACCAGGGTTGATCACCTCTTCTTTTTGACGTTGTTTCTATCATTCAACAACTGATCAAGTTTTGAAATGGTACTCAATAGTCCGCAGACAACATAGTTGGACTGCAACCAACTCTCGAGCTTTTCTAAGCTCAGTAACAAATACTTTCTTGATTGATCATAATCGTCGCAATCTAATAAACTATGAAATAGCTCGTTCCATAAGTTCTGTTGCCAATATCTTTTGAAAGGCTCAGCCAGTTTCCACTCCCCACTGTTGTTGCGTCTAACTTCGATGAAGCTGCCAAACAATAGTGAGTGAATTATGTTGGCTACTCCATAGTAATCAATATTGTACTTCCAAGGGGTCCCAGTTATTAGTGCGGGGAAATCTTGGTTGTCAGTGTGAGTTAAACTGGTGACAAACTGCACATCTTCTGGAAACAGCGATAGGTCAATCGACCTACCAAAGTCAATCAAAACGATGTCGTTGAATGTAAGCTTACTATCTTTTGCCGTTCCAGCAAAGTTAATCATGCAGTTATCCGGCTTCAAGTCTCCATGAATAAAGCCGATGGAATGAAGCTTGAGCACTTGTCTTATTAGCTGAATCGCAAGATAGACCACCAAGCACTCATCTAGCTCCGCTGCACCATATGAAGTTGGCGTCCTCACTGTTGATGATGATGCAGGCGCTGAGGTATGAGAAACATTGATAAGATCCAGTATTGTGCCTTGTTTCAAAAGGGGTAGCACTAAGTAAGATTCATCCTCATACTGGACAAATTTTTTAACCTGTAGAAAGTAGTTGCTGCCACCTCTAACTTGTAACTGCTTCAAAATATGAAACTCCCATTGACTAGCAGGCGATTCAACCTTGATTGCATATACCTCTCCATCTGGTTGTTCGCATAAGTAAACCGTTGCAAAGCCTCCTTTACCCAGTTCCTTAGTGAAGCAAAACAACTCACCCCCAAGTTCAAATGCCAAGCTTTTGTTTCCCGTCAAAGGAGGAGCAGAATTCTTCAAAAGTCTTTCTAACGTTGCAAGTTTTCCCAACTTGACATTCATTTGGACATATTCAGGATAGCTCTCTAAAGAAACTATCACCTTGTGCAAGAGATTCTTTTGTAATCCCTGATCCCAAGGATTAAGCATCACGGAATGTCTGGGTTGAGCACTCAGCGGTAGATCCATAAAAGGGGAACTCATGACATCATCGTTTGCGTTCATGTTCTCATTGGAGGGAGGTGTTGCTTTGGGCAAAACTAAAAGACTATCCATTTTTTTCGAGTTTCCAGTGATGGGCTTGGTAATAGTCTCCGTAACAAAACAACTTAATCCATCGTCCGAAGTTGCCTCAACATCTGGATCATCATATCCCCCGTTTTCCTTGACTGCGGAAGTTCCCTTGGAAGATAATGGCTGATTGATGATTCCAAAAACGTCATTTTTAGCTTGCTTGGAGAAAAGAGTTAACGTCGGAGAGTTCGTTAGCTTGGTGGTTTCGCTTTCATCATTCAATTGGATGGTAGTGCTATTTGAAGCCATCACATAGTTGGAAGCTGACCTTTTGGCTTTCACAGGGGTTTGTGCGGGCTTAAAATCCATTTTCCTCTTTGCTCCCTGCAAGACGCAATATCCTCTAGTCATGGCCAGCACTTCCCACAGGTTTTTAACTCCAGAACCGTCTTGGGGATAGAGTAGATCGTAATTGAAGTCAAACTTTTCCGTCCGTTTTCCTGGATTTTGAACGATCTTTGTCACTGGGAAAACTCTTCCATTCACATCTTTGAAAATGGTAAACTTTCCAGTTTTTTCCCGCAAAGGCGCTCTTTTTCTGGTGGGGAACTGTGGTAAACGTTCGCCCGACCAAGAGGTTGTAGTCATTACGTTCTCCTTTTTCACATTTTTCATACTGTCCAAATGTGTCCAGATTCCTGGATTATCAAGCAAAATCTTGCCATTTGAACCTTCGTCTTTGCTGTAACCTGAAAACACACTGAATGTTGATTTTGCTCCTGCTATCCCCTTATTAGGCGCTGCGGTAGAATGGTGCACCAAAAGTCCTCCTCCGGAAGGATTTTTTAATGTGCCCCGTCCACCAAACCTCGAAACACCACTTTCAGCTCCGTCCTTCCTTTTCTTGAAATCATCATATAGTCTTGCTAGTCTGCCTTGAGGCCTAGCACCGCATTTAATACCATCCTTATAAATTTCATCGGCTTTGCTGATGTCTCCATCCAGCTCCAACAACTTGGCAAAGTTTTCGTAAAAAATTGAAAGCTCAACGCCTATGTTTTTCTTATACAGATAGTTGAAAATGTCTCTAGGGTTATCACTGAACTTGATGTATTGTAGCCACACCTTGAAATATCGTATTTCATTCTTGTAGTACACATCATCTTTGAATTTGTAAGTTGTTTGCTCAAGAAGTTGGATCAATCCTGACTCTGAAGACGATCCTGCGGGGTAGTGCTCTTGAGTCCATTTGAGATAGTTCAAATAAGGTTCTAGAGGATCATCAAGTTCTTCAAGGTTGGCATCTGTGAGTTGTGATTGGAGTCTCCGACGTTCTTGAAGTAAGACTTCCTTGCGCTGACCCATTTGGCTTGCAATAGAAAGCGATCTTTTCAAAGAAGAAGCAAGTCTGCCCTGCTGCAACGGTTGAATATTCTCCTTATCTTGTTCTATCGACGAAAAATCCGTAGCACTGAAACCCATCCCGGAACCTTCTGGCGCAGAAGCTGAATACATCGAGGAAGTATGTTGTTGGTGTTGTTGAGGTTGAGGTTGAGGTTGAGGCGGACAAGACACTTCTGTATCTCTAGATGTTGGTTCCAATTCTTCCATTCTAAACAATATAGTCTCGCTTTCGGCAAACTCTCTTTGTTTTCCAGATGTCGACAACGTGTAAAGTTCAGCGGTTGAGCAAGTTGCACTGATCATCATAACAAGCAAGATGCATTTGTTTTGTTTTTGTTTGATGTTTAGGCATATGTGCCTCGATGGCCTTCATGCGCGCTTTTCATTGCGGCTTCACCACGCGCAGTGCGTAGTCCTCCAAGGAGTAATTTGAGTAACACCTTTTTGCTGTCATTCTCAGATTAAGAGTAAAAACAATTATACACTAAGATCACGAAAGTAGTGAGAAAAAAACAAGTGGCTACAAGCGACTCCCTTATCATTTCTGATTGGACCCTATGCGTTCCTGTAGGATCAGTGCAACCACAAAGTTGAGGAGAAGACTCACAGGAAGGACAGCTACAATACAGTTGGAACTTGAGATATGAACGTCATCATTTAGTATATACATGTAACATAAATAGTAATAGGAGCCCACAAAACAATGCAGAACAGTAAAAACTAAGAAAACAATTTGAGGCAAGATGCCATCGGGTTACACTACGCCAACTTGGCACCTTCATCCGTGTGAGGATTCTCTCCACTTCCTTCTTCATTCTGTGGCAATAGGTACTTCTTAAAAGCTTCGTTCTTCTCTTCGAACGGCCTTGGACCCAATAGTCTAATCATATCATCCCTGGTAATGACCTCCTTTTTCAACAATTCCTGAGCAACCTTCTCCACGTCTGCCTTCTTCTCGGTTAGCAGTTCCCTGCACTTCATGTGTGCCTCATGGACAACCCTTTTCACCTCTTCATCAATCAACTCAAAAGTTTCCTCACTGAAAGGTTTGTGTATTTGCATTTGTTTATTCTGCTTCTCAAAGGCAATGGTACCCAACTTTTTGGACATACCCAACCTCATAATCATGGCATTGGCCATTTGAGTCACCTTTTTGAAATCGTCCGAACCACCAGTAGTAACTTCACTGAACGTTATCTCTTCGGAGACTCTCCCACCCAAGGCCATAACCATTCTGTGCTGGAATTGTTCTTGAGAGATCAAATACTGATCTCCTGGTAAGTACTGAGCATAACCCAACGCACCTTGACCCCTTGGAATGATGGAAACCTTTAGCAGAGGATCAGCAAACTGGAGGTACCAACCACAAACGGCATGGCCGGCTTCGTGATAAGCCACTGTTGTTTTCTCTTCGGGGTTCAAAACTCTTGTTTTTCTTTCTAAGCCTGCAATAACACGCTCAATGGCCATTTCAAAGTGTCTCAACTCGACAGATGTTGCATCTTCTCTTGCTGCAATCAAAGCAGCCTCATTACAACAGTTTGCAATATCTGCACCAGCAAAGCCAGGTGTCAGGGCTGCTAATCTGCCTGCAAACTCATCCGTAATTGGCACTTTCAATTTGATCGGTCTCAAGTGAACCTTGTAGATAGCTTTTCTACCCTCAATGTCTGGCCTGTCAATATTAATGTGTCTATCGAATCTTCCTGGTCTGGTCAATGCCTTGTCTAGAACGTCTGGCCTGTTGGTACCTGCCAAAACAACAATGTGGTCTGTAGTTTCAAAGCCATCCATCTCAACCAAAAGCTGATTCAACGTGGCCTCCTTTTCGTCGTTTGATCCCATAGGAGAACTTTCTCTGGCTCTACCAATGGCATCTATCTCATCGACAAAAATGATACACGGAGCCATCTTTCTAGCGGTGGCAAACAAGTCACGAACTCTTGAGGCACCCACACCAACATACATTTCAACAAACTCTGAACCTGAAACGGACAAGAATGGAACGGCAGCCTCTCCAGCGGTAGCCTTTGCAAGCAGAGTCTTACCAGTACCTGGAGGACCCGATAGGATGGCACCTCTTGGTATCTTTGCCCCCAACTTTTCGTATTTCTTTGGGTGTTTCAAAAAGGTCACAAATTCCATGATCTCCTCCTTTGCCTCATCACAACCGGCAACATCCTTAAATTTAACCTTGATATCGGTCTCCTGGTTGAACAATTTGGCCTTGGACTTTCCCATGTTCAAAATACCGTTCAATCCACCACCAGAACCGCCTGATCCAGGGCCTTTCTTTCTCATCTGGGATGATAGATAGTACATACCACCTATCAATATGAGCGTTGGAAGGAAGGGAACAATGTAACTCAAAACGCTGGATCTCTTGTGATAGGAGACGGGTATACGTTCGTTCGAAGGGATTCCAAGTTTATCCTGGACAGAATCCAACTCTTTTTCGAAAAATTCAACCGATCCAATGGCAAACGCAACGGTCTGAGGCATGCTGCTTGACGAAATTAACTCAGCTTCAACAAACGAATTGTTGATCACGGATATTTTGGAGACTAAACCTTTTTCAAGATAGTTGACCTTGAAGTCTTGTAGAGTGGGTTGGTTGGGGTTAGTGACTGGGCTGCCACTCGTTAAAAACAAAGTCATGACTAGCCCCGGAAGAATCCAGTTAGTCCATTTTGTATTCTTCATCATTGTTTGGAAGTAATCTGGTTCTCCCTTGTTCTTCTGTTTTTTATCATTCTTGTCCTTGTCATTCTTCTTTTTATTATCGTTCTCATTCTGCGTCGTTGATGTTTGTCTAAACCCCAAGACGCTGTTCAATGACGAGAAGCTCCTTATGCTGGACTGATGAGTGGTTAAAAAGATCCTGCTTGAGCTGCCCTTGCATTGGAACCCGACCTTTATATTGGATGCCGAGGACAGGAGTGGTGTACGAAGTAACAACCCTCTTGCCGAACTCAGTATCACCGGTGTTCGAGTTAGCATGTGTGTGGCGATGAAGGTAGGGCGATGGTGAGAGTCAGAGAACAGTCGATGATGAGAGTTTATACGTCTATACCACTGAGAGGATCTGTTCTTTGAAGTAATAATCTGTCAGAGCTACTACGGGGAGCGTTCTAAAGAGGTGAAAAGGGTAGAGGTAAACCTCTGTTGTTTCGCCACTATAGATTCCATAGCCAGTGTCGTCACCTACTGGCAAATGTCGGGGTGTGCTTCTACTGTTTAGGTCTGTTGAGTGCCCATGAGAAGAGGTTGGCCGTGAGAACAGACGCAGAGTCGCGTCGAACGACCTCAGAGAGCATTTGTGAAAGACTGTCTCTCCTCCTTTCCATCATTGGTCACATTGCTTTTTACACGCAATTTAAAATGTAACTATCCTAGTATCATTGAACAGACAAACGAGAGGCAAGAAAAATCAAAAAAAAAAAAGTAAGACAAGCATGCTGTTAGATGGAGTCCAGCAAAAAACAAGAGGGGTATTTAAGTTCAAGAAAGAGAATGAATGTAATGAAAAAGAAGTAAAGTCAAAACAGTTTTAAGTTCGAAAGATAAAAGCCAACCAACGCCCATTCAACAAAGCAAGAAACGGAAGCGCAATTCATATATGGGCGTCTTCAAGGCTTCCTGGAACCCACTTTTCAAAAAGTCTCCTCGTCCATCATATGGAGTTGATTTTCCTTGTTTCCAATGGCCAAATCGCCATCAGCCCTTGTAGCCACATTTTCATAGTTAAAGTCTTCTTCAAAACTTCCCTTTATGGTAGCTTCATTTGCTTCTTCTTCTTCAGGGGCCTGAAATCCTTCGGTTGTTGTGTAAAGGATATCTTGAATGTGAGAGACCAGCTCATGTAGCTGGACATCAACAGGATTCTCTTCTTCCGTAATCTTTTCATTCAGATTTTGACACAAAATTTCAATGTCTCTTAGCTTGTTAAAGTAAAAGTTTCTCTCGGTTTCCAAATTCTCCTGGAAAGCTTGAAACTCCTGCAGTTGTGATTTTGTATTTTCGAGCTCATTTTGTAGCTTGGCAAGATCTTCATTTGTATTCAGCCTCGAAGAAGAGGATCTTAAAATGTTAGTTCCCGAGGGATTCCTAGAGTTAGGCCTTGAAGAAGCAGATATGGATGCTCTTTGTTTTTGAACCGAAAGGCCATCGGTGTTGTTGGGTCCCAATGAGGCTCTTCTGACAGATCCAGTGCCTACCCCACCGTTAGAGGCAACCCGTCTTGGCGTTGACGATGGGACGACCGATCTTCTTCTAGCGTTCGCATCATAACCATCAATCTTGTTTTCGGTCCATAATTTGCTCATCCATTGCAAAAACTCTAGGTTATCCTGAAACTTGCATTTCATGAGCCTCTCCACGGGAACCTCCCTGCTGATCTTGTGCTTGGAAAACCCACTTTGCAATATCTTGTAGTTGTTCAACTGCTGATACTCGGACACAGGATTAAACTTGACTTTGGACATGGGTAGATCGCCAAAGATGGAATCAAATATTTGACAGTAGATTGCACCGTTGCCGCATTGCTCCACTTTCGTGTAGTTCAAGCTGTACGTTTGGTTGATCCACTCTAGGAGCTCCGATCTTGATGCTCCAACAATCATAATTGGCTTTTCAATAAGGTATATTGATGATTCAAGATGTCTGCTGATTCTGAAGGATGGCGTTTACTGATATATTGACATTCTTTTTGTTTAGAAATTCGATCAAAATGATCAGATCGCCAAAAAAGACAACAGAAACAAAACAAAACGTAAATACCTCATGCGCCACAAGTAAGATTTGAGGGTGGTATCCAATGCGCCACACATGGCACGGCAAAATACATCTCATGATAGGGAATCAATTGATCGAGTTTAAAACCAACATGGTTTGAAACTACAATTATTGAGGTTATCATGAGTTACGCAGCGTTCGTTGGGTCAAAAGAGGATTGAGTGACACTGATCAATCAGAATGTAATTCTATGCTTTGATTGGTCTCAAATCGAGGGTGAAACAAAAGCTCAACAAGGGTTTGTGATTTTCCAAGAAGAAAACAAACAACCGAAAGTTTGGATAAACAGATAAATAATAAATAAATAATGGATGATATAGTAGGTTCAACGCTCCTCCTCAAGGAATGGATTCGTACGCTTTTTTCTTGGAGCCAGCTCATCCCAGTTTCTTATTGTGTCCAACTGGGAGTTGCTATTGCAAGCAAAGTACCTCCCTGGAACGTCATCCACCATTGTAGAATACACAGAACGAATATCCAGAGCGTCATCCTGATGAGAAGTGTTGAAGATGATACGGCGACCACTGAACAATTCTTGAGTCATTGTGGCCTTTGCAACACCTTCACGATATTCCGAAAAGTTGCCCTCCAACTCTTCTTTCAACTGTTGACCGCTTAGATTGGAAACTATCGACTTTCCATCGTGACTCTTCTTGTATTTTTCGTTCAATTCGTTGTAACCATATGCCAATGCAACGGCGATCAGCGTACCGACCGTATAACCGTTAATGATGGGTTCTGATTCTGATAGAGTAGGACCATGTCCATGGTCATCATGATGATCGTGGGATTCATCAGAATGCTTGCCATCACCACTTTCATGCGACTGATGCCCATTGCCAGGTTCCTGCTTCAGTAAGCTCGTTGTGTGAGACAAGTGCCTGAATCCAGGTGAGAGCGATGAAACTAGAGGCACTTTTGCGGTAGCTCCCAGCCCTTTTCGAGAAACTAATCTGGAGACAGCAAACATGATATCCGGAATCAAGTCAAACAGGGCCTATTATTTGTTAACAACGTTGCTGTTGCTGCTTATTTGATTAGTTCAATATGCTCTACCCTTAAAGCTTGTAAAAAATGGTTCAGAGGATGAAGTTCATTTACCCCTCATTATCTAACCAGTGCGTATATACTGAAATGGAGTAAATCTCCAGTACGGGTCGATCGACCCAAAACTACGCGTCGATAAAAAGCTTTGGCCTTCCCACAGGCAGTGCACCATAACCCATCCCAGGAGACCTTTCAAAGTGTGCGTCCGCCTGTCTATAAGACACCGACAGTGTGCATTCGTATACTTCAAACAGCTTTACCTATGGCCAAAGCAAAGACAAACCAATCAAGAGTACTCAGTTATTTGATCAAACATAATGGCCACCAAAGCTATGTCCAACGGTGACAACAAAGAAGAAGAAGAAAGAAACGGCGTCAGTAGCAGCACTCCATCAAGGCAGCTGTCCGAAGAGACCAGGCCTCAATCTGCAGCTGAGAGCGATAAAGAAGAGGAAGATGTGGACGATCTATTCGGTGACGATAGTGACAATAGTGACAACGATGATGCAGAAGAAGAAGTTGTGTCTTCCAAATCCAGAAGATCACACGGCATAGACGCCTCCAACAGCGACGACGATGAAGACGACGAAGATGTTGATGACGATAGGGATAGCAAACCTAAAGAAGGAGACGAAGATGAGGATGAGGAAGATTTACAAAAGGCAGAGTTGACTCTACCGAGACATCCTGCATCCCATATCCGTAGCACCAGCTCTGATGCTTTATCGTTCAACTTGCCAAGGTTTCTCTTTGTGGATGCTGAACCATTCTCACCATCAACTTTTGAATCACAACTGTCCGAATTCCAGCAGGATCATCAAGTCTCAAACGCAAAGAAGTCTACAAAGGAGCTACAGGATAGCATTGAATTCAAGAAATTGGAGGTCCAAAATACAATCAGATGGAGATACGCCAAAACTTCAAACGACAACTTGTACAAGCAGTCAAACACACAGATAATAGAATGGGAGGATGGATCGATGTCTTTCAAACTTGGCTCGGACTATTACGATATCAAGCATAAGCCTAACGAGGATAACCTTCTTGCCTTCCAAGGAGGCCAAGTGTTAATGGCCCAAATGAACTTGAACAAATCTATTCAGATCCTTCCTTCTTCCATAGGTTCAAAAGCCCATAAGATATTGGCATCAACGCTACAGTCCAACTTGAAGATGAAAAAATCAAAGAAGATTAATACAATTGTGACCAAAGAAGATCCTGACCTGAAGGCAAGAGAGTTTGAAAAAGCACAGAGAGAGATCGAAAGGGCAAGAAGGAGACAACTTGCTAAGCTTGTGCAACAGGAGGAGAAACTTGAGAGGAAGAACGTTACAGGTATTTCTACTAGAGGTAGAAGGATGGGTGGTGAAGATGATGATGAGGAAGAAGACGATGGCATCGAAGGAGAGTACGATGAGGACGATGAAGAGGATGGATTCGTGGTTAGTGATGGCGACCAAGGTTCAGGGCTTGACGATGATGAGTTGGACGAGGCTGCTGAAAAGCTAAGGCAGGTGAAGCGAGACGGCGCTTCTAAGTACAAGCACTCTCGTGCCGAGGAAGATGATGAGGAGAAGGGAGCGCAATCTTTGGACGATGATGATGAGGACGATGGTGCCGTTGTTAGAAAGAAGAGAAGGGTTGTGCTGGAGGAAGACGAGGATGACGATTGAGAATCGGACACATCTGTGTATGTATAGAAGACTCAGGCTCTGTTGGGCGTACTGGCTAAACAAACGAATGAAACTTGTACTATTTTGAGAGTTTATCTCGTGGATAATATTGATACGAAATGAACCAAGCAGAATTACCCCTTATATGAGTATCACGTGATACAAATAGCACAGCCTGCCGTCATGCGCCGCCCGCAACCGCCGCCGTGTTTCTTCTCTCTGATTCTCTACGTTTCTGTCCCCTGTTGACTGTTGTTACAAGCGTCACAGAGATGTGTGTGAGTGTGAATCAGCATCAACACAAACATTCACACATCACATCATCTCATACACTCTCTTTCTGCTTCAATCGATTCTGCTTGTCCATCGTCAATACACGTTCAATCGACATCAAACTATTACTTTCTGTTGGCATTGATAACAGCACCTTAAAGTTTCCGCTGACAAACATACGTGGGTTTCCATAGATAGATAGATAGTCAAATTCGATATAGTTCACATACAACACAATGTCCTGGAATGGTAAGTATCATGAGATCAACAATCCACGCCTCACAGGCTTCCTTGATTGGCCACACCAATACTAACAGACTTTTCCGGTTTCACCTCAATTCAATTCAGCATACACTGACAATTTAATTGCCACAGGCAAGCTAGACAAGGCTGCCATCTATGGTGCCGATGGTTCATCCGTGTGGGCCAACTCGAACAACTTCCAACTGCAACCTCAAGAGATTCAGGAGATAGTGACCGGTTTCAGCAATCCTTCCAACCTATTCTCCCACGGATTGCACGTTCAAGGACAAAAGAACTTTTGTATAAGGGCCGATGCTAGGTCCATCTATGGTAAGCACGATGCCGAGGGTGTTCTTGTCGTCAAGACGAAACAGGCCATCTTGATTGCTCATTATCCTGCTGGTGTTCAAGCTGGTGAAGCTACCAAGATTGTCGAACAATTGGCTGATTATTTGATTGGTGTTGGTTACTGATTGGTACAGACAAACCATCTGTAAGGTTTGACTTCGTATCGTGCCTAGTGATGTTTTGTAATTTGAGTTTTTATTTCTTGTCTTTTCCATAGTTAATTAAAGCACACTAAACTCTATTATTCTTCTGCTCATTTGCCTCTCTTTATATCTGGCTCGGTTTACAGAAAATTGAGTGGGTAATATGAATGCGTATGAATTTGCTAGTTAAAACACACGTGAGAGAAAACAGGGAGAAGGAAGAGGAAAAAAATGTAAATGGATTACAAGAAATAAACAAGAAAAAAGGGGAAAGAATGAATGAAAGACAGGAAGAACAACAGCGGCTGGATAAAATGCTCCTGATGACCGTATGGAGATGACGAGACAAGGCAGAAAAAGGGCAGAATTAGAGATGTAAAACAACACCAGTTGATAACTATCACGAGGACAAGGGAAAAAGCCAGTCGTTGTTGACGTTTCTTTTATGGCAAATCAGATGATGGAATCCATCTTACTGAAAACGTTAACAACGGCAGCAACCACCTCCAACATCAAATCGCCCGGATTTTCAACCTCAATCTCTTTTTGAACCTCACCGAATAGATTCAAACCAACACCAACGGTGGAACTCTTGTCGACAAATGGGAAATCGCTAAACTGGTTCAACAATTCATCAGCCTTGACAAAGGCATTGTCACGACTTTCAAAGTTTAGATCAACGAGCACGTTTTCCATAACGTTTGCAGCACAACAACCACAAGCCAAAGTGATCGATCTTAGATATTTGAAAGAGGTACTACTCTTGAAATATTTCTCGTCGTACTCAATGATGAAGTTTCTGTTTGTTAGCAAGGTCAAGATTCTATGGGAGATGTTTCTCTTTGGAGTTGGATCCTGGACAGGGTGTGTGGCCATGTCAAACAACAAAAAGTTTTTCCTTTCAGTCTTCAAAACACCTTTATCCACCAAACCTTTGGCCAATCTTTCTCTCACCTGTTTCAACTGATAGTTGATCTTCATCAAGTTCCAAGTTTCACCGGATAGTAGATCGATCCAGTTTGAAACGGAGAGATGTTGAGGATCATTCTTGATCAGCTTCAAAGCTTCATCTAGTAAGGTTTCACCCGTTAGCGTACCATCGATACATTCGATTAGTCTATCTGGAAGTTCGAATCTCTTTCTTGCTGGATCGTTCACCATTCTGATCTTACCACGGAATGCTAACTCTACAACAATCAATCCACGTAGAGCATAAGAGATGTTGTCATTCCAAAAGGACAAGTATCCTTCCTTATCCTTGAGACCAACTAGTAGGACCTCTTCCATCAAAGTTAAGAGGGGTAACGAACGTCCAGATGTTGTTGTGTTGTTAAGTAGATCCTCAGGGTCATAGGCAATCTTATGGTCCTGGTCTATCGTTGATGAAGTGGACGAGTTGATGTGGTGATTTCTGGGAGAGGATTGGCCGACATTGTCTCCTATGGAGGAAGATCCATTGTTGTTGCTGCTTCCGCTGTTGGCATTGTTGTTGGTGGACCCTCCACCACGACGTCTTGATAATCCTGAAGACATTGTCTCTGTATGTGTATAAAAAATGGGCGAGGAAGTGAGAATGCTAGGTTAAATTAGGCTAGGTTAGGGCGGGTCAGGTCTTGCTTTGTTTTCGACAACAGGGAGATCCAACGTCAATTGATACCTGGGGAGGTTTTATAAGGAGGAAAGATTTTCAATTGAGGCGTCTTGCGGCCAAAGTGAGATCGGAAAAGAGGCTAAGAGGGATGGGCCTTGATGATTGCCAATTCAGATGGTATACAGTACCTGTGTGTGTATAGATGAAATCAATATGAGTAGGCCAAACCGTACACATGCACATACAAAAGACGAGACAGGACAGATCTGCCTGTTGTGCGTCTTGTCCGGAGCGCTGAGCTTAGCTTAAATGAGCTGCGGTGAGTTGCGGTGGATTTGTTGCTGTGGTGGAGGTGCACGGGTGTGTCTGGATGTGTGTCTGTGCACCTCTCAGGGCCAGAAGAGGCAGATCCACTTTTGGCAGTCTGGCAGCATATCACACTTCGGATATGACAGTTGCCGACAATATAACGTTTATCTCCATCGATACATCTCTGGCTCGAGGATTCATTTTCCAGCTTTGAGGGATATCTCTTGTATGTGCTTCTTTGTTTTGCTTTCTTTCTTTCTTTCTTTCTTTCCCCATAATTACATCAACCTCCAGTCTTGCTTAATCTATCATTGACAATCTGAAAAGATCTTAGATTGAAGCATATCTCTGCAAATCGGGAAAGGTCCAATCTGACGCATCTCATCTCATCTCTCGGTTTCTCACCATGTGCTCACAAGCTTAAGACTTATCCTCTTTATCTCAAATAGCTTGGAAAAAATTCCCATTTTTATCAGCAATTCAGACACTTGCTCAATTCGCAAATCCTAAATGGTACCTCCCATCGTGCCCGCGCCTGTGTCTGGCCATGACGGACCAACCTCCTTGGCAGCTTCTACAACAACTACGGCACTCACACGATCAACAACAACAACAACAGTTGCACTCTCTTCGTCTCGAACCTCTTCTTCTCGGTCACACTCTCCAGTTCTATCTTCATCTAATGATTCTTCTAGGCTCCCTAGAGCAACAATCAAACAGAAGATACAGGTGTTGGATTACCTAAGGGAAGATCCGCGTCGTACACAGGTTGAAACAATCGCAAAATTTCGCAAGCTTAATCAATTTGCCATAAGCCAGTCGACAATGTGCAACTGGGTGTTCAAAGAGGAAGAAATTCGAAAACAGCACAAGGAAAATCCACACCTAGATGAGTACAAGAGGAAACCAGTGCTGAAATATCCAGACGTGACGAAAGCCGTTGAGGTACGCTTGGAGAAGCTGATGAGAGAAAGAAGCAACGAGGGTGTTGCCTCCCTCCTGATCAATGACCAGCTCATTAGGGACATCTTTCAGAAGTGCATGGATGAATTTGGGTACAATGACCCAGGATTCAAGTTGAGCGGTGGTATGATCCAGTCTTTCAAGAGAAGAAACATGATCAACAAAGGTATTATGCACACTCACCAGACAGATCAAGAGGCTTACAAGCATAGCGATAATCCTTCATCATCAGCTTCACTCTCTAATGGTATCGCACCGATATCGGAAAATACCAGTGGAGGTATATCGATCAGTCTTTCTCAGGGGGTGGGAACACCCGGCTCGCTATCTTCTGATCAACCCCAGGTTGTTTCTTCAGGATCCATGCATCAGCTAAGTCAGCAAAATCAGCATCATCAATCACAAGTACCACCACTTCCACTTCCACGGCAGCAGCAAAATTCAGCAGGAATACATACTTCCCAGCAAAGGTCACATGCTCCTGCCCCAGAGTTTGACTTGAACTTCGACGAGATATTCAATAATCCTAGCATTGGATTCAACACAAGATTGATACATTCGGATGACAACTTCACATCATTTTTGAAAAACATTTCTGGAGGAGCTGGAAATAACAACTTTGGTATGAGCGATAATACCACGACTCCACAGCAGAACGTTATTATGAGTAATGATCACCATCGCTCGCAGTTTGCTTTGGACCCAACTGACCAATTGCACCACCCAAAACGTCAACGAACATTGTCTTTTGCACATACTGAAGGATTGCTTCCTTCAAAGCAACAACCAGCGCCACTACCGAACGTGATGCAGTTACCATTGTCCACTCAAGACCAGCAACATCAACAGCAGCAACATCAACAGCAGCAACATCAACAGCAGCAACATCAACAGCAGCAACAGCAGCAACCAGATCAGGAACAAACACAACTACAAGGACAGGCACATTTCCCATTTCCTCCCGCCAAACAGCTTCCCTTCTATCCCACCTTCAATGACCCTTTGCAACAACACGCATCATCCTTGGGAGTACCAGGACCCAAGAGAAAGGATCGAACATACGTTCTCGAAAATTTCACCTATTCAAAGACATCTCATCCAAACTCCGAAAAAGTGGAGACAATCTTGGAAAACATCACAAATAACTCTCATGTCACATTGTACAACTCTGGAACTTCGGCAATAATGGGAATATTGTCCTACCTAAACCCACCAAAGATATGCATCAATAACTCAGGTTATCAAGGTTCACATAGAGTGATCAGTCTATTGTCTAAACTAACAGGCTTGCAAAAGTTAACCTTGGAAGAGACCAACGAACTTACGAAGAACTCGGTCATTTTGTTGGAGTCTCCAATGAACCCAGAAGGCTATTTGCTGGATATCGGAAAGTACTCTAGGATTGCTCATCGCTTTGGTGCCATACTGATAGTCGATTCTACTTTGGCACCTCCTCCGTTACAGAATCCCTTCAGTCACGGGGCCGACTATATCGTCTATTCTGCCGTCAAGTATTTTGCAGGAGTGTCTGATCTATCCGCTGGGTTTGTCGTTTGCAAGGATCGAAAGGATAAAGAGGTTCTTCAATTGGAGAGAATGTCTTTAGGTACAACCATTGCCAACTTTGACTCCTTCTTATTATTGAGAAGTTTGAGAACTTACAAGATGAGAATATTGACCCAGTGTGAGAACACAAGAAAGGTTGTACTATTTTTGATCGGGAACTTGGAAAGGGGAAGATACGGTGATGACGTTGTTGAAAAATTGCACCATTCGTCGTTGCAGAATACGAGAACGAACGAAAATGGTGACGAGGATGATGACGACAGTAACGGAGAAGACTTCGTTACACGTCAATTGGGAGAGTACTACAATCCTGTCTTTGCCGTTGCGTTCAAGAGTAGGCGGTGGGCAGAGCTTGTGTTGAGATCGTTCAACTTTTTGAGCAACAATCCCATGATGGAAGGAGGTGAGACATTGGTTGAGTTGACATGCAAAAACCCCAACTTTGGCACCGGAGGAAACGGCACTTTAGGTGCTAATGATGATAACGATGACGATAGAAGAAACGATGAAGGAGGTTCATTGTTGAGATTCAGTGTTGGATGTGAAGATTTTGAAGATATCATTAGAGATATCGATCAGGCTTTTTTGGGAGCCGTGAAAGGTTTCAAAGAAGAATCGATCAATAGGGGACATTGATAAGATAAACTGCAGAGAAACGGCAATGGAATTTGATTTTTATATCCCGCTTTGTACAAAAATTCAAAAATTCATGGGTGAAACCATACGATCAACGTACTTCTGTTTGAAAACGAAGTACTGTCTTTCATGTAGAGACCTATTGTTGCAAGCTTCCTCTTTTTCCAGCTGATTATCGACCACACTCCAACTGTCTACCGTACAAAGGGCTCGTATTAGGTATACCCCTGGCTGCAATACCACGCGCGCTGGAGTGAGCAGCGCGGGGGGACACCCAGCGGAATGTCCCCCGCCGAAGTCCAGCCCAGTATTCGCACGCCAGGGGGGACGCACACGGGCAGAAAAGGGAGAGAACAAGGGTTGGAAGGTCCCAAACAACAGGCACCACACACCAAATATCCCCTTTTCTCTCCTTTTTGAAACCAGCCTCCCCAGCGCTAATCTACCAGGCTCCACAGAAGGTCAGCCTGGCTGCATACATAATCTCCTTTGTTTCCCTGCTTTCCTCTTTCTTCCCTTCCCTTCTTTGCTCACTTTGTTTCCTCTTCTTCTTCTCCCCTTTTTCCTTATTTCTTGTTTTCTGTTCTATTTCTTTCTGTTCATACATTTGATTTCTTTCTGTAACGCACTATTCAAAAAACTCAAACAGTTTACTATTCAACTTCTCAGTGCTATTACCCAAATCAGAGATACAACTAGCCAACAACTTATTAAGACTCAGAGCAAAATGGCCTGGATTACATTCAACAAGACAAACAAAACCAACGATTCCTCAGCTTCCACTTCTGAAAACAAGGAAGCTACCCCTCACAATAAGAGGGAGATAATTCGCAAGAGCAACAAGAAGATGATACAAAAAGCCATGAGGCTTTTACATAGACTAAGACACAGGCCAGCAGAGACTCGTGCACCACCACCAACGGCAGAGGATGCTCTGCCAGAACCCCAGGAGCCGGAAGTTCAACTTGAGGCATCACACACAACATTGGAAAATCAAGAGCCATCACCCGAAGGTGATGACAGCAACAACATAATCAACAACCAATCGACAGAGATTGTTAGACCAGACTCCGGCAACAGCAAAACCAACGAACCAACAGAGGCTCTTAGACCAGATTCCGCAAAAGAGTCAACCAAGAGAAAGAACGACCGTGCGCTAAAGAAGAAAGAGAAGGAAAACAAGATAAAGAACAAACTTGCTTTGAAGGAGGAAGAGAAGCTTTATAAGAGCTTTATGAAAAAGCTAAACTTCTTGAGCAAAAGAAGAGAACAGGCTCTGAAGTTGAGAAAGGTCCCCGAAGGATTCGTAGAGTTTCTCGATCAAAGAATGAGCGATCTGATAAACGATTGGGATTTGGAGAGTCTCAGCGATACCCTGGTGGATGAGGCCCTAGACATGAGTGGCGACAAGTTCCACCTTGACGAAGAAACCATCGTTGCTCGATCGCATCGTTACAAGAGAATCGTCAAGCGGTACCAGTTTGTTGAAGATGAAGACGACAAAAAACGTCCAGTCACCAGAGGTAAACCTGTTGACGACAACAGATATTGGGACCACTGGATGGAAGAACCGGCAAGTCTTCATTCCCTCTATGACTCAGTGGGTATAGTGAGAATCAGACAGGGCTTTGTCAATTTCTTCTTGATGTGCGAAGACGATCAACAAGCAGAAGACCAACTTGAACGTGGGCCTGAGGCGTGTCTTTTCCGACTACAAAACAGGCTCAAGACTCTTCAAGACACTGTGGAGAGGGTCGGTGGTGAACCGGCCTCAAAGCCTGAGGCATACTTCAGCGGTTCAAACCTGTTCAACCTGACAGGATGATCCTACCGCTGCTTTCTCTATGCTTTTCTTCTCTTTTCTTCTCTTCTCTTCTCTTCTCTTCTCTTCTCTTCTCTTTTTATCGTCGTTTTTCCTTTTTTCTTCTGCTACTTTTTTCCTTTTTTCTTCCGCCGCTAATTCCTTCTTACCATTCAAAGAAGAAGACACACATTATGAATCCATTCAACATTCCAATGACCAACAAAAAAGGGCTATTTCCATTTTCGACCATGACAACAGCATTACCGCACACTATTTAGGCAGTTCTTAAGTGTGATGTCTGGGCAGCATCCATACTTATAGAACCAACGCCTTTCGATCAAACAGTGTACAGGCAAAGAAACGACAGGATGGCTGATGTATCCTGTCTCTGGTCTTCCATGGTTTTTGGTCTATGGCAAAGCAAATGCTTGTTGGTAGCCTCATTCTTGACTCGACTGGGGAATTTGAAGATGTATGGGTTAGTTTGCACGACCGATGGCTGATCTGGTTTGGGTTGCACGGATAGGCGGGTTGACAACTGTGGGGAGCGTTTGTGTTGATTCTCTTGATGGGCTCTTGGCTGGTGTGATAACGTTTGTGGGGGATGCATTTTCTTTTGGGAGGGGGAAATTTGCAGACTTAAGAAAACGGTCACCACCTAGTTATAGAGTCCGTTCATTGATGATCACGGGTGTGAACCGTGTTGTTAACATGAGCACTGTGTCCAATCTTGAAAAGTTGGAGTTGTGCGAGAATTCTCCTACGAGATGAGCTATATTGGCTGAATGGGTGTCATTGCAAAAGGTGTTATTTACGTTGTCTTATATCTTCTATACAGTGCGGTAATGAAGGAATATAATTGGTTTCATTAGCATTTGACGTAACCGTGAAGTAGTGAAACACTTTTGTTCTGTTGTGTGTGAGGAGTATGTAGTTAAGCAATTCACCTTCTCCGTCGTGCCACGCCGCATCGCCAGGAAAGAGGAAATCATTTAAATATTTAATCTATGCAATCAACGTGATTTTGATGAAGACGACTGACTACCTTCTTGCATTCAAGCTAAGACTAGTAAATAACTATAGACAAAAACAACCTATGAGCAGTCACTCTCTTCGATAATTTCCCTCTTTAAAGGATCAATCATTGAGTCAACTAGCTCATCCTTAGCAAATACTAGGTAGTAAGGAGTAGCATTGTTGTTCTCACTAAAGTTGAGTACCTCATCAATTGACACTTCACTGACTATCTCATCGTTATACTTCCTGTACAACCCACTCTTGATATCCTTGATGTAAATCCAGTAATGCCCATATGATGCTTGTCCTCTGTGGATAAAAATTGCAAAGATGGAGTAACCAATTTTTGTCATTCCATTGAACTGGTTTGATATGTTTTCCTGCAACGTCGCTATTTCTTTGTTGATGTCGACTAATTTTGTCGTTAGACTTTGGACCTGATGATCTAGCACCTTCAATGTATTGGAGTCAACCAATATACCCATCTCATTGACAATGGAAGATTGCGAGAGGAAGTCCCTAGTGGATTGTAGAATCTCAACTATTGTTAAACCTTGTTCATTTCTCGCCAAAATATTATCACGTTGTCTTGAAAGCTCCGATATGCGATGCTTCCAATGAAACACTTCCTTTCTCTTGAGTATTAACTCTTCATCCTTTGTTTCCATGTACCTGTCCATATACAACTTTTCCTTGAACGGTAAAGGCTCAATCGACTTCACTGGAATCAATCTTTCCCTGTCAAATTGAACCCTTTGGATTTGAATCTGTAAAATGTTTGGAATCTGAGTTATAGTGAGGGATCTTTTCACTTCCTCATTATCATCCAATTTCAGGAGATCTTCCGTAAAGTAGGTATCCAGTGCATCATATATGTCCTTTGGATGGTCACCAATGTTCACAATCAAGTTCAAGAATCTTTCTTCCTTCGTTCTACCCTTTGAAGGATCAATATCATCCTTTGTTACAGGATCCACAGGCATCAATACCTGTTTCGTTTTTCCGTAAAACATTTCCTTGATTATGTCCAGTTGCTCGTTATCCGGCTCAAGTTGAGTTGGCTCTAGCGCACTCTCAATTTGAATTAGCACATTCTCTATACATTCTGTAACATCTTGCTGTCTACCAACTTCCAACGCATTCTCAATTTGGTCTGCACTGATCTTAGCAGTGGCCGCAGACTTCACCCTTGGAACATGCAATGAAGAAACAGCTTCAGCTTCATCCGGAGTCGATGAAGAAGACGGTGTGGTTGCTTTGGAGGACAGCGATTCGCTTTCTGAATCAACAGGCTGATCATTCGTTTCAACAGTTGGTGGCTGCTGATCAGCATTCTCCTCGGCGTGGATATCTTCAACATGTTTCATAATGCTATCAACAGTGTCTTCAGTTCCTGTCTCTGCTTCAAACTCGCCTGACATTTCCCCACTCACCTTCCCACCAGCATCCTCAAAGGGGTTTTCACTGCCATTGCGATCGGTCTGTATATCCATGACAGAGTCTTCTTCAAAATCAACCTCGTCACTAATTGGACTGAAAGCCAAGTATGCTAGCTCCTTTGAAGGTTGAACACATCTCTTATTCTCATGGATCAATCTGCTGTACAAATCTCTCATTTGGTACATAAATTGATATGATCTTTCGGTTTCTTTGAGCCCGACTTTTCTGCCTCCTATTCTCCTAACTTCATAATTCTCATTTTGTTTCATGCTGTCAACATCCAATGTTTTGTTAAACTCTAAAATGAGTGAACGCAAGGGCTCAATGACAAAATAGTACTGTAGCAAAGAGTTAAGATAACACGTATTCCCAATATTGTTCAAACCTGCAGGGCTTTTTGCAACAGATAGTAGTCTGGAATCGATGATGCCTGAGCTCAAAAACCCTTCAATAAGTTTTGACTTTCTCGATTCACCCACAATCTTGAGGCAACTCCATAACTCTTGAAAGTCAACATTGAGTTCCTTGTTGACTCTCTCTTGAAATATTCTAACTATCTGTGAATCATCAGCATATTTGTCACATCCTATTTTTTCAAATGCATCGTCAACAGAAACAGATCCATGGTGCGAAAAGGTGGGCAAGTTTGAATCAATGAAATTCATCAACATTAAACTCTTCCTATACATCGCAATGGTTAAAAGAGCCCTAGAGTACAAGGAACTGTGGAATCCACTATCCTCATCTTTTAGCTGGAAAGCTGTGATCAAGACATCATCATCCACGGAAGGGTCTGTTTCTAGTGCCTCGTAGGCTTCAGAAACATCGAATAACGGTTCAGTGTTGAGAAAGCTTTGGATAGCTGGACTCTCTCTATATAAGCCAATCTTTTCTAATGCTTCTCTAAAAGTGGTACGTTCGTACTTGGATTGACTCAAGATAACATTATTCTTATAGGCTATGATTAGTTGGTCGTCTGTAAGAGATGTGACAACGTCAGGAGCCGAAATATCAAAGCCGAACTTGAGGAAATAACTTTTCAATTCTTGGTATCCAATGGCGCCTTGAGATTTTAAAGTAGTCACGTAATACTGCAAGTCATGTCTGTTGTTTGAGCACATTGTTAGGGCATCAAAATATTCGGGAGTCTCATCTGGATTGAGTCTTGTCATCGTGGCATAACAGTCGATAATTGTTGAATCAGGATAATAGGAGCATACACTGAGCATAATGTTTCCCGGGGAATATTGAAAATCCGTCCAATTAGACCAGAGTTTGATTTGGGTTGAGCAGTCAGGTTCGTTCAAGCAAGTAAATATAGGCTGTAAATCGGAACTGAACTCAGCCCTAATCTTGAAAAATTCATGAGGATTAGGAGAGTAAATCGAAGCACAGTATAGAACTTCTGTAAGAGCTCTTATGTAGTACTCACACCCAATTTCAGCATATTCGCCAAACTCTCTGAATCTTGGAGGGCACAACTCGCCATCTACCTCTTTGAATAATAACTTGGCAGGTAGTAGTTCCAAGTTCAAGTTCATATTTAGAACAGGCGAGGACTCGGGTTTCAGTGTTCTAGCGTCCACCACATTCATTTTATCCAAAGGAACCTTCAAAACTTTGTATAGAGTGTTCAAGCATTCCAACATGGTAGGTATTGAAAATCTCAACTCCGGATCCGCTAGCCGAGAAATAAAAGTGCTAACTCTAAGCTGTATTTCCTCGCCTTCAAAATGCTTGAAGTCATCATAGTCAAGCACTGGTGAGTAAAGCTCAACTCTGAGGAGGGTACCGGTCTTCTCGCACACAAAGTTTGCGGAATCTAATATTCTTGGAAATGATGTCTTTATGGATGAGGCTAGATGACCATCATCTTCCTCAGGGTATAAATTGCTTGGTGAATTCGGATACGACTTCGGCATCAGATCGTCCTTATCTTCTTGAAAAAGTTGGTTGTCGTCAAAAGCGTAGAATTTGTGTTTTGAGCTGTGAAGACTTTCTTGATCCTCCGAGGTCTTGATTTTGATTTTGAAATGGATAATCGGTGTTGTTGGTATTGAGATCTGCACCTTAGGAACAACTATACCTTTGAATGTCTGAAGTTTCTTCCCATTGCTCAAAGGTTTGGGTTCCTCATTATTGAGGTACTCGAGGCTAGACTTCAAAACAAGCATTTGGTATCTGTTATGCGAATTTTTGATAAACTTGCTCAATCTATCCGCATAGTCGACAGTGTCATGGTCCAATATACCATCATCAAAGTCTTTGCTTTTCGACTGACTTAAAAAAAAGAACGGGTCATTTCTAATGTCATCCAATATCCTTTCCGTCGTCTTGAACGTTCTTGCAGACTGAAAGTTGTACCTTCTTTGAGGCAATTGAGGAGGAGCTGCTGGTGCTGAAGGTAACGATGGGGGCAAGTCTGTTTCCTCTTCAACCTGGGCCATTTCTAGATCCTCATTTTCCAATTGGTTAAACTGGTCGTTTGGATGTGGGGAAGAGAAGGAATCTTCTGGTTCGTGATGCATTTCAATGTTGGGAGTGTCGGTTTCAGAGTATCCAGGAGGCAACGGTGGAGCTGACATGTTGGGTGAATTGGAACTTTGTAGGAACTCTAGTCCAGTGACAATTGTGTGATTATCTGAGCGAATTTGATCTGTGAACAGCGTATGAATCTGTATCAATGAAGGTTAACGACCGAGAGCACGATGGGGATAGAATGATTCATGTGAACTGTGAAATGTGGAAAGCAATAATGGATGTGGTTGTTTGCCATAACCAAATCAGTCTTACATTTCTCTCCCCATACTGCCCCATGCGCTTACGAGAGCTCTTCTCAACTCTTCTCTGTTCAGCTGCGCACGGTGCACGCCTGCTGCACTTGCATGCAAGCGTTTGAATACACAAATCAGTTCTTTTACACATTTGAAGTGAGTTCCATCTCCAGACAGACATCCCTCCAGATGCAAAGTTAATGGTAGAGGTGCTACATTAGATAACAAAACACTGTCTCCTACGATGGGTTTCTTTGGCGGATATGGTAACAGCTCACAGAAGGAGGACGCAGATTCTACTATACAAACGCCCATCCTCGCACCCTCCACGGAAGAGCTAGCAATTGCCAACTTCAATAATAATCCAACACCAACATCAACATCAGCATATAACAAATCTTCACATCAACCACAGAATTCCACAGATGATGGTTCATTTTTCAACAAAATAATAGCGTCCAACCCATACTTTGCCGCGGGAGGAGGTTTGATGGTTCTTGGTGGTTCGTTGGCTTTGCTTCGTAGTTCGGTGGCATCTTTGGCATCGTTGGCATATCGTCGTTTACTAGTTGACCTCGAAATCAGAAACTCCGATAACTCTTATGCATGGTTCCTACAATGGATGTCCAATTACGAGCACACCTCTTCAAGGCAACTCTCGGTGCAAACCAAAGTTGTCCAACACCCAAACGGCTCCATCTCCACGGGATTCCAGTTTGTTCCAGGCCCTGGAAATCACTGGATACGGTACCAAGGAGCATGGTTCCACGTTAAGAGAGAAAGATCCGAGAGGATACATGATCAGGGCAAGCCAATGGAAACAGTGACGTTGACAACGCTATATAGCGACAGATACTTACTTGCCTCGATTTTGGACGAAGCTAGAAAGATGGCTGTCAAGTTGGCAGAGGGTAAAACCGTGCTTTTCAAATCTTGGGGTCAAGAATGGAGACCTTTTGGCCAACCAAGAAAGAAGAGACTTGTTGATTCCGTTATTTTGGATAAAGGAATCAAAGAGGCAATACTAGAAGACATTAAGGAGTTTCTCAAGTCGGGAAACTGGTACCACGATAGAGGCATTCCATATAGGCGTGGCTACTTATTGTTTGGGCCTCCTGGCTCTGGTAAAACCAGTTTCATACAGGCGTTGGCGGGGGAACTGGACTATAATATCGCTATTATGAACATAAGTGAACCAAATTTGACCGATGACAGATTGGCATACTTGATGAACAACATCCCTGAGAGAACCATTCTACTTTTGGAAGACATTGATGCTGCATTCAACAAGAGAGAACAGAGTACCGACAAGGGGTATTCTGCGGGTGTCACCTTCAGCGGTCTTCTAAATGCTCTAGATGGTGTTACATCTGCAGAGGAAGTGTTGACTTTCATGACCACAAATCACCCGGAAAGACTAGACCCTGCTCTGTTGAGGCCCGGTAGAATAGACTACAAAGTTTTGATTGATAATGCCACCGAGTTCCAGATTGAGAATATGTTCTTGAGATTCTACAACGGCGAAACAGAGAAGGCCAAGTTGTTCTTGGAAAGGTTCAAGGATTTGGAATTGCCATACGTCAGCACTGCTCAGTTACAGGGATTGTTTGTGCAATTCAAGGAAAGTCCTGAGTCGGCCATCTCTAACGTTGAAATATTGAAACGCCCTCACATGAACAACTTCTTTTACGAATAGCTTCACGTTTCTTTTCTCTTGATAATATCATAAGTGAGATTGTTCACGAACACTTTTTCGATCGACGTCAAACAGACGCCGCTGTTGATATTTTTAACGAACTTGTTTATAGATATACGATACCTGAACACCAGTTAGCGTTCACTATTAGTAAATTGGAAATTCTGGGTCTATCTTGTGCGACCATTGGGTCAAACCACCTCTGACATCAAACACCCCTTTGATTCCAAACTCTTCTTTTAAAAATTTCACCGCCAGACGTGAGTCGTTACCAAATCGACAGACAACATACAGTGGCCTGTTAGACAAATAACCAGGCACTATATCATGTATCGTGGCTGAAGTTGCAGACATTTTGCAAAGCTTTTCATACGGCACGTTCAAAGAGTTTGGCAAACTAACAATGCCAAACTGCTCTTTGCTTCTGACGTCCAATATCTGGTTCTTGCAATTGTCGCTACCTGTAAGAACTTCACTCTGTATTTGTTCTACGCTAACTCGTTGATCCTCCGGAATAACGGCGTATTCAAGCTTCCCACACCAAACCTCATAGTTCATTCCAGAACCACCACATATCAAATCCTTCGTGATCGTTCTCGATTGAGGCTGACAGACGGCACACTTGGGGCTCTTACCTCTCATCTTGAACGTCCTTAATGATTGGCCTATCTCTGCGTAACCGTTGTACAAGCTCAAGAAAGGTTTAAAACCGTGCGTTTCGTAATGCCCCGTCAATAGCTTGATACACTCGGTAACCATCATGACACCAACCACTCCAATACATGGACCTAGAACACCTCCATCTGAGCAGGACGTCACTGCCGAAGGTGGTGGTGGAGTAGGGTAAAAGCATCTGTAGCAGGGACCGGTGTTGTCATAGTTCAAAATGCTCAACTGACCTTCTGTCTTCAATCCAGATCCTGAAACTATTGGCTTGCCACAAAGAACAGAAACATCGTTTATGAGGTATCTGGTTGCTGGGTTGTCAGTGCAATCAAGAACAACGTCGTAATCAGGAATAATGCTGAAGGCATTAGCAATGGATAATGCTTCAGGGTAAGTTGTCACTTTGACGTTGTCGTTGAGCTGGTTCATCCTGAGTTTCGCAGATTCGCACTTTAGCATTCCAACCGTTGCTGAGGTATGAATCACCTGTCGATGCAAGTTTGATTTGGCAACAGTATCATGATCAACTATACCTATATGTCCTATACCGGATCCTGCTAGGTAGAGAAGAGCAGGAGAGCCTAGTCCACCTGCACCTATCACCAAGACGGATGACTGTTTAAGCTTGAGCTGCGAGGGAAGGCCAAAGTTGGGCACTATCATTTGGCGACCATATCTTGAGTATTCATCATGCGTCAACGGGCGGTGTGATGTAGTTGCCGACTTTGATGGAGTTTCGCTTGATGGAAGATCCTGCGACGATAGTTGGGTCTTGAGGCGCTGGTTTTCCAGTTCGAGAGCTTTGAGCTTCTCTAAAAGCTCATCATTTGAAAACGCCATGTTCGAAGTATGGAGGGTTCTAATGTTCTGTTGTTTGAACTAAATTGGACTTATCTATATGGTCTTTTGTTGAATTGACAAGATACAAGATCATCGGACTCTAATAATTTTTCATGTGGATCGAGAAGAATGAAGTAGATGCATTGCGTGCCGCATGTCGTCTCCCGGGTGGTGATATTCAAACGTAAGAAATATTGGATGACGAGAACAGCACTACCAATCCCCTTCCAGCATGTACCGGTACACAATGGACCAGAAACTTGACTACAAGTCTAGAAGTACAATTAAGCAGGGTACTTCCTGTAATTTACTGTGACGCAATAGAGGAGATGCGTACATAATAATAATCATATGGTAATTGCATATATTGATGAGTTAAGTGATTGGAAAGATGACATGAAAACAAGAGCTTTTCAAGGTGATGGGAACTTGAAAGAGGGTGGACAGCACCTATATAAGGAAAGACCATTAAACAACCTTTTGTTTGACGAAGAATCCCTTCAAGTAGGACAGTTGCCAGAAGCAAACACCGGCCAAAACAATCATCTGTATGATAGTCCACTTGACGGCTCTGTAGTTGACATCCTCAGAAATATCTCTGAAGATTGCCTCTCTTTCTCTGAACAAGGATTGCTCTCTTCTGATCTCTTGTAGCTTCTTGACCAATTCGTTTGTCTTTGCAGTTAAAAAGTTGATATCACCTGTTCTTTTTGAGTCAACCAAAGGTTTGGCATCACCAATGACCAGATCGAAGAAGACTCTGTGTCTGGTTCTCTTTGACCAGTCGGTATGTCTTGGAGTAATGCAAAATTTGTGTTCACCGGAGTCTAGAGAAGTGAATGTGAATTGTCCAATTGGAGAATTCTTTTGAGAGACAACCCTATGGTTATTGTCAAAGGTTTCATCGATTGTAATTTCCACCTTGAGATTTTCAGCCTCCGTGTAACTATCTAGACCTGCTTGATATTCGTAGGCTTCGTATTTACCGACTGCGATGGTGTCCTTTGGCAACTCCTCGTAGAAACATTTGGTTTCATCGGTATCGACGTAGAAGTGTAAACAGTTAACTGCTGATGAGAGCAGAATGGCCATTGGCAAAAGAAACCTCATTTTTCAACGTATATGTATTTATGTGTGTATATGATAATCGTTTGAGGAGAAGAACCGTGTAAGAATGTGTTGTCTGATTGGTACCGGTGTTGTTATAGGGCAGAAGTAGGAAAGACGTGCGCTATAGGTGTTTACAGCGTTAGCGGTGGTCAACAGCAAAGGATCGAAGATGGATGGGGGATTATTTTGAGATGAGACCGGACACGTAAATAGATCTGATCTCTCGTGTGAATGTTTAACTTGCACACGTGTTCAGTATCACGTGACATTTAACACACTTTTGCTCCCTTTTCCGTTCCCTTTCTTATATTTGCTTATTCATTCTTGTTAATTCATATTACAGATACATCTTGTTTAATACACAGCTATTTATTCCTTTTACCACCACCTGTGCGCTTGATCTTCTTCACCAAGTCCTTGACGCTTTCCCTATGCTGCTCTCCATCATCATTATCGTCGTGCTTTCTCTTCTTCGTTTTCTTGTCTTTCTTTCCAGACTTCTTTCCTGTAGATTTGTCGCTACCATGCTTCTTCTGACCTTCTTTCAATATGCTCTCCATCACAGTGGTCTTTTTGAACTCGGTGTTGGTAGGATCAATGGCAAACCTATGGTCCTCAAAGATCTCATTAAATCTATCATCACCTTCCCCAATCTTGATGTCCTCATCAACATGCAGGCTGGCCTGCTTCTTCTTATCCTTCTTACTGGTCCTCTTTTTGTTCTTCAACTTCTCTGCTTTCAGCACATCCTTCATCGTAAAATGTTGGTCTTCATCATCGCCTTGATCGTTGTCATCCATCATCAAAAGCTCAAGCTCAGCCTTAGACTTAGAGTCTTCCGCATCATCGGTCGACTTCTTGGAAACCGCTTTTGACTTTCTCTTTTCGTCACGCTTTTGCTCCTCTTGGCTCTTCTTCAACTCCTTCACCCTTTCCTTTCTCTTCTTACGCCTCTCCTGCTCCTTTTGTTGGAACGAACTAATGGTTGACTGGTCCTTTTTGGAGTTTTCTTTTTGCTCTTCAACATCAACATCCTGCTTCTTCCCACTGTTGCTCAAACCGGGAGTGAATGTTATCTCCATATCAATATCACCCTCGTCTTCCTTTCCATTATTGTCACCAAAAATATCAAAGTTACCGATCTTACTTGATCCAGACGCAAGATTCTTGTACTTATTCTTCAGAGCCTCATTACCTTCATCATCCTCCTCTTCCGAATCAGAAGCTAAATATGCCTTGAAATCCATATCCTCAATTTCCTTCTGGGAAAAGGCCTTCGTTGCAACGTTCAATCTTTCAGCAGGGGTTTCATCCCACGTCAGTTTCACCTTGGAATGCTGCAAAGCATCAGTTGTGAAATCGGTAGGCTTGTAATTGGAAGGAACCTTAGAACATTTGTTGGTAGGTTTATCATCAAACTCCATATCTTCAGGAACGTACCTCAGATCAAAAACATTGGCGGTGGATTCATACTCGGTACCATCGCACGACTCATAGATCGCCTGTGCAGTGGACACCGAATCGCACTTCACAATGGCATAGTAATATCTGAGCCTTTGTAACTGGTATGATCTCAACGCTTTGGAATTGTAGTCTATCCCTTCGTCTTCCTCATAGAGTTCCTTTGTTGCCTTTGCAATGTCCATCTCATCATCGTCCTCACTTTCACTTTCGCTTTCAATCTGTTTGGCAGAATTTTCAGAGGCAAACAACTCCCTAGGTGGGCCTTCTAAATCTTCCCTTTGCATACGCTGTTTCCCAAATTCTGAGGGATAGATTGCAACACTGTGGATCTTACCACCCGTTGGAAGAAAACTTGAAAATGCTGCCAGGAGATCGATCGAAGTGATATGGTCCCAGTCCATGTTGACACATGCAAACGATGAAGTTGGATCGCTCTCCTCTGGCTTTTCATCTTCCAGTTCCAGTTCGGAATCCTCTGTAAACTCTTCCTCTTGCGAATCTTCGTCAGATGAGGAAGAATTTTCTTCGTCGGAAGTATCAAGGTCGTCATCCGACTGACCTAATCCTCTTGCCCTATCCAAAGCACTCAGCGTTTTAACTTCTGCTGCCTCTTCTTCTTCTTCTTCTTCTTCTTCTTCTTCTTCTTCACTATCGCTATCTTCGGATGAATCATCGTCTGAAGCCTGCTTGTCATCGTCCGACTTTTCATAGTACTTGTCAAACGCATCTTCTTCTTTCGACACGGCTTTCTCACTTAACTTCCTTCCATACTTGTCAACTTTTGCAGACGACTTGCTAATTCCTAGTTCCTCCTTTGAGAATCTATCGTCAATTTTCACACGGACATCCTTCTTTTTTGGCGCCTTAAACCTTGGATCGCTGTAGACTTGGGCAAACCTTGGATCAGATGTGACAGGCTGTTGCTGCTGAGATGGTTTCTTATCCTTCGACATCACAAAAATTCAATAACCAATATGATTGACTATATTGCTCCAATGACTGAAAATAAACAAACGCTCTATTTCAATGTCAAAACCATCAATTTCTGGAGTTCCTTCACAGAGTAGAATGGGATCCAGTTCGAATTCCAAAAATTTTCAGAACCCAAAGAAACAAAAAAAAAAAAAAATACAAGTATTTGACGGCAGTGCAAAAGGACATGTCGCATCCCAGGGAAAATCATAGACGGTAGGTAATACACGGCGGTACAAAATAGCGGTGAGGCTCAAGAAGTTCTCCATCTTCTGGTTCTGATAACGTCAACGGTACACCGAGATAGATTGATAAATGTATAAATAAATGTATAAATATCTCTTTCGTTCTCACATCAACAGACAGATAGAAAGCCAAAAAGTTAGCATTATTCATTGAAGGAACACACTTTTCAAACCATGGGACAATCATTGAGCTCAGAAAGTGGAGAGGCAACCTCCTCTTCCGACGCCCTGGAGACCAAGTATGTCAACGCAAAGGTTTCGAGGCTTGCCCTTGAACACAACTTCATAAAGAGTGCAACAAGACTCTTCAAGCCAATAGAACTATTCTCTCTTAAGACCAACTTTGGGTTACAAGAATTGAAAGGAGACCACCAAATAACAAGAACTGAATTGTTTGCATTGCTACAGCTTCCCAACGACCTCCCCTTTTCTGATTTGTTATTCAACTCCATAAAGTTCCTCTCGTACTTTCCAAACTTAAAGCAAATAAATTCTTCTAAGTGGAATTGTGACACGATTGGTTTGGCAGGATTGATTACAGCGATGACAATCCTTGACAAGGAGAAATTCTCCCTCCTATTCGGCAACAGCGAAAAACATTTTATGATGTTGATCTTTCTATCTCTCGGCTACCACTTTGAAGATGCAGCTACATCCGAGGATCCTATATGCTCCAGCAGCAGCGATGAAAAAGAAACGAAAACAGAGAAGAATCAATTGCTTCCCGACCAGAGGGAGTCGGACTACAATTTGAACGATATGGTGGATGTTGTGACTGTTGATGACAACATCCAATGGCCACTTGTGCCCATGGTCCAATCGTTTGATGGTATCGAAATAACACAGAATCACATTCCGGCTCCCAAATTACTACAGCTGATGACTTTCATATTGCTGATTTCGTCTGTATCGGTCAATTCGAACGATATAATCCCGCTTGCAAGACAGTTTGATTTCAGTCAGAGCAACTTCAAAAAGTACGAGCGTAATGCCATGTGTTTACTCAGATCTTTCAACTTGGAATTAAGCTCTTCCAACTTCAAGAATTTGCAGATACCGTTTTCCAGGTTTGATAAGGTGGTAGGTGGGACAATGCCAAACTTGTTCGTGCCTCTCAACCACCTTTTCAACTCTTTGCTGTACGATCCAAGAACAAAGGATGTCGACCCGTACACCAATAAAGAGTTCAAAGAGTCAAGGGTTTTAACGTACTCTTTGCTGTCACAACTTTCAACGCTATTATCAAATGATCTCGTATACACAAGGCTTCGAAAACTATACGTTGCATCGGAATCAGGCTTTTCCATGAGGCAGATGGAATCCAAGATTTTCAAATGGAATGCTCCAACGATACTATTCATCTCCGGCAGAAGTTTAGCGCCAGAGGCGGCCAAAACAAACAGGAAGCTTGCTGCCTTCAATTCAGAGTTTCCACGCCTTCACAAGAGTTCAGCACATGCAGTGGATCTGCCCTTCAACGAGGACAACTCCAAACAGCCCATCATTTTCATGGTTTTGACGAACAAACCTTGGAAGATATCCAACCTTGAGCCGTTTGGAGATAGTGAGAGTATCATCGTGCAATTATCTCCTCGTCAGGTTGTATACCGCTCAAACAAAACTTTCCCTTCTCCCAGCTATGCATACTTTAGCACTACAGGTGGAGGATTAGGATTTGGGTCGAAACCTCCACTGGTGAAAAATCAAGTTAAAATTTACAGACCTGGAGAGGTGTCATTGACAGTGGAGTCTAACATGGAAATCGCCAATTTTAGACATCTTTCGATTCCCGGGACTTATCAAACAGGTTCAGTATTTGACGAGCGTCATGGACTCCAACACTCTGGAAGTGGAGTACCCGAATTTGAAATCAATTTCCAAATAACCGATATGGAAGTATGGGGCTGTGGAAGTGAAAGAGAAGTCGAGGAGCAGAAAAAGCTGTGGGATTGGGAACACAGAGAGGCCGAGGCTAGGAAGAGGTTGAACGTCATGAATTGGGACGATGGAAAGGCATTGCTGGAGATGGCTGGAATGCTTGGAGGGTCCAATAATTCCGGAGGTAGCGTTTGAGGTTTTATCAAATATGTACACGATTAGGAATTTTCTTTTTTGTAATAAAGGTTTCATAGTATTCAGAGAATGCTGATCGTATATATGCTGTAAGATTAGAACCGTATTCACAGTACTATTTCTTTTTACCCTTCTTTAGAGCCTTCTTCTTCACATGCTTCTTCATTTTTGTCTTCCTCTTCTCCTTGGCTTCTTCTCTGGCCAACTTTTTTCTATCCTTTTTTATATCCTTATCCTCATGCTTTTTACCTTTGAGAGGCCCTTTATCTTTCTTTCTCCGCACACCATCTTCACCCTCTTCAGATTCGTATTCGGACTCGTACTCAGACTCGTCATCGTCGTCGTCATCGTCATCGCCATCATCTTCGCTATCGTCCTCTTCCTCACTATCACCATCCTCTTCGGCGGAATCTTCATTGTTGGAACGAGCAACTCTTGCCTGTTTTTCCAACTTTGCAACATCGTCACCACCAACCAAATCTCTCAATGTATCTATATGGCCAGATTTGAATTTTTCAAAATCCCTCTCTTCCAAATGGTTCAACGAACTCACCAAGTGTAAAGACCTGAAAACTTCATCCTCCTGTTTCTGATCCTCATCACCCTCGGTCTTCAAAGGTAAATCGTTGAGATACTTCTCCAAAACCTCAAAACTCTCGGCTTCCACAACTTCTGGTTCTTCTTGACCAATTGGACCGGTGTTGTATTTTGCCACTACCGAGTTCCAAGGCTCAATGATGAACTTGAATATCAATCTCTCCGAATAAACGTTGATTTTCTTCAATCTTGAAAAAAAGTCGTTAACATTTTTGATATCCATCCTCAAGAAATCCATGGACATTCCATGATCTGGCTCCACTGACTGACTGACATCAAAGATGTACAACTCTCCATTATGAACGATTGAATTGTACTCGCTCAAATCGGCATGGACCAACCTACATTTTTGAAACAACCATCTCATGTAGATTAGCATCTTGTGATAAAAGAGAACAACCTCATCAACATCTTTAAACTCGTAATCTCTCAACTTTGGTGCTGGCCATCCATCACCTTTGCTCAAATACTCCATGACCAAGACGTGAGATTTCAAATCAATAGGTTCAGGAGATGGGATACCGGAGAGATGCAACCTCTTTAGATTTCTGAATTCTTTCTCTGCCCATATCTTGACCATCTTTCTAGGGTTGGATTGATTTCTGGTGTTTCTAAATCTGAACTCTCCATCGACGTATCTTTCACGATCTTTAAAGACCAAGATCGAAGTCTTATAAATCTTGACCGCAAATTCCCTTCCTGTATTCTCATTGACCGCATGATACACGTTTGCCTCCTTACCTGTGGATATACATCCGTTAATCTTTGTTATTGTTCCATTCTTGAAAAGTTTGGAGAGGAAATTCAAAGTACGAGGATCAAGAACCTGTTCAACCGTAGCCCTTTCTGATTTGTCTCTGGTGATTCTATGCTTGTTGAATAGGAACTGGTCAAAATTCATGTTTTGAGAGTATTTGTCCAATAGGTCTGTCTTTTCCCTTAGTACCTGGTTCCTCTCGTCTGCCTCTTGCTGTTTCTTGTACTGCTCCTGTTGACGAGCGGTGTTGATTGATGCTCTAACATTGTTGGCATTGTGTGATATTCTTTTTGGTTTATCATCCTCATCTGACGAGTCGCTGTAATCGTCCAGATCTGAGTCGGATTCATAATCTTCATACATGTGGTCTTCCTCCCTGTATATGTGATCCGAACCTTCTTGTTGTGGAGAAGATGATGAGAGTTTGAGGCTTTCCAGGTCTGAGGTAATCCCGTTGGCTTCTGATCTTGATGGATCACTAGTCATTATGAGAGCTGGTTGAAACTGATTCTGTGTCGATGATTCTGCAAATAGACTGTCCAACTAATATGACACGAGCGATTCTTATGGTGACAAGGGACCATCGGTCATCTTGAAGTATAATTTGAAAAAGATTGGTTCCAGTTGAAAAAAAAATTTAAAGAAACCGAAAAAAAAATATTTCAAACATTTGTCGGGCGGTGCAAATGCGAAGCACCCATCAAAGCAACGAGCAGACAACAAAATTCTGGCATTTGCAAGCACTTCACACAGCTATATAGAGATATAGGTGGAACCGATCCATTGATATCATTCTTCTTGTCATCTTTTGGTAAGTAACAGTGAGGCATCAACAAGACATATAAGTAGATACATCAGATCATGGCTCTTATACATGCGTTACCACAGGTGAGTATCGTTCAAGCGTTTTAAATCTGGCAAAAGGTACAAGTTCGAAATTCCATTTCTATCCGATAGTTTCAAACTGGTTTTACTAACAGACCAAATTACAGAAATTTTTAGGGCTGTTGCCGTTGTACACAGGTGTCGAGCTTATTCTTCTCTATGTTATAGTCAACAAGATGTGTGGAGTTTATGGATTACTCTCGATGATCACTGGACATCCGTTGGATCTGATCCAGTGGGTCTACTATATATCATCGACACTTGCATTGATTCTATACATTGCTGGTCTACGACAGATACGGGCAAGAAAGCCAACGATGAATATGTTTGCTAGTGTTGTTTTCTTGTACTTTGTTGATACCATAGTTGGTTGTGCCTTTACTGCATATTTCACGTGGTTTTGGTTTGCCGAGCAAAGTCAATCTTCAGAGACAACAACAACAACAACCTCATCCCAGGTGTCTGGTGGAAGTTTGAAAGGCGGTGCGGGTACTGTCGCAGGTGCCGGTGCCGGTGCCATCGTTGAAGATAGTGAGTTGCTCGCTGGAACAAAGACAAAGGGGAAGACTGGAGGTGATGTTAATGCTGGTGCTGCTGGGTTGAAGAATGCCAGAAGTATAGCTGAACCTATTGCCATCGAGCTAGTTGGAAGGGCAATTAATGCTGCCACGTCGACAAGATCACAATCTGCATCTGAGTCATACGAACTCTTTGTCACGATGCTGATTACACTGGGATCTGTGATTGTTAGGCTCTACTTTACGCTGATCATGCTTTCGTTCTTCAAGCAGATGAGAGGATCCGCTAGGTTTGAATCGAGGTTTAGGATCTCCAGCTCTGCTGGTACTAGCAGTGGCAGACTGGGGAGGCTACTCAATGGATTGGAAGTGAGGTCGTATAAGGTGTTGAATAAGTTGGTGTGATGGTTGAGAAAACTTGAATCTCATGTATTTTTCTCTCTTTCTTTCTTTGTTTCTTTCTTTGTTTCTTCAATTCTTTTTTTTTTTTTGATTTCTGAAATACAATCAAAGATATTAATAATCACTTTATGATATGGTTATGGGAAGTTGCGGATGAATGAATGAATGAATGATCCATGCTGGGAGGCAGGAAGCAATGGGGACACCTATTAGGGTATACAAGCAGCGTCAATCGACGCAATTCACAAAACCGACGCAACGCGTCACATTCACAGTTTCCTGCCCCGTGCTGCTCCGTGGCCCGGCCCGTGGCGGGAGCCCCGCAGCGGTAGCGGTAGCGGCAGCCGTGGAAATCCCCCGTGCAAGAGGACATTTCCCAAACAGGAAGAAATGTGTCTTTGGAGTGCTTTGAGAGTTTCTGCCCATGGCGCCTGCACGTAATTTATCCAGATTGTCAGCCGATGGTTTGACATATACGATGGTGTATATACGGTGGAAGAAGCGATAGGAACACTCGGCTGTTAAAGAGTGGTAAATAATAGCAAGGACTGTAACGATAATGTGACAAATGTAAGATCAGAGAGGTGTATTTATAAACAAAAGCCGTGTGGTTCACCGTGCTGGGGCTGTCAGGCAAACACCCTTTACCGGGGCGTCGCCCTCTGGGCTGTCCCGTTCTCCCGCTCTCCTCAACGCGTCGCGCGCGGGTGGCCCCCCCCAGGAGAAGCGAGAAGCCACCACGCAAGTCCACCACAGCAACCCCCACCCAACCCTAAAGACGATTCCTATTCCGTTCCCTATTCGGCCATTATTGATTCCAAATGGTTGTGCCTCTTTTTTTCCACCAGTATACCCTCTTGATCCTTTCTCATTAGCTATCACCATTCATTCTTCACTTTACCTTTTCACTTCACTAGACTGCATCCACACAAACATCCCATCATAGATCAAGACATTGACTTTAGCAGATATCCTGTTTGTGCGTTCCCACTGTGCGGTAGAGAAAGACATTGAAAGAATTATCGAGGTACGAACCAACCAGTACCATCACCTCCTGTGTCCTCTCTAAGCTCCTCAACCCCATAATCATCCTTTTGAGCTGTTGAAAAGACAACAACTTTCAACACCATCCTTGTATCTCAGCAGAAGCTCAACAATATACCCACTCTTTCAATCGGATTGATTCAACATTGCATTATGCCGGATATATACATCGCAACCTATTCACACGTAAGTCAGCCTCCCCCCTCTCCCCTTCAAAATCCCTCTCTCAGATAAACGATCCAATTCATCGTACAATCCCTCCATTTGCTTCATTCAATACTAACCCGCCACTATGACATCACCATCATACTCTATTCTCACCAGGTCGATGTTTTTGAATCAACCTTCAATGATATACCGTTGATGCGCAGGTGCTCCGATAACTGGGTCAACGTTACACAGCTGTTGAAAATAGCAGGTTGCGGTAAAGCACAGAGAACAAGACTGTTGGAAAGAGAAGTTCATAGGTTCGAACATCAAAAGATCCAAGGTGGTCATGGCCGTTTCCAAGGTACCTGGGTTCCTCTAGATTTCGCCAAAAAACTAGCTCAGACTCATAAGGTTGCACCTGAAAACTCAAAGGTGTTGAACTATGATCCAGCCACTGATGGTCCCCTGGAAAGAAAGGCAAAAACGTCCACTTCTGCATCATCGGGCGAACCTAAGAAGAGAAAACAAAAGACAGACCCATCAAACTCGCCAAAACTGAAGAAACAGTCTCCCACTTTGCTCAAGACGAAGCCGAATGCAAGGCAAAATGCTGGGGGCCAGAGTCATCCCTCTTTCACAAGTACTCCAACTCATCCTACCCATCAGACTCCTCAGATCTCACTCGCCACCCTTCCCCCTCCACAGTACTCTTTTCCTTCTCCTCAGACACATTTTGTTGGAACAAAAGTTCAACAGTTCTACCAGCAAACGCCATTTCAAGATGGCCATCAGTTGACCGTCCAGCAGCAGCGTGAGCTATTCTTGGCACAACAGCAACAACAGCAGCAGCAGCAGCAGCAGCAGCAACAACAAATGGCACAGTTCCAGCAGCAGCACTTGCAGCACTTGCAACAACCATCCGTTTCTCAACATGCCCAAATGCCTCCACAGTTTCAACCTCAAAGCCAGCAGTCGCAAGCTCAGCGGTTCACCCATAAGTATAACGATTTTGGTTCTCTCTCCACCGCAGATGGCTCTCAAGACGAACTTCGCTTGAACAGAACCAACTCCGATACTTCAACTTCATCTGGAGGTTATGACGCTGGATCCAAACAGCCGCCTCAACTGCCTGAAATGAGCTTTGCACAGATGCCACCACCTCAGCAGACGCAGTCCCAGCAGCAACATCAGATACAGTACCTGCAAGAACAACAACAATCATACATCTCAGAAGAGGACGTGCAACATCAGTTGCTCCCAGACTCAAGTTTCCAAGAGCTCGACTACGATTACTACACGGACTCACTGTTGACCTTCTTCAGCAGCGACAACGAGCAGATTCCAGACTTCATTCTGAATCCACCTGCAGACTTTGACATTAATATGACTATTGATTCGGAAGGACATACCGCTCTTCATTGGGCAGCAGCTCTTGCCTCGCTACAGGTCATTCAAACGCTCATGTCCAACAATGCGAACCCACTCATTCTTAACAATGCTGGAATGAACTGTCTCTCAAAACTGATTCACTTTACCAACTCTTACGATACCAAAAACTTTGATTCCATCTTGCATCTGCTTCGTGAATGTCTGATTGTTCCAGATAAGAGTGCCCGTACTCCGCTGCACTACCTCATGGAACTGACGTCGTTCCCAAATAAGTTCAACTGTTTGAAGTACTACTTTGAAGAGATTGTCAAGTTTGTCGAGTATCAACAAAGGGAAGCTGAAAAGTTAATGTCAGGATCCAAAAAGGATAGAAACTTACTCAACATCTTGATTAACCATCCAGATAAAGACGGCAACACTGCTTTACACCTAGCAATAAAGGGAGGCGAGAAACACTTCATCAAACAACTCATCAAGCTCGGTGCCGATGTCTCCACTGCTGGAGGTGAGAACATACCCTATGAAATATTCAAAGAACTTGAGAGTGAAAAGGTGCCTTCCATGTTCTTTATGACTCCTATCTCTCAGCAGATTGATTCTTCAGAAGAGACGCCACATACCCACCAGACTGACTCGACGATCAACCAGTCGCAGTCTGAGCAGCATCAACACCAACAGCAGCATCAGCAACACGACTCTCCAGTGTTGGTGTCGGAATCGCTTGTCACTAGTAAGGAATCGTCCGCTATGGATATCAGTGAAAACAAAGAGAACATTTTTGCAGAAAACGAGACAAAGGCATCAACAATCGTGAAGAAGGAGGCACAAACGGCCGCTACTCCTCCTCCTATAGTGAGAACGTTAGAGAAAGTGCCACAAACTGATGATGCCTCTTCAATCAAAGAATCCCGGTCAAAATCGCTCACGTTTATTGGTGAGTCCATCCGCAGCTTCAAACGGACATTCCCTGATATTTTGGGCTCTTTGAATGAGTCGTTTGACACTGAACTAGCACTGAAAGACGATGAGATTGAGCACAACATCGCCACAATAAAAAAGCTGGATACCGAGATTGCCACGTTACAATCCAAGAATATGAAGCTGCTACGTGAAGTGTTCAAAGACGATCAGGTGCACGGAGGAAGCTCAATTTCTGAGTTCCAGCTGAATGGTCTTCTTGAACAGTCAACGTCTACCGAGAGACAAAAGTTGGATCAATCCATAAGTGATGCCGGTTCAACACCAATGCAGCCGTCGTTCAGGATCAAAGACAACTTCCGTATTGAGTTGAACAAGAGACTTAAATCATTCAGAAGCCAACTTGGCGAGGCACATTCAGAGCTCACAGCACTATTTGAAAGGTCACAAGCTTTGGAGCTTGCAAAGTTGGTCCACAACGAGGAGACAAAGATTGGAATGTTGGACAATGAAGAGGAAGAGGAAGAGGAAGAATACTCATCACCTTCTAAGGATAGCACGGCACCGCGCAATTTGAAATTGGCAGTCCAGTTGACCTCTTTGCAGATTACTCGTCGTAACTTGATCGAATCAATCACTGACACCATTGGAGGAGGCTCCATCAAATCCATGCTGAGGGAGCGACAGTCCACAGCAGATGATGACACTGACGAAATTGATGAGTTGAATGTTCTTGGTGAAGAAGATGCCAAATTGCCAGTCCCAAACACAGTTGCTCCTTCATCCTCTCTCCCATCCATTTTGAGCAGGGGTGATTTGGAGGAGAGACGTACTCAGGCCAAACTATACCTATACAAGAAACTTATTTCAAACATATGCAGTTTGCCCACCGAAGAGATTGATGAAGAGTTGCTCAGTGGAATAGAGTTGAGATTGATGGAGAACAAGATGGCTGTTTGATAGCATCGGTTGGTCCTTCTCTCTTTTCTTTTGCATCGGTTGTTTACATCTACTTTCCCATGTATAAATGTTTACTTTTCATCTTCTCCATATTCATTATTTTTTCTTCTCGTATTTGCATTGTATCGTGAACATAGGCGACCACTCTGTTTTGCCACCTGTTTCCTTTCATCCTTTTTGGTTTTATTGATTATGATTACACTTTTTTGTTCCACTTTCGATGAAAATTCTGTTGTTCACAGACTACCTGAATTACTTGATAGAATGGTTAGGGAACGTAAATCTTATACACAAGAGCATGATCTAATGAATAGAGAAAATTAATGCCAAAAGAACAAAACAAAACAAAAAGGTTAACCAATCAGGTTCAAAAAACAAAACAAAACAATACAACCAAGAACAAAAAATGAGTAGACTCAAGCTACAATGCTTTTATTTGAAACCCTCAAAAAGAAGGGCAATCAAAGATCTATAGGGGTAAACCACCTCACTCCTTACCAAGGTCGACACCACCAATGGACCAGATCTCCTTTTCATCCTCGTACTGGTCGGAGAACATGGCCTCCTTATCACCACCAGCCTCGATTCTCTCCCTTTCGGCAGCGGCCAATCTGGAACCAACTCTCTTTGAATACTCAGCGATAGATCTGACCTGCAAGACGGCACCATTGACAGCAGTTACGGTGGTCTCGCCTTGTTTCTCCGCCAACCAAGATGTCAAATAGGTCATACTTTCATCCTTGACCAAGTTGAAGACAGCCAAGTACGACTTCTCAGAGGCCAACTTGACAGGAATGATAGGATCCCTAACACAAGCAAACACGGATGGTCCCAAGACATCAATGTTTGGCCTTATGCAGAGGTCGTACTGGTACCTGCAAACTGTTCTGATGGCAACCAATGCAAGCCTTCTGGTGTCTAGAGAGCCCGAAGCTGGTGAGCACATTGAGACGGCCAACTGTTTGACCACGTCGTTGATGCACTGCGTCTCTTCTGTTGAATCCTCAGATAGATCTAAATTATCCAAAGACAATAGCAACTTACCACTTGCAGCAACGGCATTGTCGCTAACGTATGGCATTGGAGATGCCAATGCCTTGATGATGAAACTTGCAACTTCCTCAAACAGTCCTGTTTCAAATATGTGTTCAGGAGAGTCCTTTAGGAATGCATTCAACGTTAGCACGGCAAAGCTTGCCGATGTAATCTCTGTTAGATTTGCTCCTAAGACCTTCAACTTCAACATGCTTGTAGCTTCTTCGCTAGAAAGGATTTTAGATAGTGCACCAACTAGTTTAGCATAGGCAACTGCTGTATCCAAACCAGCATTTTCACTGAACATTTCCTTTTCAACCAAAGCCATAACACCGCTCTTGGAAGCCTCACTCATCTTACTACCTGCCTTACTGACGACTTCCAACAATGCCTTCAACATGGCAGTCTTGACACCAGCATTTTCGGCGCCAACTGCTGCCTTAGCACCGGCCAATAATTCGGTGACCAAAGGATCAACTCTAGGTTGGAACTCAATCAATGTACCAAGAGCCTTAGCAGCTCTAGATCTCAAGACATCGTTGGAGGTATCGCTCAACGATTTAACAAAGGTACGCTGTAACTGTGGGATGAAAGGACGCAAAAATTGTGGGATCTTCGCAAACAATTTGTTCAAAGCTAGCAAGATGGCACTCTTGACATCACCGTTGAACCTCTCACCAATAACTCTGATCAATGGACCAACCATAACTGTGACAAACGGTTTCAATGCTGCTGCTGGTGTACGGTCGACGATATCGGCAATACCGTTGGCAGACTGTTCTCTCTGGTTTGCGTTACCGTACATCAAACCATGCAAGAAGATAGGAAGAATACAATTTGGACCCTTTGGCAACGAGAAAACGTACAACTCCTCGCCTTCTCTGCCAATACGGGAAAGGGCTTGTTCAACAGGAGTGACCAGTTTCTCCAAGCTTTCCTTAGGTTGCTTCTTGACAAGGGCACTCAATGCTTCGAAACTATGCGTTGCAACTTCCTTGTCCGAGTCATCTAAAGCTAGGATACACTGAGTGACAACGTCTTGAGTGTAGACAGAGTAGTCCAAGGTGCTCGAAGCAAAGAATTCTGGAAGCACCTCGTAAATGACGGCAACTCTTTTGGAATCCTCATGTCTCATCAGAGACAAAATCTGTTGCATCAATGGATGGCAACCTTGATCAGACTCAACCGATAGTAATGTACGGGTCAATGCATGTAGAAGATTTTCCTTCTCACCAGCTTCAGAAATTATCGAATCAACCAAAGAGTTGATGATAGTTGATAATGCCTTGAATAGAGCAGGACCAGCAACTTCAGCCAAGGCACCTAGGGCACTTGCATTGATTGGAGGAGTCAACAATGATGGAATCAAGATAGGGAAGATCACATCAGACTTTGTAGCCATAATCTCTTCCAATGCGGACAAGGCATATGATGAGTCTCCATCATCCTCACCCAACATCTCTAGCAAACGTGGGATAATTTCATCAACGGCTGCATTACCAATGGCGTCTTGTAAGACGTCGAAGGCTTGGGCAGCAGCCTCTCTGACACCGGGATTAGCGTCAACAAGAGCTTCACGAATGATGTTGAAGAAGGTTTCTTGGAATTCAATAACATTCTCAACAGATGTGGATTCAATCAATTCACGAACAGCAATACAGATACCTTGCTTGGCATCAGAATCTGATGTAACCAATGATTCTTCCAAAGTTGGTAGAAGCTGAGAAAGGGCATTTCCACCAACACGTTTGACCATTTCACCCAACGTGGTGGCAGCAATGGTTCTCTGAGCCTCTTCTGGGGATGCCAATCTGCGCACAATGATTTGAGTAAGTGTTGGTAAAATCTCCTTGACAGTTCTTGGTGTGTTTGCAACAAGAGCTTTCCAAATGTTGATCGTGGCTAATCTAACCGTACCTGCAACATCAGATCTGCAGACAAACAATGATGCCAAGATACGGTCACGTCTTTCGATACCAAGAACTTCATCAAAGGCCTTACTAACGTTGGCCGAAATAGAAACAAAGTCTTCGGACAAGTCAAGCTTACCAGTGATACCACTGATCTTGAACAACAAGTCACCAGTCAACTCAACAGATGACAATCTAATACGTGGGTTTGGATCAGACAAACCGTTTTCAAGTTCAGGCAACAATAGATCAACAGCCTTGTTGGCATAGTTGTTAACAATGAGACGACCAGATCTCAATGCTGTATCCCTGATATCTTCGTCTGTATCTGCTAGACCTGACAAAATTGAAGGAATGGTTCTAGACAAGTATGGTGCAAACTGGTTACCAAAACAGACAGGCAAGAATAACAGCAATGGCATAAAGCCGGCACGGACGTAACTCTTTGTGGATGTTGTTCCTGCCAAAATTGCTGGCAATAACTCGTCCAACTTCGATAAACCGATACCACTAATGACTTCGGCCAAAGCTTGAGCAGTACCAAGTCTGTCACCAGACCTGGTTTCATCCTTCAAAGTTGACATAAATCTTGGGATTAGACCTGGGAATTTGTCTTCTCCCAATTTCTCAACCAATGAACCCAATGCACGAGATGCAGTAGCTCTGGTTTGTGGAACTGGGTCAACCATGGCCTCTTCCAATTCACTAACCAATTGAGTTAAGTATGGAGTCAAATCCTTTGAATCAACTAGGATGGACATATTACCAACGATTTGACAAGCTTTTCTCTTTGTGGTGGCCGATCTGTCATGCATACCTCTATGAATGACATGGATGATCAATGCCAAAGAAGGTCCATCAATGTAATGAACAAATTGAGTCTGGATCAAACTGTCTAGAGCCTCCGTGGTGTACTTAGTTGGATCACCAATTGCCCTCAACAGAGTTGGAACCAATTCTTGAATTTCAGGATTTCTGATAACCTCACCGAACCTTTTCAATGATTGATCAGCAGCTTTTCTAACCTCTTTATGCGAATCGTTCAACACACCAACAATCTCAGGAACAATTGTGGATAAAGAAGCAGACAATTGGGTTGGATCCAAGTATGCCATGGAACCCAACAACTCAACGGAACCTTTCTTTGTTCTCCATGCTATATCATTCAAGTTACCAATGGCCAATGGAATCAACTTTTTGATACCGAAACTGGTAGTATTCTTCATGATCATTCTTGCAGCATAGTCTGTAGCTTCTCTAACCTCCGGTGTTTGATCACCTAAAGACTTCAACACAATTGGTAGAATTTCAATAACATAAGGTTCAAACAGTGGTCCTAAGGATTGTGACAAAGTCTCGAATGCAAACGAAACACCCTCTCTTTTCTTGGAATCTTTCTTGTCATCGGATGCTTCTGTCAAGTTACGAATGATATCATTCTCGGCTAGAGACTTCAAGCCTGCACCCTTCACCAACCCAGCAATACCATAGGCAGCACCTCTTCTTTGGGCCAAAGACTTCCCAGTGAATAACTTCTGGAACAAGTCGTCAAAGTGAGCACTGAGCTTCGTCTTTGTAACAGGAACCAAAGGAGCAATACATTCAGAAACGGCAAATTGAACGTCTTCAGAAGGTGTATCTAGAGCCTTCAATAGTCTCATCACAATATCATCGACTCTGGAGTCAGACTCGTTCAAGTGACGGGCAAGGCTACCGTACAAAATGATAATGCTCTCCTTAATATAATCGAGCACCTTGGTTCCATCATCCTTGGTAGCAAGACCAGTCTCAAAGATTGGGATCAACGTCTCAACATTATCCTTTCCATGCTTATTGATGATACTCATACCTGCGTCCTGTAGCTCTTGTCTAACAACAGCTTCTTTGTCTCCTAAAGCCTTGCCATCAATGAGGAATCTGAACAACTTCTCAACTTCTTTAGAGTTTGTGAACGAAGGAGCCAAATACTTCAGCGTAAGTGCAACACCGGATCTTTCCTCCCAAGTGTCCTTCTGATCGCTGGATGACTTGATGATCAAACCAAATTCATCCTTGATTGGTGGAGGAGGCTTTTCCTTGACAATGTAAAGTTCTAGTAGCTCGTTCAGCGTCTGCACAAAGATTTCGTTTGATTGAAGACTGATGACAGCACTGGCCAACGCTCTAGCAATTGAAAATCTGATACCATTATCCTTATTTCCAAGGTATGTGATTAACGTTGAAGGAGAAGCAAAATCTAGTTGGAGCTTACTTTCCTCCCAAATGGTTCTGGCGATGGTGCTGTTTGTTTCTTCGTTGTCAAATCTGGCAATCCATAGCTCAGGACTGAATGACAACTCTGTAAGGTCAAACTCTTCATCCAAGGCTTCCAAAACAGCGGTTCTGACAAAAGTAACAGGATCGATACACTTAGAAAGGATCAACTGTAAGTCTTTCTCCGCAATGTTAACTGAGATATTTTGGGCTAGTGCCAAGAAGCAATCCTTTGAGATCTTTGATTTGCTTGGAACAGTCATCAAGGATAGCAAGTTTGTCAAAATGGCAATTCTAGGAATTGTCTTATCCTGGAAGACTTCACAGTGGGCAGAGATAATTTCGATACCCAAAGTCAACTGCTCCTCTTCTGGATCCTCTTCAACAAATTCAGCGTTTGTTTGAACGTTTGTCTTTTTGTTGCTTGTCTTCAAGACATGATCCTTACCCTTTTCAACCACTTTGACTAGAAGTGGCAAAATGTACATCAATGTTATGGCATCGAACGGTGACTTATCAGTGGCCAACTTCAAACTGAACAGTTGGGACGAAAGAATGTCGTTTAGACTCTTACCAGTGTATATTTCAGGGACGGAATCAATGTCGTACAGCCTCAAAGTTGTTGCACCAATCCAGTTCAACTGGGAATCACCTGCAAGACCCTTTGATAAGAGAACTGTCGACATTGTGAGGAAACACTCTGTTGCCAATTTTCCCACAAGTCGTTTACAATTGTCAGACTTGAACACCTCTAAAATTCTAGAGACAGCAGTCGGGAACCAAACTTCTGAACCGTTAGCGACTGTGGCGGCCTCTTTTGAAAGTGATATTATCACCTCCAGCCCACGGCGCAATTTGTTGAAATCTTTTGTAATGGTCGATCTGATCTGAGATTCCAGCTGTAGTTGCTGGGTGACCAGTGCTTGTTCTTCCTTGGTGTATTTCTTCACCAGTGGCTTCTTTGCAGCAGCATTCTTACGAACACTGGCTTCCCACTGTAGAGTTTCATAATCTTTTGAGTTTTTGCTGATTTGTTGTTTCTTCTGAGATTTTTCCAAAACGTCGACAACAAGAACACCTTCTTCTCCTGTCCAAATGGCCAATTTCGTATCATCAACGTCGTGTATCTCTGAAGCATTGAGATCGGAATCGATCAAGGATGTTAATTTCGGAACGATCGTGTCAGTGGAGATAAAGGATAGCATGGCAAAGGCAGAGCATCCGGCTTCATACATGCCACTGGTATGGGTTGTACTATCAGCCTCGATTAACAGCTTACCAATCTTGGAAACAATGAGATCGGCATTGTTGGCGCAAATCAAGCCAGGATCTAACTGAGATCTAGCACATACGCCTACCCACCCGCCCTTTATGACAGCTAGTGAAGGATGATGCATGACAACCAATAGATCAACCAATTGCATTTCCAAGAGCTGCTTGTCAGTTGCCGATGAATTCTCAGTAATGGCAGTAATGACTGGCAATAGATGAGCCAGATTTAATGTGTCCTTTTCGGCACGTGCATCTCCAAGATATCTGTTCAAAGAGGCAATCACTGAGCCCGCCACAAACTTTTGGTTTATCAGGTATGATTGCTCAAGAAGTTCAACGGCCAACCTTCTAGCAGTTGGTGTAGCAGATGGTGAGACACAGCTGTATAACCAAGCATAACCATAGTCTGGTGAGCTTTCTGACACCTTGTCAGCCAAGGCCGCCAAAGCTCTGACAAACCACACCTGTTCTTCTTCAGAAACAAACTTGGAATATATCATATGGTTCACTATGATGGATGGTTTATCACCATCAATTAGCAACTTGGAGGAGTCGATGGATGATGAGAAATTCAACTTACTTATGAGATCAGAGATCACAATTGCTGTGTATCCGCCAACGATCAGTTTGTTGGTAACACTAGGCAAAGGTGAAACGATACACTCACCCAAAGTCTTGAGTAGAAGAGGCATCACGAAGGAGATAAAGTCGGCAAGAGGGCCAGATAGAGCTGAATTGTCAGCTGGTAAAACTTCCAGTAGACTGTTACCCAACGCAATTATCCAACACTTGCGCAAGCTTTGCTTCTTGTTCTCTAGTCCTGTCTTGATGGCGTCCTTCGACTTGGTATCTATATTAGCGCCTGTACTCGTCAAGAGATAAACGGTGTGTTTGAAAAATGCATTCAACTGGGCAGTAAGTGACTGTTCGTTCGAGTCCTTTGCCACCAATGGTATCAAGTCTGCAGTTGCTTTGCCAATGATGGTGGATGAGGAGTGAGGTAGGGCTTCGATGGCACGGGAGAACAGAATCTTCTGATCAGAAGAAGTAGCCGTTAAAGTCTTCAACGATTTGAACAGTTCGTCGGATATTTTAGACACGTTTGAATCGGACGCTGAGCTTGAAGATTTATTGAGGATGGTGATGAGCGTTTGGCAAGCACCGGCTCCAACTGATTCCTTTGGTGACTTGAGTGCGGCAATGAGCTGACCCAGGAATTTACCCTTGGATAGTATATCGGCGATATCTGACTCGTTGATGCCTTCAAAGAAGTAAGGAGCCACTCTGGCAAATATTAACTCGGAATTTCTCAGTGCTGCTCTTTCCAACGAAGGCAACAAGGTGGTCTCTAGATCCTCCTTTGTGACAAAGTTAGAGACAAAACTTTCAAAGGCAATGAGAGCATATCTGTGGGGGATGACTTTGGTAGCCAATGCATCCTTTGTGAAATAGGTAACGATCATCCTCTTGGACTCTTCGGAGAGTGTTGTCTTTAGAGAGAGCAGAGAGAGTGATAGTAGTCCAATGTGTGATAGGGTTCCAGAAACAGGAAGTTTTGGGTCACAGACCGCAGAGATATAGAAATCAATGTAGTTGATATCCTTTTTCAAGATTGTAACCATTGTATGTTTGATCTGTCTCAATGCGGAGTCCAATATCCTCTTCTTGTGTTGTTTCTGGTTTGCCGGATCCACAAGCTCTTGCTCAATGGCCGCAATAGAGTTGACTAGGTTGATCGAGGATGAGATGAGAACCTTTGATAGTTGTTGGTCGAATCTTTGCAAACGAACAGCCTCGTATGAAATGTGCGAGTTCCAGTCGAGTAGGACAAGAAGATCCACTGGAGCCAATGTCCTTGAAGAAAGATCATTGATGAAGGTGGAAAAAACCTTGAAATATTTCTCTTGGTTGATGTCGATGAACAGTGAGAATGACTGGAGAATAGCCTGGTTGAACTTTGAGTTTGGAGGGTAATTTTGGTAAGTTTTCAAGATTGAAAGACATATCAAGTTCAACTGATCCTCCTTCAGTTGTGATCTGTCTGCCTTAAGTATGGAGAGTATTTTCCCAATGGAGGAGAGCTTGAGGTTGGTCGAGGATAGCCTCAGCTGTTTTAGCTGAGGAAGAACCTGTTCTTCCCACAATGGTGATGGCGACGTCTCAGACGAACTCATGCTGCAGAGGAGGGGGGGTATATCAAACGGTTTGGCTTAAATGCTAGTGGTAAATGGAAAATATTGAAGAGGATTGAATATTCTTAGCAAAAGGGGAAAAGTTGTGATATAGTAGGCCCTTAGAGGACGATCGAAAGATGCTCCTTCTTCCTTCGCCAAAACGCTCCCAAGAGTGAAAAATTCAAGCAAAATGACTAACTGCGAGGTGGTACTCTTTCAGGTGCACGGGTGTAAAACTATATTTGCGGGCTGTGCAGCGTCGATCGACGCTACTAAATTTTGACCGACTCCAAAAGAGAGATTTTCCGGGTACGCACAGCCAGAGGAAAGATTTTCCGGCCGGACTATTGTCCTGCTCCCTTTGTTGCGGCCTCGCTCTCTCCCCTGGGAGGGACTACCGTGGCTTTCGCTGCATTATCCGTGCCCCGCCCAGGCTGCTCTTGCTGCGTGTTGCCTGCTGGCTGCGTGCTGCCTCTTTGCTGTCACCACATGAGTCCTGCATTGCATCACATCTGCCTATACAAAACAGTACATCCGTCTTTTCTTTTGTGAGCTATTTTAATCCAACACTTTCCTTTTCTCTTCAATTCCAACACCACTGAAACATCAATCAAGATAAAACATCTAATCACAAAAGGATATACTATTTGTCTGATTTTTACGCGTTGGATTCAAGTAAAAACATCAGCTTTTGAACCTATATCCTCATTCTGCAAGGGGTATCTAGACAAGATCGTACCATTACAACGCCATAGATCAAAACTCGAATAACAGATAGAGACACGTATACAGACATAGACATCGCATAGAATACCACGCCGTATTGAACAAACACAAACAAAGCCATACACAAATGGGGAAATCATCAAAGAAGACTACACGTCAAACCTCCTTGTTCGACATAAGGCTAAGAACAACGGACAGAGATGTGGTTGTCTTGAAAGGTCCCGAATCAGAGGCTTCATCAGTGTTGCTCTCGGGAGTGATCGCTCTCTCAGTCATAGAGCCAATGACTGTGAAAAAGCTATCCTTGAAACTATCTGCAACGCTGAGACTATCCTGGGATGATACCTATCAAACAGGAAAGGGAAGCTCCTTCACTAGACCTGTGAGATTCACAAGGGTCCTATACGATTTCGAATGGGATCCTTTGAACATGCGTGAATACTTCAGCGCATCGGAAAACAGTCCCTTGAATCACTCATTTGGCAAATCTGGTGGTTCCCAAACGAGCCTACAGCAAGCTTCATCAGGATTTACAACGGGGAAATTGACTAGATCTAACCCTTCCTCTTCAACATCACTAAGATCAATGAATGCTGTCACAACCTCAAAGTCAAGCACGAATCTCGTCAAGGCAAAATCCTCTGCAAACTTGAGCTCTCTCAATCTAAGTGCCTTAACGAACTCTTCTTCAACAAGTAAGAATGAATCCACAATTTTGCAGGTTGGTAACTATGAGTTCCCTTTCCAAACCATCCTTGAAGGGTCCGTTCCAGAATCGATCGAAGGACTTCCCGGTTGTTCGTTGACATACAGACTACAGTCCACCATAGAAAGAGGACGCTTTGCCAACCCATTGATCACCAAAAAGCTCGTCCATGTTGTGAGAACGTTGGCTTCTGATTCTCCGGATCTTACCGAAAGTACGGCGGTTGATAACACTTGGCCGGGCAAGGTGGATTATTCTTTGAGCGTTCCTACCAAATCGATGGCCATTGGCTCAAAGTGTAACGTTGAAATGATCCTGGTGCCACTCATGAAAGGACTTAGACTGGGAAATGTCAAAATCAGTCTGGTGGAACATTACAACTACGTCTCCTCCACTTCGAGCCATTCTGGCGAAAGACAAATCATGTCATATACCGTTCCAAAGGTGAAGTTGGACCAGCATGGTCAAGACGTGTGGGCAGATGCACCAATGGATATAGATGGTGTGTTCTTCAGAAACAACAACATGACTTTGGCTCAGGACAAATGGGAAGTGCGTGTTTCACTACCTGTGCCGGACTCTTTGGAAAACATTTCTCAAGATTGTGACGTTTCCCACTACGTCAAGACAAGACACAAGTTGAAGTTTGCCATTTCATTGGTGAATCCTGATGGACATGTTTCTGAATTGCGTGCAACCCTACCTGTTTCCTTTTTCATCAGTCCATTTGTCCCCATCAAGGCCAAAAGATTGTTTGATTTTGATGATGGATCCAAATACAGCAATGTTGAGGATGTCACCGTTCGCCACAAGGATGACGGGTTGTTGTTCAACTATGATCCAAACAACACTTTGCTGTCTAATCCTGGATCACCAGCAGGCTCAGCTACAGGCTCATCCACTAACCTAGTTGCATCTCACAACCCAGTCTCGTCTTCCACTGGCTCTACTCCATTGTCCTCATCGGCCCCTGCTGCACCTTTATCCTCTAGTCACCAATACAACACACAAGATTTGATGGCTCCTCCAAACTATGAGAACCACGTCTATGATAGAATATACAGTGAAGTTGGCACGCCTGTCGAGTCACCATCTTTGTCGGGAGTGGTCACTCCAAGAGTGCTACCAGCTGATACAGGTGCCCAATCTGACCCCACCAGTACATCCGCTGCCACCAATAGCATCTCGCAAATACCACCGCCTCTAAGGCCAACCTTGGAAGAGTTCAGCATGACCGCTTCTGATTCTAGATTCAGCTCACAGTTGATGGCTAACTTGACACAACTTCACACACAAAGGGAACATGAAACAGATGTTCAAACACCAGGGGCAGTTGCATCCTCCATTCCGATGAGGAACCGTAGGCCAATCTTTAGTTTGAATGGTGATGACCAGAACAACAGTACCAACACCGAAAATGACGAGGCGAGAGAGGGCGATTACTTTTCTTATGGCAACGGTGCTCGTGCAAATGAGCCAGCGCATGTCATTTCAGGTCCAATGTTTAGCAGTGGAACCGCTCAAGAAGTGGGAACGCCAGGTTTTTCATCGCTATCCTCTTCCCATGGAGCTCCTCCACCGCTTTTATCACCTGGTATCATGTCTCCAGTGCAACACTTATCAAGAGTGAACTCCTTCCTACACGACTCGGGTACCATACCATCCTCACCAGCTGCCAACGAAGGCGACGAGATCAGATGGGACGAGAACATTCTTTCTAAGGTTCCATCTTATGAAACTGCAATTCAGTCTGAAGTTATCGAACAAGATATGACCCCGGCATACGAGCCACCTTCTACGCTGTCTCATTTGAACTTGGATTTGCTTGATTCTCGATTGAGAAATGTAACTTTGGCAGGAGAAGGCACCTCTCAGCATCAACACCAACAGCAACTACACCAACAGCATCCGCAATCACAGTCACAGTCAGTGGTAGTTTCTGCCTCTCCTCTCAAACTGTCAAGAAATGCGACCTCGAGTGCTTTACATATGGTGTCAAGAAAAGACCATGGAATGGCGATCGCTTCAGGGTTGGCTAAAAGTAGAGGATCATCAACAAATTCGTCACCAGCTAGTTCGAGAAACCAATCGTCGGCAAATCTATACACGCTAAGGAACAACACCAACCAGGTGCCTACTTCCACTCTCCAGTCTCAACAGCAAGTTTCCTCTGGCGAGACGGATTCGATAGACGTTTTAGTTGGAAGTGGTGCTATGGGCGTTGCACAACTGAAATCTGCCCATTTGCACCAACCAGTTACGTCAGGAGGAACAGTATCATCATCATCAGGAAAAGGCGTAAATTCCAGCACGAGCAACATCAATTCATCCGGCTCATCTTTGTCGGCCAATAACTTGAACATTTCTGCAGCACATCTTAACGATTCAGCTCATTTACATCCTGCGTCAAATTCTTCTTCTGCATCATCCTCATCAAATGCTACGCATAAAATTCTGAAGAGACCAGAGCTGATAAGCAGATCATCTTCTGGATTTCATCTCGGTTTGAACAAGAGTACTGGCTCGTTCACCAACTTGAGCTTTTTGCATAAAAAGAACCAGAATAAATGATATTACGAGAGTATTAAACCCCAATCATTCTCAAGACAGCGATTGTTCAAGTTTTTTTCAGTAAACTTGATCCCATACTTTTTTTTGTGGTGACTCCATTTGGGAGCCGAAGCGCATCGTTTTATTTATATACAGAAACTAGTTCTGATACCAATCGATCATATTCGAATTCAAATTTCTCATCGATACTTAAAAGAATGGGCCCAGCTTGTCAAAAAACTTGATAAAGTTGAAACCTTCAAAGATCCCAAGTACTACACCGGTAGCGTAGATTATCAAAGCCACGAATGTAAAGATACCGGCATAGAATATAAAATATACGAGTAGGACGCATATATAGACGGGAAACATGACAAAAATGGTAAACATCATGTTCAAAAACTGCAACATCAACAGGGCAGCGTTGTTGCCATTTCTCATCATTCCATCAACAGCTTGAGCCTTGTTTGTTCTCCCGTGACTCCCCGTTGAAAAATTGTTGTTCTTTATGACTTTCCTTTGAATTCCGGGTCGACTTTCTACTGTTTGACGTGGAGAGAACTTAGGGTCAGCTGTTACTAGTGGGTATGGGTTTTCAGTCTCATCATCCAGGTGATAGTCGTCGTCGTCTGAAAAATCAGTCTCAAATGTGTCTGCTCTCGAGTGAAGGAATTCCCCTCGTCCATTATCCATGTGAATCACTCCTGATTCATTGAACCTTGAATAGGGAGCACTATTGTCTATGGATGCATTGTGCTGACTGGTATCATTAGAAGTCGGAGCTGGAACGGGTGCTTCTGCTTTGTGATTCTTCACCATTGAGGACTCTATAAAGCTTTCTGGAGAAATTTGTTTCCCATCGCTGTCTATTAGCACTTGATCTCGTTTCCTCTTTGATGTAGATCTCTTCAAATTCAATTGTTTGAGACTTTGTGCCAGCTTTGCGGAAGACTCTCTGGTCCTCATCTTGAGTTGCTCTAGAAACATCGCGCTGTGTTGCTGTCTTTCGCGATTGATCTAAGATGGATATAAGCAAACGGTGCTGCTAATAAACAAGGCTTTTGAATCCATTATATACTTAGCAAAGCCCTCTGAGAAAGAAAGGGTATTAAAGAGGTCATAGCAGCTGGTTTAAATGTTCAAAGTGCAAAGTGTAAAAACCATCCCATCCCATCTCAAAAAAGACCTTCCCCAGATGGGGTACGGCTGAATCAGCTAAGGTGTTTCATCCTAACGCAGCTGATATCGCCTTGCGTGGCACGGTCGTTGCATAACCCCGGAGGTTGCTACCTTTTTCTTGCTACGCAATAGAATAGCTAGAAGGGAACGGCTTACGCAGCTACAAAGACACACGTACCAGAACGGAAAGATAATAGAATGAAAAACAATCAATTTTAGGAATACATTATATATCAACAAATGGAGAAATTGCACTTCTCAAGCCATCATCCAAATCGATAAAGAGTTGTCGAAGGGCAAAGTCTGGAGGACTCACTGGAGCCGCTGTTGCTGTCATTTTACTTTGGTCGGCGATTTGCAGCTTTTGGTGTGCCACTGGTTGGAAATTGTGCAGACTATGATGTGGTTCTAGGTGATGTGCCCCGTTGGCTGTCTCATCCACCGCACTGTTTGCATGTTTCCTCATTAGAAGCTGTGCCACGGGTTCGCTCAAATATGAAGTAGTTGGATGGTAGTCCAAAAATGATGGTAAGGACGATGACGCCGTTTCGGCCGGTAATGGAGGACGTAATTCATCCATCGCCGGCTTACCTGCAATATGAGCTCCTGGATCCAAGTCTCTCTTATCTGCCAGTGGCTCAAAATCAAACTCGGAATTCAAAGTCTTCGAGTCATTCGGCTGCATGTAAACACCCATCCTGCTGGAAATCAATTTGTTGATCCAGTTTGCGTCAATGTTAGGATCTGCAGCTTGAGGCTCTGCCCTTAATGGTGTGTTCATTCCTTCTGTGCTTCCGATCCCTTTCATGGAATGGAAATCGTTCGTCATGCTCTCTTCGCCCGCTAATATTCTCCTCTCATGAAAGCCACGTATTATAGTTAAGGCTTTTTTCAACGCTCTGCAGGACCACTTGCAAACACAATTATGACTCACCGACTCAAGTTCTACACTTGGTTCTTTGGTCAAATCAAACATGTCCTCAAACATGATTTGCATCTTGCGATACACGTATGTTTCAATCTTTTGATACCTCCATGCACAGTAGTAGTACCCACTGTTTCTGCTCAATAGTTTAATACCGGATTTGTAACAGCTGGATGAGTCCTCTGTCAAATCCATCAAGAGCGATCCCAGCTCCTTGGTCATTCTTGCCTCCACATGAGCAATGTAGTATGCATGCCTAAACCTCATTATCATGGCGGCATACATCCACTGTACCCTTGGCATCGACATCAAAAGTAAGGGGGTGACTATCCAGTGATACCCAGAACCGAAATATTTTGAGAGCTGAGCGTTTGCCTTGTTCAACACTAACCTGTACTGTGTTACCCTTCCCATGCAACTTCTGAAGACTTTGAAAGCCATTTGAGGTTTGAGCATCTTTTCATACTGGAAGAACAAATGGGAGTATAAACTCGTGAGTAGTGACATTGATTCAAGATACATGATGAATCTTCCGACTTTGATGATTCGATCAAATCTGGTGTCGTTTTCGGTGGCAACAGTCAGCACGGGAGTATCCTTGGGATACTTTGAATCAATAAGTTTTTCTAAACTTTTGACCTTTGACCAAACTTCATCACACGTAGGACTGTTTGTGAGCCTTAGGGACATTTCTGCGATTTCTTTGTATACTATATCAAACTCACTTTTCTCCCTGAGATATAAAACGGTGGCCTTTTCAACATCCAAATCTATATTGTTAGAATTGTGCTCTCCCAAAAACACGGGAAGCTTCGTGTCGAAGCAGTCAAACATTCCAAAATATGTCTCCGTGTGGAAATTTTGGAAACAATCACTAGTGTTCATACTATGCCAAAACTTTCTCCATAAGTTGAGATACTTGGCATTGTTGGATATGAAACTTTTTTCTTGGGGATCTCTATGAAGCCCTAGACCAAGTGCCATCTGGAAAATCATACCTGCAAATGGTTCAAGATCCCATGTATCACCCTCTCCTGGTGATAGTGTAATGGCTAGCTGCTGATATATCAAGCATTGTAAGGTATCTAATCCTGGTGCCCGCATTAGTTGGAATGGCATACAGCATACTTTGGATAATGTAATCATGTCGTCTTCAATTGGATTTTCTATCAAATGTCTGATATCAGCATCCAACTCAGCTTCAGGAATCGGTTTTTTGCTGTTATCATAGAGCGTCAAACTGGCCAGATGAAGTACAAGGGTGAATAAGGCAATTTGCAAAAGATCTAATCTTTTCTGAACGTTCAATCTGATCTTGTTCTCTCTGCTTGATCTCTCCCCGATAATATTGCCAATGGTGGTGATAAAACTTTGCTGATCCATATAAGGCGCAAACGGATGAATGTAGTTGAAAAATCGGTCAATCAGAAGCCAAGCTATCCTTTCTGTCGGCATAGCGTTTCCCAATGCTTTGAGTATCTTCAAGTCATAATTAACAGAAAAGGTGTCAACTCCAATTCTTAATGGAATTGGAGCCATAAGGTTTTCGATCTCTTGCCTCTCCGATCTCTTCGCAATGTCGTCGTGTCCGAATGACATTATACTTTCAAGCACTTTAGCTTTGAACTGCTTTTCCAAAGCTTTTCCTATCCTTCTTTTCTTTTCTCCGACACCTCCTCCTTCGAACAAAGGTTTGACGTTCAACACATCATAATGAATCCTCGTCGATAAACCAGCGTAGTCTTTACCATAGATGTACTGACGTAACTTGATTATCATGGGATCTTTCGCAGTAGACATTCGGGTTGTAAATGAACCTTCACTGATAACAGACTTTGACTTGTAGTCAAAGGGTAAATTTGAGCCTCTAAATTGGACGGTGTCATTGTGGCCATCATCCGGATCTTCTTCTTCAGTGCTATCAGAATCATTGTCAGACTCCTCAAGTTGATCCTCCAATACTATATGTTTTCGCTTGTTTTCTTTAACCTGACACTCTAGTTGTTCAACCTTCTGCTGTAATGCACTGATCGTATTGTAGAGCACGGCCAAATCCGCTCCACTTTGATTTGTCCCTGCAGGTTCTACGCTGGGAGTTCTCGGGGTTGTACTATTCAGAGGTGTCGTATTAAACTGATGTCCTGTTGACCCTATTGTTGAGTTGATGGATTCAAAACGTTTGATTGCCTCACCCTTTTTTTGTTTTTTGACACTGGGGGCCAACTCTGTATCTGGGTATTCGCAAAGATGTGCAGTTCCATGTTTCATGCAAACCAAACAAGCGGGTTTCCCTTTATCACATTTCACTTTTCTCCTTCTGCAAGTAAGGCAAGCGGGTATTACCTTTACTTTCTTTGTTGGTTCGTCCTCGACGGTTGCTGTCATGATAGATCGTGTACAGAAACGACTTTGAAAAGGAGGAACGATTAGCCAAGAATCCTTGAGTCCTGCTGTTCTATGAGAAATGAAGCTTGTAGAAATATATATGTCTAGTTATTGATAACTCCTTGTGAACGTTATGTCGCTTGTACAGAAGGGTAAACCCGTCGATCTCCAAATAGACTGTGTATTAGGATTCGTCAGTCTTGCGAGCATGATGCTCACCGGTGTCTTAAGTGCGAGGTGAAACAGTTATTTTTTCGAACACAGCCTTTAAAAGCACACCTGCGGGTAAAGCTCTAACGAGGGAGGAGGCTCGGCAGCCTACAGAGAGCATCGCGAGATCAATGACCGAGTCCACGAAACGCTTTATGTCGGTTGACAGGTTTGATCTCATGATTACGTTTACTAAAGGCAATACAGAAACAGATAATGAACTCACAACTAATATAGTGACTAGAAAGCTTGGAACAACATTTGAACCAAGTAGAATGCATATTTAAGACTATAAATCAATCAAATTCACCACAGGCTCTTCGACTTTTTTCACCGGGGGAACAATAGAGCCTGTAGTATCTACAGAGACAGTAGCACTATCACCCACCGCTGTCAAGCCACCAGATCCCTGGGGCACTAGTCCAGTATTGGCATAGCTTAAGGGTGAAGAAGGATACAGTTGGGATGGAGACGATGGTAAAGCATCATGGTTAACAGGTTGTATCTGCTGCTGTTGTCCAGAGTACACTGGCGGTTGGTCCTGTTGATATTGTGAATGCATCAAAGTACCCATATCTGTTGATGTTGGTGGAATGGCAGCATAGTTGATAGCCCCAATTGATGGATTCCTCATGGACAGGCGCTGTTGCGATGGTGACTGGACAGAACCGTTTTGCTCGGGTGCCATCTGGTAGTAGGATGGTGGAATAGATTGCTGGGCTTGCTGGTAAGGCGGTAGCGTGGATGAAAGCTGTAAATTGTGAGGAGGAGGGGACATGTAGTACTGTTGGGGAGAAATTGATTGTTGCTGTTGCTGGTGTTGTGAAAATGGTGACGGCGATGGTGCAGGAGGTGGCGAATTGACTTGCGGGGCATAGGAAGGCGTATAGCTGTACTGCTGCTTTAATCTATTTTGTAGTATCTCGTCGTAAACCTTAGTAATTGCAAAGGTCTTTGAGTATAGCTCTTGATACTTTTCAATCTCGGAGCTGACTTCAGTGGTTTGTCTTTGTATCTTAGGCTGAAGTTTCAAGATATTGTTGAAAAGATTACCTAGAACCTTATCCTCAGTGACGGACCTCCGTTGTTCGATTGGAGTCTTTTGAATATTTTGAAGTAGTTGAGCAAAAAGTATAACATTTTGATCCTCGACGGCAGTGATTTTGTTGAAGTCCTGGGCCGGTTGATGTTGTGCTTGATAAAACGTAGAATCCGAGGTACCAGAGTATGCATTGTTGTGTTGCTCCAAAGATTGGTAGGTAGGCATACTACTCATATCACTCGTTGGTAAAAGGTTGGCGTACATTCCGTCGTCAGTTTCGTCCTGTTCCCTCATTGCCACGTTTGCAATGGATCCATTGGTGGCAGTTGAAGTTCCTGGTTGTTGCAGGTCTGCAAGACTCGCTGCAATTGCAGCCTTCATCTCGTCATCCTCATTTTCAAAGCTTGTTGGATCTGGTCTGGAAGGTCCAGACTTGATCTTTTGTGCTTGGCCAAACTTATCATTGTCTCCACCAAGCAAAACGCCGGCGTCCTTCAGAGATAGTTCAATGGCCTTTCTTAACTGTTCATCCTCATCATCCCCAGTGGCAACCGCGCCACCGGAGGAATCAAAAGATACCGACTTGCTCTTCTTCTTGTGCTTGTGGCTGCTCTTCTTAAGCTTATCCTTATGCTCCTGATGACAGGTATCACAGACTCTCACTGGAATGGTTATCCCCAATTCGGGCAACTCACAACTCTTTGCCGAATGTGTACCGCAAAAGACTCCTCCACATGATCTACAGTGATGCTTTCTGTTGATGAAGGAGAATAGGGTGGAGCACATCATACAGGCATCAGAGTCTTCCCATTCTGGGGCCACTTTACTCTCGATGAGTGAGCTGTCGACCGTTTCGGTAATCATTGGGAACTCGTAACCTTCCTTCTGAAGTTTGATGTAGCATTGGTTCACATAGCCCAACTTCGGATTTGTGCTAAACATGATTGACCAGGATTGGACAAGCTCTAATAGGTTAGCCTTGACGGAAGCATTCAAATGTTTCTCTCCAACTTTCACCACCATCGGATCCATAAACTCCTTTGATGAAATTTCCGTTAGAAAATGCTCTCCTCCATTCTTGATGCAAAAGTCTATAAGTTTCAAAGCCGACTTTTGAGAGTTGGGATTACTGTTGTTGATGAAACGTTTTTTCAAGGACCTCATGGCATCCTTCGATGTTACCTGTTTTGATCTTATCAGGTCGCTGATTTCCAATGCCACTGTGAAGTCAATGTCACCATTGGGTATAGACTCTGAAGTGGCAGCATTCACTTTCTCATCAATGCTGATGCTGGAGCCAGATGCACTAAACCACGACATAACCTTTGATTGTCAAATTGAAGCTGTAGGAATAAAGTAGGTTGAAATGTTGTTGATCTTATATTCCGCACCACCACGACAAATGAACTCTTGGGGTTTCAAATTATAGGCTAGAACAATTGGATACGTTCTATTGCAACAAGTCTTGTGCGTGAAAAGAGTCAGAACACAAGTGTAGGTTCCAGTGTATAATGTTAAGCCATTGAAGTGGCAAACTGTATGTAGTTGTTGACTTCAATACTAAAATAGTGCATGCCCTTGATTTTGGACTGTCTATCTGCAGCATGCAGCATGCAGCTTGCCGGGCAGACAGGCGGTAGTTGGTGGCCAGGGATGTGCGGCTGACTGTCAACTTTGATTACAGATCCTTTGAAAATATCACTTTAGCGTTACTAAATGGCTTACTGGTTCAACATGTAGGTCAAGTATGTTCTACCACAATTACTATTGGACTTAATCTATTTGCAAAATAATGCAGCAACAACAACAACAAAATCAAATCCAGTCTGTGTGAGCTCGTCATTGCACACTCAACAACCTTTCATCATCAAAACGGAAACCAGTAGCCTCATCCCCATCTCTAACATCAGACCCAACTTCTCAATGAACGCCTTCGCTCTCTCCAAGGGATTTCAGCAATTCCTGGAAAGGATCAACGGTACGAACGTCTGAATAGTAGGACTGTGAATCTGTCGTACTGCCAGCGCTGTAGGTTCCATAATCTATATCTGTCTCCTCTCTCGGAATATCGCCGTATCTATGAGATAGGAGATGATCAATCTCCTGGATTGATAATCGTTGTTCTTCCAATTTTTTCTCATTGGTTTGAGCCCGGTCAGTTGCGTCTCTATCGATGCCAGTGTGCGTTTGACCTGAAGACGAACAGCTCCCATCAGGCGTCTCTTCGGGCAAAGATGGGTGCAATATTATTTGGCTTGAAGAAGAGGAGGATGAAACAGTAGCAGCCTGTACACATGAAGGAGCAACGTTGCTGTTACGAACGGCATATCCAATAACGTCGTCGGATCCATGCTCTTTACCGCATGCACACCTGAGTGAATGGTCCTCTTGGCAAACCTCTTCAATGAAGACATGCTCTTTCCTGTTGGCCTCCAACTCATTTTCCAGCTCTGTGATACCAATGATGGAAGGTCTCTTGAAGTATGCTCTTAACGTATTTCCAAACGGTCTCCTATGTTCGTTTTGCATAGGGAGCCACAGATCATGAAAGTTTGGAGTTTCAGTTGGACTACCCTGGATGGATGTTGAAGGTTGACCCTTTTTGGGGCCCATGAAACCCATAAACCGATTGTACAATCGTTCTTTCTGGATCTTCCTCTTCTGAAGCTTAAGCCTCCTTATTTGGTTATTGATGCCTTCAATGTCGATCTCAACTGGTTGCAATTCCTCTAGCTGTCCTAACTTTGTTCTTGTATCGTTTCTGTTTGAAGACGGTAAAGTTGTGTTTGTGTTGGTATGATTCAAAACTTTTTCAACATAGCTGGAAATGTTGGAGTAATTTGCGGTGGGGAGAGATGGAGGCGTTACTTGGGTGGGAGCGACAGGTTTGTTGCTAATGGATTGCTCTTTATTACGGAATGATCTTGATTCTCGTTCGAGATCTGAGGCTGGGTGGAATTCCTCCCGTTGCCGATTCTGTTCTTTGTCAACTTGAGAAACCTGTTGGTCTCCATCCCTGTAGGATGTTTTGTCACTTATGACAGTATCGAGGTGTTGACTGTCATCCTCTGGTGTACTGTGGTTAGGTTCAAAGCAAAGCACATCCAGTTCTTCGATGCTTTTGATACTTGTCTTTGTGCAGGAGGTAGTCAATGCAGCTGAATCATTCTGAACAGAGTCTGCCTCTTTGAGGACTAGATCCTTAGGGCTAAAAGAAACCATTGAGCTTCTTCTCTCGAGAAGTCCATTCCTGGACAGATGATGTAGCCTTGGAAATTTAGCGTCTGGAGATGAAGGTATGGCCGGCTGTTCAACACTGGAGGTTGAAGAGTTTGAACCAGCTGATTTTGTTCTATTCTTTTTCTTCCTTTGAGGATTTCTCGAATCCACACTGTAGACCTCTTCCAATTCGTCTTTGAACGTGACTGATTTTTTGGAGCCCAACTCGAAACTGTAATCCATCGATCTTGGTCGTTCTTGGAAGGATAAAATGCGAAGGCTATTTCCAGATGATGGCCGTTTTGGTTTCATAATCGACTTTGGCAGGACAAGACTTTCGTCGATTTCTTCTATGCTGTGATCTTCCCTGTCGATATCTGGTTCTTTTATGCCTTCAGTTTCTCTTTGGACTTCTTGAATGACGAGTTCTGATGCTTCCAAAACAGCATTGGGAGTACCACTTTCCAGTCTGACCGAGTCGCCTGTTAAGTTGACAGTAAATTTCGACAGTGATCCTAGCGACTCTTGCAATGATTGCAAGGTTTTAGAGTTGTCATTGCTCTTTGAGATGGGATATTCTTCGTTAACTGATCGGTTCAAACTACTAGTTGCGAGAATCTCATGCTCTTTTATTAAAGGGTTTCCCTTGTCCTTTGTCGAACGTTCTTCAAGATTGTTGTCAAAAAAGGAAGCCCAAATCTGAGTTGGATTGGGGGCTGGGGATTTCTCCTTGGATGTTGACAATGAGAACGATCTCTGTAGGGAAGAAGCGATTGACTTTGCCCTTGAAATGGAGCCTTGAGAGGCAAGTGTTTTACTCCTTGATATTGAGTCGTGGATCTCAACTTCGGGAAACGCTGGTGGGGAGGTAGGCGCCTTTATAGTTTTTGATGGTCGGCGAAGCCTCAAGCTCCCTCTTCTTTTCTTCTTTCTTGTAAGTGTATTTGTTGTTGAGAAAGAGTTGACTGTGGAAGCCATATCGTTTCCTGACGTTGAAAGTTTTCTTTGAGTATTCTGATAGCCTGTTTCAAAGTGTTTCATAGTTAACATAAGGACTATTAAATGTAAGATGCGCAGTCTTTCCTTTTTGGTTTTTGTTTCTCCCTTTTTTCTATACCTAGTTTCGCTGATCTCTCATTAAGCTTAGCTGCGAAGAGGTCTTGAGACGTGACAAGAAGTTACAAGATGAAATGGATGGTTGTTTGAAGAATGGTCCGGTGAAAAAGGATGGAGATATTATACTTTTCTATGTCTCCATAAGAAAATCCCCTTTTCAATCAAAGGGGGTAAGGTAATCTTTTGCATTTTAAAGGATGGTGTAAGGATGTTTATTACCCCAGGGTTTTTTTTTCAGCAGTGAGTAATGTGTTGGCAGCGAGGGTGATTACCATTAGTTACGCCATGCCATGCCACGTTACGTCTAGAAGAGAGTGGGGATGGCCTATCTATTTGGCTGTTTTATAGCAGGGAATGGATCAATTGATCAATTGTTATACTAACTAGTATATAACTAGTATATAACTAGAACGAGATGGTCTGGAAGGGGTTCAAGTTGTGATGGAGATCAGTCTTCGGGGTGACTTTCCATCCAAAGGTGGAAGTGCTTAACACCGGGTAAGCATTCATGCAGGGTATCAAGTCTGTGCCCTCTCCTGCCCTGCCATGCCATGCCATGCCCCGATGGCCTGGTGGCCTGGCGGTTTCTGTTGGGACGGTCCCCCCGGTGAATTGATCTCTCTCATTGCACACACATTGGTGTTCAGACAAACCAAACTGTAGTCCCAAAGTATGACACTCACAAACTTCTAGAGAATGAAAAGGATCCAATCAGTCAATTGACCTGATCCTGATGTTGAAAGTGATATGGATAGTAATAGATACCGACTGATAAGTGAAGTGTTTGGTGCTCCACGGGGGGTTTTCTTTCTTTTTTTTCCATCGCATTACCGTCCTGGTGGTCCACAGGGGAGACACGCCCCGTAGAGCAACTTAGATTTCCCCGGTGGAGCTTCCCCCCTGGTGCCGTGCTGCTCTTCCCACAACAGGATGGTGAAAAATGAAAAACTTCAAACCATCAAATTTTTTCTGCTTTTTTCTAAGGGGGGAAGGGGGGGGAAGGACTCAGCGTCTCTCGTTGCTGGCAATTACACCAGCATGGTTGCGTATATATCTTTTTGACTCTTTCCCTCTTTCTTTAGATACTGGCTTCAACCCTCTTGATTCTGCTTCAACAAAACCACAGATTCAAATCTATATTTATACAACAAAATGGTGAGTAGTTCTATCCAATTCGAAACTTACATCAGTCAAATTGAGAACAGATGAAGAGAGAGCTCCTTCGTATCCTCTGAAAAGTTTGCCACCCTATCTGAAACCCTCCTTCATGGAATGGTAAAGATATAACCATCACTGTCAATTAGGTCCTTCCTATTCTGACCATAACTATAGTCTCTGAGTTAGAAAACAGGATTAAGTTATCGGTTTGATTCAATGGAGAGGTACAGGGCAGGCTCAGTCTTATCAGCAATTGTATTGGCTATGTGAACACATCAGAGGGATGTTTCACCTTGTTGTGTTCACTCGTTGATCAATGGAAACTGGATCCCTCTGTCTGTTGTCTTTCATACTGATTCACAATCTCTTTCACTCAAGACTTGCAAATTACTAACATGAGTTGGAAATGCAAATTTTCACACAATCTTATTACAGGGTAAAGAAAAGTCTCACGTTAACGTCGTCGTTATTGGTCACGTCGATTCTGGTAAGTCCACTACCACCGGTCACTTGATTTTCAAGTGTGGTGGTATCGACAAGAGAACCATTGAAAAGTTTGAAAAGGAAGCCGCCGAACTAGGTAAGGGTTCTTTCAAGTACGCTTGGGTTTTGGACAAGTTGAAGGCTGAAAGAGAAAGAGGTATCACCATTGATATTGCTCTCTGGAAGTTTGAAACTCCAAAGTACCACGTTACCGTCATTGATGCTCCAGGTCACAGAGATTTCATCAAGAACATGATTACCGGTACCTCCCAGGCCGATTGTGCTATCTTGATTATCGCCGGTGGTACTGGTGAATTCGAAGCTGGTATCTCCAAGGATGGTCAAACCAGAGAACACGCTTTGTTGGCTTTCACCCTAGGTGTTAGACAGTTGATTGTTGCCGTCAACAAGATGGATACCGTCAAGTGGTCCGAACAAAGATTCGAAGAAATCATCAAGGAAACCTCCAACTTCATCAAGAAGGTTGGTTACAACCCAAAGACTGTTCCATTCGTCCCAATCTCTGGTTGGAACGGTGACAACATGATTGAGCCATCTCCAAACTGTCCATGGTACAAGGGTTGGACCAAGGAAACCAAGGGTTCTGGTGTCGTCAAGGGTAAGACTCTATTGGAAGCCATTGATGCCATTGAGCCACCTGTCAGACCATCTGACAAGCCATTGAGATTGCCTCTACAAGACGTCTACAAGATTGGTGGTATTGGTACTGTTCCAGTCGGTAGAGTTGAAACCGGTGTTATCAAGGCCGGTATGGTTGTCACCTTTGCCCCAGCCGGTGTCACCACCGAAGTCAAGTCCGTCGAGATGCATCACGAACAGTTGGTTGACGGTGGTCAACCAGGTGACAATGTTGGTTTCAACGTCAAGAACGTTTCCGTCAAGGAAATCAGAAGAGGTAACGTCTGTGGTGACTCCAAGAACGATCCACCAAAGGGTTGTGCTTCTTTCAATGCTCAAGTCATTGTCTTGAACCACCCTGGTCAAATCTCCGCCGGTTACTCTCCAGTTTTGGACTGTCACACTGCTCACATTGCTTGTAGATTCGACGAGTTGCTAGAGAAGATTGACAGAAGAACCGGTAAGAAGATGGAAGACTCTCCAAAGTTCATCAAGTCTGGTGATGCTGCCATCGTCAGAATGGTTCCAACCAAGCCAATGTGTGTCGAAGCTTACACTGAATACCCACCACTAGGTAGATTCGCTGTTAGAGATATGAGACAGACCGTTGCCGTTGGTGTTATCAAGTCTGTTGACAAGACCGAGAAGGCTGGTAAGGTTACCAAGGCTGCTCAAAAGGCTTCTAAGAAATAAGCGTGATTTCTAGTGAATCTGTTTTTGTAGCTACAATTGCTCTCCTATTTCTTGTAATCTTTCTTCTCCTTTGATCTCTATCATTCTTTTTATTAATATTCTCCACAAATCTTTTTTTTTTTTGCTCTTTTTTTTCGTTTTTTATTATTTTTTATATATACGTTATATATATATAGGAGTATATATCTATGTCGTATTTATCCCCAAAAGCTCAACGTAGTAAGTAAGTGGTCAAGAAGTGGGTCCGAATGTCATGATGGCAGCAACAAAACAGGCAGGTGTAAGAAGAACGCTCGGCTAGGTCCGACAGTCCGACAAACTGACCTGCATAATCAACAAAGAGACACTCGCCCGACTTGAGATTGGCCTCTCTTTTTGCTCTATTCCGTCTCCATCGGCTTATCTTTGGCATGTCATTTTTCCACACATATAAACCCACCACTTCCCCGTACTTGAAAAATCACTCGCTCACACATACACACACCTCTTTGCTCTTAGATATCACAGATCATAAGTCACAAAGCATACGAACCAGATCAACATGCCAGCCTTAGCCACCGCCGAAAACCCATTGGAGGTTATAGATCTCTCCGAGAACAACAAAGAGACCGCACAGCAGCTTCTACATGCTGCCTCCACCCAGGGATTCCTCATGTTGGAAGGTCATGGTTTTACCCAGAAAGAAGTCGACGAATTGTTTGCTCTTTCAACGGACTTCTTCAGCCTTCCATTTGCAGAGAAGAACAAATTCCCAATAGGCGTTGAAAATCAGGGTTATACAGGTGTGGGAGTTGAAAACTTGGAGGAGGACGACCTAGAGAAGGTCGTTGGTGATCCAAAGGAGGCCTTCAACTTTGCCGACTTGAACCTATTGACAGGAGTTGCCAACCAGGATGTTCCACCTATCTTCGCCACCGGAACAAACTCGCAGATGATCCCAGCAACCATTATCAAGCTTAGAAAGGTGCTATTCAAGATGCTCGAACTTCTTGCCATTGGGCTTGAGATTGACGAATCTAAAGGTGGTGCCCAGTGGTTTACCGAAAGACACAATCCTGAAGAACCACAAGGCTCAGCATTCCGTCTACTACACTATCCAACACCAGTGAGACCAGGCATGACAAACGAAGAACTTGCACAGTGCGAAGACATCAACGTTGCAGGTGCACATACCGACTATGGTTGCGTTACCCTCTTGCTACAGAGAGACGGTGAGGATGGTTTGGAGATCTTTTCGCCACAGTCAAAGAGTTGGCAGGCTGTTCCTTTTGTTCCTGCTTCCCCTAAATACCAAGAGCAAGGAATGGCCCCTCCTCTAGTTGTTAACATTGGCGATCAGCTTTGCTATTGGACAAACGGTTTGTTGAAGAGTACCATCCATAGAGTCAGGTTCCCAAAGAAACTATTGCTGGAAGGTAAGCCTCGTTATTCCATCGTTTTCTTTGCTCATCCTGCCGATGGGACTGTGTTGGAGCCTGTTCCTTGCAAAGCTGTCGAGTCGATTACTGGAAGAGGAGCTGCTCATCATTTGGCAAAGCATGGTGTCAGTATGACTGCCAGAGAGCATTTGTCCAAGAGATTGGCTGCTACTTATGGATGGGATAAATGATCCATTGGAAAAAGATCGGCCCGAAAATTTAGTACTTGTGTGTTCTTTTTTTTGTCTTTATTTATTGATTAATGTAATTACTAGAGCAGTAAATCACTCCTTTTATCTATATACTAATGTAGTTGGGTCTACAGAAAAGGCATGTTCAATAGCAGTAGATTTTCCAGTTGTGGTGAGGTGGTCCCTGGCCTGTCCTATTGGAGGCCACCCAGCAAGGCTCCTTGCACAGCCAGCCAGAGCAGCACCTGCTGCAGTTGGAAAATCTCGGGTGCACAAATCTGTGTTGTTGGTTGGTTTGCTGGTTGATATAATCTCAGGAAACACCTTTTTCAATCGATTCAATTCGTCTATCCACAAGGATTGATTGCTGCTAGTTTGTGAATCTGATCAACACCACACATATTATACAATGATAGGGCAACGCGTCACTCTGTCTTTGGCTGGTTCCAAGCTGGGCCCATTTGCAAAGCATCAACAGGAAAGAAACGTCTCTATTCGATCCATACTTTCCAGCGTTACAAAGAAACTCACGTCGCTATCATCATCTTCCGCCAGCTCTATAACTACACCCCTAAAAGACCTACCAACAACAACTGGTGCAGGTGCATTCTCCTCGCCCGTTGAATTTCAGGTGTTGGGAACTTCAAGCAATGTGATGGACATCAAGCTACCCAAATCCTCGATTCTAAACTTGAGGTATTCAAACAAAAATCAGAAGGTTCTCGCACTCAATGGCACAATTTCAAACTTGTTCATAGAATTGGGAAACTTACAATCACCAAACCGCAAAAATTCCATGGTTTTCCAGAGATGCTTCAACCCTTCTAATGCCATGTCTATACTACTGTCAAACAACTCGCAATCGTCAACCTTCACCGTGGTGTCATCTCCATCCTTCAAGGAATCGTATGAATGGGTTGTCAAGAAGGATGCAATAGTGGCTTGGTCAGGTAATCATTTAGACATGCAACTGTCCGATAAGCAGACAAAGTTGTGCAAGTTTTCCGGTGACGGTAACGTTGTGTTGGCTTCCCCAGGTCAGTTGGTACAAGTGTCTTTGAACGAAGGAGAGGTTTATACGGTCAACCCGGCATGCTTGGTTGCATATACTTCCACGGTTGAAGTCAATGGGTTTGAAGAACTTAGCGGCAGCGTGCGGAGCTTGGTTGAGTTGAGCGTTCCTGGAGTCTCCGTGCTAGCAAGGGTTGCCAGCTCGGCAAGGAGAGTTGGGGCTGTTGTGAAGAAGTCTGCTACCAAGTTGTACTCTTTAGTGTCTCAGAGACTCAGCAGCAATGAACAGCAGTTGAAATCAGATGAGGGTCTGAACACCACCATAACGGTTACAGACTCTCCTGCTAATACCACAGAAAGCACGGCCAAGGTTTTACAGTTTTTAAACGGTGTTTGGTCTAGAATTAAAAGAGGTACAGTTATGATCATTAACGGGTCAAACCAAAGCTACTTCATCGAATTGAAAGGTCCAAAAAGCATTTTGCTCTCAAACTCGGTACAGTTGAAGGACAAGATTTTGACCGAGGAGGAGGTTAGCAAATTATACAAATAAATCAGCTTTCAAGCTGCCGTCTTGCTTACTGGTCGTCCGGTATTTCTTTGCCTCAGTGCTACTATACTCATTTGAGTTATAGTCTTAGATATGATTATTCCTCCACCCCTTCACACCTCTATCCCCTTATCACATATTCTGTAATATTATGAAGACACATATTCCTCAGAATAATTCAGCAGTTGTAGTTGTTGCGGTCGATGATGCTTCCATGTGTCTGGATGAGAGAGTGCTTCTCGGCAGCTTCATCGCACCGGCACATGTACATTTCAATAAAAAGCTTTGCCTGCATAATCGGTAGTGGTCTTCTATCGCTCGTGGGGTATTGCCGAAATCTTTATCTTTCTAGTTCATCAATCAACACACACCGTTCTTTGTTACCTTCTCTTCTTTAATTGAGGTGAGCTTGTCATCATCACATAAGTAACAGACCTTGAAGCTGAACTCATCTGTACAACAACGCTATCCACAATGCAGCATCAGGCATCTATGCTACACCTGCGAAGGGCCAGCCTCCTCTCAGTTCGATCTTTTTCAAAATTCACAAAGTCCCAGCATAAGCCAACATCAGAGCAAATTCATCAACTAAAGGAAAAACTCCTCAATTGTAAATGGCAGATTCATGATGACTCAATTTCGTCTTTCAGGTCAAAGGAACTGTACGTTACTGTTCAATCATTGCTGGGCAAATCCTCTCCGTTCATGGGTAGCTGTCAAACGGGAATTTCCAACAATGGATCGGTTATTGATCTAGATAAAACCTTTCACAAAGGCGCAATTGTGCCATATGGATACTCGTTGATCTACTGTAACCCATTGTCCAACGAGTCCATCGAGATGTCCACTGACGGGTATGATAATTACCATGCGCCAACTTTACAGTTTACTGATTTTTTCAAACGAAGAATGTGGGCCTCCGGAGAGTTCTCCTACAAAAGAAACAACTCTTTAAGGTATGGAGATGCACTCAAGTATACAGAAACGATAGAGCGACTCAAGGTACTCAATGGTGGAGACGCTAGTGATGATTCCATGACGATATTCATGGATTACAAAAGAGTCTTTGAGAATGAGAAGGGTATCAGCATTGTAGAAAAGAGGCGTTTTTGCTACATTAACGGCGTATATGAGGAGATTCCTAGAAGTGGGACATCAGCGCCCCTCAAGGCGGATCATTCTATCGTGGTCAAACCATCCAGCATAACAAACTTCAGAATGAGTGCCTTGACTTTTAACTCACATCTTATCCACTACGATCCAGTGTACACAACCAAAGTCGAACAGTATCCCAAAGTTGTCGTTCAAGCACCATTGTTGATTCAACTTGTCCTGCAATTTTGGTGGAACGTCACTGGTGGGGCCAATGCTGGATTTTTGGCCGAAAACTTCAAGTATAAAATATCTGCACCTGTTTTCGTTGACGATGAAATACGGATATGCTTGAGCAATGTCGATGCGGGACGGTACAAATTGTGGGTTGAAAATGAGCATGGGGAAGTGTCTTTTGATTCAACTCTAACTTTGGCAACCACATAGATTAGCCATGGATTCAATTAGTTCAACAGGACTTAACAGAACAAGCTGCGGTGTTCGAGTTTTAACTCTTGGTCCCGCCAACTTTGCCATTTTGAAGTTGGCTTTTTGTCGAGATCTAACATCATCAATTTTTTCGTGTTCAAATTAATGAATATCGTAACATCTTTCAAAGTCATCGACTTTTGCAAAAAGCTGTCCACATCGTCCTCATTTTCCAGATTGATCAACCTCTCGTGGGCATCAAATCCAGGTCTGTTTTGTAGCTTGTAAAGTTCTAAGATAACATCATGATTCGAAGTCATTGCATCAACCAGTAACTGATACAAGTTTTCATAACCGTGCAGCCTCCTGCAAAGCTCTTCAACTATGAGATTACACCAACTTTGCAATCCTTTCAATCCTAGTAGTTCCAAATTGCACGCTACGTTTTTCTCACCCTTGAGTCGTAACATCCTGCAATTTCGACAATTAATTGGTTGTTCATCCCCACATGGGTCATACAACCATTTTGGCTTGAACTCGAAAAGAATTTCACTTTGGCCGAGATGGAACAAAAGATGCTTGTTCAACTTTATCGTCTCAAATTCTCCATCAAACAGATTGTCCATCAGTATACCATTTGAATCGTGGGTGTTCAGACTCGCCAGATCTCCAAGCTGTGAGCAGACGGATTTCATGAAAGCATCATCCAAGAGACAGAGCTTCATTGGTACTATGTTTTTTTGCAATGTCGGAAAGTTATTGGTTATATATTCCAGTATCTCTGATGTTGGTATGCTTGACTTGGCAAGGCGAAGCCTCAAGACTTTTCCTTGAAGGTTTGGGGAGTCACCTTTATACTTGAGCACCACGTTGGCAGCTCCTTTATTGAAATACTCCCAGTCATTTGGGTTTGACAACTTCATCATCATTACAAGTGTCTTATGTTGTTTTGACTGGGTTCTAGTTTTGGAACAGCATTGAATTAACTTACAAATTTAACTATAAAGCCTATCAATTCTCGGTTTATTCACACACCGCGTACTCTGCAAGGATCGGTCCTGTACAGGGTTTTTTTCTGGAGAGCAGACGCGGCCATGCGCTCTCTCACCGAAGCAGATACGGGGAATCACTGCAGAGAGATCAAGTCCTGATAAATCTCCAAGTTCAAGTTTTTGCTCATTTTTGAAGTCACTGTCAGCTTCTTGTCTTCGCTCAAGCTCATGAACTTCGTGAAGAGATTCAACTGAATGAACGGTCTCTTGATGGTGGGCATTAGACTGTCCAAGCTACCAATTGAGTTCAATTTAGGATTTAATCCAAGCCAATGTGGCTCCTTATCGTTCAAGTAGTTTTGAATGAAATAGAGTCGTCTATATTGGATCTCATTCACAGGGATCACCTTGTAAAAGGAGCCATCAATATTGGATCCAATGACTTCAAATCCTAGTTCATTCCTTGCCTCAGGCTCCATAATAGTACCAACAGTTGAAAACAAACACTCTGCCCTGTTCACACAAAGCATGTTCGTGGTGTATCCGTTAGACCTGAATACGGACCTTCTCATCAATTTCAATCCCTTGAGAGACTCAGAGTCATATGGATCATACTGTAGCAAGTGCAAGACAGAGCTCTCGTCTGCCAGTAGTATGTACATGTTGGAATCATGGACGATGAAGTCACAAGCCGTGACGTTGACATTCAATTCATCCTTTCCCAATGTAATCATCCTATAAGGAGAGGCATCGAACCCATGTAAAGAAACACTTTGATATGAATCAGCAATGCACATGATGTTTTGAAATGACTTGACTTCTTTTGAGTACACGTTGGTATCCGTAAACGCAACAGGTGCAACATTGTTATCGCTCTTCATCGTTCTAATCAACATTCTTTGACCCTGAATAGTGGCGAAACGACCACTAATGTCACTAATAGCCAAAACGGGTCCCTTGGACGATTCTGAGGTAATGAGCTTCAAACGATTTTTGGCTTCAGGCTTTCCTGGCTCCGGAACAACGTCGATGATTTCATAGACTCTCCATGTGCCACTGGTTGCGATGTCTTCGGTTTTGTATTGTGCTGTTCCAACGATGACAACGTTCTTAGACTCCGTTGATTCTGAGATTTTCAAATCCATGACCTTCACCGTATTCACAACCTCATAGTCGTCAAGTTCTATTGTATCCACTATGGACCAATTCACTGGAGAGACTAAATAGATATATCCTTTGTAGTTTGTTGCTTTGGTGGGTGTTTCCTCGCTTGCGCCCGCTACGGTATTACCTTCATCGTCTTTCAACACAAACGGAATCTCTTTCAGAACGGTTACTATGAAGGTATGTGATTTGCTGTGGTACCGCACCTTGTTTATGGTTATAGGGCCACCTTCATCATCGATGATGAGTTTCGTCTTGAGTATTGGCACTCTATTCGAATAGTCTGTCTTCGTGTCCAGCTGACAGATTCTGCAAGCCTTTTTGTCGTCTATCGAGATGATGCCTTCGGCACACTTGGACGCAAAATTGAAGTCCGCAAAATATAGTGTACTTTTGGCAGTAAATTGGAATAGTCTTGGTGTCGAATTGTGCTCTTTGAGTATCACATAAGACGTCGTACCAGTTATGAGAACAGACTTGTAGCCTTGCAAGTTGTCCGCTTTGATCAGAGTTCTTTCAATCTTTGTGGCATGTGCATAGGAATTATCAGGAGCACCAATTATTGGGAACTGGCACATTTCGTTAACCTTCACAAGCTTGTAACTGTTTGCAATTGAATCGAAATAGGTCTCATAGATGAGAATCTCACCGCCAAACGTCAAAACCAATAAATAGTCGGAAGAGGCAAATCGGTCACCGAGCTTGGTAAACACGGCCTGCTTAATGATGGGGTCAACATCTGCCTCGTAATTCGGATCCATCTTGTTCAATTGTAGTTGTTGAGGGAACTTATGCACATCTTTGAATTCAAACACCTTCTCCTTATGGTCCTTTTTGAAGACGAGCAGCCTGTTATCGGCACTGACTAGCCAGAATGTAAATTCCGGAGTGGAATCTTCAGCTGCTCTGACAGGGTTACCGCTGTGATCTCTCTTGGTAGACTGTTCACCCACAACCACGTGATTCAAAATGGAAGACTCTGATATCCAACCGTTTGTAAAAATCAAATAGTTGAGCAAGACAGGTAGCTCAAGTTTTTCTAGTTTGTCCTCTTCCTCAACATACATCAGGATGTCAATTTCACCGTTCTTCATAATGACTATTATATATTGATCAAAGATCGAAGCAGAGTTGATTTCGTTGTCATAGTCTATGGACATGTGCATCTTGAACTTGAAGTCGAAAAGGATCACTTCGTATGGAGTCACCTGCACAATACTATTATCTGTCTTTAGTTTTGATGGGATAGATCCAAATTGAATGGTAAACTGTTTGTTGTTCAAATCACGTGTATATAGGGTCTTGTAGTTCAGCCCAATTTGAAAAACCTGGGTTTTGTAGTTCGAAAAGTCTGTCGTTATCAAGTACGTACTTTGACCATTGTAATCATTCAAAGTCCAGATTTTGTCAACATTGGAAAACTTTAAAGTAGACTTGATAATTGGCTTGACCGTCGGGGTGAAAATCGACAGCATACTACCGGAATTTATGCCAGATGCTGCAACAATGGTGTCCTCGTTCAAATTTGGGTTTTGCAAACCAAAAAGTTTGGGTTCCTTCGAAATCTTTCCAATTGTGAAATCAACCAGCGGTCCACAATGAATCAGGCTATCCATCACTTTGAACTTGCAGTTGGACAAGGATGTGGCCGAATCTGTATGCTGGGTAATGGTTTCAGTGATACGGTCTCCGTTTGCTTCTCCGTTCTTCTGATCTTCCTCCTCCTCTTCGTCGCTGTATAGCCAAGAGTCATCATCCTGGTGCTTATTGTCTACACCTTCTTTCTGACCCTCAGACTTGGATGACGGCTTGGAATCGGAGGGATGCCTTTGTGTTACAGCAGTGACGGAAGAGTAACTCTTTTCTTCGGTCTTCCAGTTGAGTAATAAGCTGTCACTGCCTCCGGAGCAGACAAGTAAGGTATTTGTGCCTTCGATGTTGATAGCTGCCGTAGGGCAGCTAATGTTGATTCCGCTGTATAGTTCATCTCTCAGCTTTTCAATCCTGTCGATCGTAAAAACTCCACCAATTGAGCCAAACTTCAACGAATACAACCTTCCACCCTCGTCAATTATCAAGCACTGATCATTACCGACATACTCAACTTTGCAGTTGTCGAGCTTTAAGCCTAAGGACTTCTGATCCAGCAAAGACAATGTAGCAAATTCAGGTTGATAAAAGTCATTGACCGCAATTCCTTTCACTGACCCTAAAGAGTTCACATGGATCAGCTCGTTCGCTCCAACTAGCAAGAAACCGCCGATAGGCTCAGGCATGGGGTATATGAAATCTAAATCGTAGGGAAGTCCATCTATGTCCATGATTGTAGTGGCTTTCTGCCTCTCCATATCTAGCGAGAAAACAACTGCTTTCATGTTATCCTTGAGCTTTGGTAGGTATCCAGCCCATGTCAAAGACTCGGGAGCATATAAAATAGCAATGGTTGGATCCCTGTAGGTGTATAGAAACTGGAAGTCTATTATATTCTTTAGTTCCGATGATAATTTGGAAGCATTCAGAACAAAGCTCGAGTTGAAAAGCTTCTTCCTCTTGTAACGTGATTCTTCCGAGCTGATCGCCTCCTTCTCCTTTTCCTTCTCCTCATCTTCCTCCATCAAAAACGCATCTTCATCATCATTTTCATCATCATCCAAAAAATCCTTGTGAAACGGCAAAAATGTAAAAATGTCGTTCATGTGGAGAGAAGTACAGAGTCCGTTAGGATCACTTCTATGTATGATATCGCACTGGGAAGGTTTCATGACGGATAGCGCTTCCAATGCAGGCTCGTAATAGTGCAAACTGACGGTTGAGATAGAATGCAGCTGTTCGTCCCATCTTATCACCGTCAACTTTGCAAACTTGGTGGAAATTATCAAGTAGTCGGTTAGCTCACTCTCATTGGATTTAAACTTTGTTATATTTATTATCTCTCCGTTCAATCTGTACTCGGATATCAACGACAGCTTATACTCTCTCGGTTTGATCAAACTTGTCATCATCTCATCACCCAAGAAGGATTCGGTATTGTCGAGCACGTTGCTATTTGTACTATTGCTCAATTCATCTTCCTGTAGCTCGGTTTCAATCACTTCATAAACCTGTAGTATCGTGTTCTTGGAAACAATGACGTTCTTCGAAGTTGGGGAAGTGAAGTTGCAGTAGGTTGGACATGAGCATGTTGTTGGGTCTATGAATTGGTGATACACCTCCATGTTAATATTTAAGCTCAATCGGAAGCCTAGGTTTCTGTCAGTTCAAATGGAGGAAATGTTTACTGCAATTGAATGGAGCCCGTCTGATTATGGAAAAAACGAAGAGTGTGGTATAATGCTTTTATTTTGTTTCTTGTGTAGGTAGTTTGGTCAGTCTCTTCCAAATTTTCCATGTCGTCTGTGCATCTTCCGGTGAACCAAACACTGCATATATGCATGTGTCCCTCCCTCCGCGTTAGTGCTCGTGCGTACGAGGGAGCTGTTTGGTCCAACTCGTCCCTGCTTACACTGAAACCAGCCGGCATATGTTTCAATATACAACCGTTTGCTCTCTTTACGATACAGCTACAAAGGAATCCACTTTTGAAGCTTTATAGTGGCAAAATTAGTTGCCATAGGATCTTCTGGAACTTTAGAGATGGTCTTCTTGCTGGAGCATCAATTTATGCTATGGAACACGCCCACGTAGTTAGGGTTGTTGAATACACGTGTTGACTTTATAAAAGCAAACGAGAAGATGCAAAATAAATAGAGATACACTGGCCAGTCGTCAGTGGCTACTCAGACTACGTTCTGAGCTTGGTATGGGTACTCTTGAAGTAGATAAGCAAGAGGTAACCCAAGGAAAGCAACCCACATATTCCAAAACTCAAGGCAAAAACAGAATCATAGCATCCTTTCCCCTTCAGACAGACTTTAACTAGTCCTTCGCCATTACCATCATCAATCAATTCACTTCTCTGATCGTAGACTTTCCCAAAGTAGTGACTCAAAACCAAGAAAACTGAAATGGGACCTGTTCCAATCAATGACCAGGTGGTGGCAAAATTCTTTGCTCCAAACATATCTGCAACAATAGCAGGCATGGTACCATATATGGATCCATAGGATAGTCCAATGAGACACGATGTTAAACTCAACGAATTGATGTTGTTCAAGAGTAACAACGATAGCTGGCCTGTAGCTAGTATCAGCAACGAGAAGACAACCACCCAAATTCTCTGCATCTTCCATGACTTATGAAGAAGATCGGATGCTGGTCCTGCAAGTAGACGCCCCAAAAAATTGGAAAACGATATCAAGGACACCTGTAGTGCCTGATATGAAGAGGAGAGATCTTCATCTGGTTTTGACTGAGATGACATCAGCATAGCTAGTTTCAATAGTGTCGGGTTGAGGTTCTGGTTGTTAAGTTGGGCTTTCACTATAAAGCCCACGCCAAATATGTAGATCTGGCCAACTGCACAGTAAAACGCATTCAAGATGTACATTGACACAAACGTTCTGTTTCTCAGCAGTGACTTTATATGTTCCGCTGACGAGACTTTGGACTTGTGCTTATCCTTTTGCTTTTTTAACTGCTTCTGTTTGATCTTTTTCTTGTTAAAGATATCAATGACTTGAGAGTGAGGGGCAGCACCAGTATCCGTCACGGCTGTAGATGATGATGAAACGTTGGGCACTGTCTGGAATGTGTTGGATGTTGTCATTATTAAAGGCTGTTGGGATTGAGCATCGGGATATGAGGAGGCAGACTGCCGCTGGAGATACCCAAAAGACGGCGAGCTTTGCACAGGAAGTGTTAGCTGCTGGTTATAAACAGGTTGATCACCATCGACTGTGTTTGATAATGGGGAGGAGCTTACCGTGTTGAAATCTCTCATCCCTTTTTCGTTGCTGCTACTCATCAAAGGCGTTGATTCCTCATCAATGACAGCATCATCTTTCATGAATCTTTTTGGAACACTTCCAAAAAAGTTCATCCGCGGCGAGTTGCTCAAAGATGACGTATTTCTATAAGAGTTTGCCCTTGCAATAAACTGTCTGGTTTTAAAATCCACCGGCGATGATGGTACCATATTAGACAGCTGACCACTCGATTTGGAGACTGGGAGCATTCCAGAATTGATTGGAGATTCGCTGTAGGATCTTGGCCCTATCGGAGAGCCTGATGCTGCGTAATTAATGGCTATTGGATAATTGCTAGGATTGGATGATGATCCTGTAGAAAGGGAGGATAGGGAAGCCGCAGATGACGATGCCGTTGACATGACAGAAAACATTGAAGTAGTAGAATCACTTCTCACAAGGTTGTTGATCTGAGCAAATGACCCCCTGTGACCTTTCAACAAGTAGCCCAATCCAGTGGATAATTCTTCCTCCTCAGGCGACATCAGAGCCCCATTGGGGTGATGGGAGTGTTGTCGTTGCTGTTGCTGTTGTTGTTGAGTTTCCTCGGAATTGGCTGGCTCGTGCTCATATATTGCAACAAAGTAACTCCCAACACTTATCGTTATTCCCGCAAATATGAAAATGAATTTTAACAAACCCATCGTGTTGCCACTGTAGAATAGGGTTGAGATGGATGCATAGAATAAAGCTGCTAGTCCGTAAGATGAAACAGGAGCCGAATTTGCTGCTCCCCTGTGATTTGGAAAGTTGACTGCAGCCACCTTCAACGTGGAGTAATACGGTAAAACGGATCCAATACCGACGTTGATCATTGCTATCACAAGAAATGAAAAGTTGTGGACCCTGTATTTGTAATTCAAATAAAGGATGAAAAATCCAGTGAACTCGAATAAGGCACCGAGGAAAGTTGCCAAAGATGGGCCAAACTTATCAATGAACAGTCCACCCATGAGCCCACCCAGAGATGAGCCAATGTTTGTTGAAAAAGATAGTAGTGAGGAGTCTGCTGCTGTAAATCGGCATCTGGAAATCAACTGGGGTGAATATATGCCGTATAGATATGGGGTACCGGCAGCCAACGATACTAATGACGAAAAGATAAGAGACACTATTTTCAGCCTAAAGTGGTTGGAATCGTCAGCTGTCGTGCTGCTGTTGTTGCTGCTGTTGTTGCTGCTGCTGTTGTTGCTTCTGCTGAAAGGTTTTACGCTCCGCCATGCTGTGGAGAATATGGACATCTGGACTTGTAGAGGAGGGGTAAGGAAGAGAGGACTGTGCAATGTTTGTCAAGGAGGATGTATTATACTTCAAGTACAAGGGAGTAACAAGAGATCAGTTGATTTGTGTGAATTGGTGCTATGAGACCAACAAAAGACGCTGATAAAAGCACCCTTCAAAATGAGATATGTTCAACCCGTTTCTGTAGTATTGATAGGGAGTATGGAAGGTAATGGTCTTAGAACGTCAGGATAGTGAATTCGAGGAAGCTTCCCTGGAGTTTGGCTATTGTGTAATGGTTATTCGTCTCTATTGTTGTGAAAATTTATCAATTGGAGACTACCAAGTTGGTTTATACCTGGAGAGCTTGAGATGGTTCACAAGAGGTGATGATGATAACATAGGAGGTTTGGTCCAGTTCTCCTTTCAGAGCGTTCGGCTGTCCGTATCTCACCGTCGGCATCTGAGGCTGAATCTCTGTGCGACTATCGACGCCAAAAAAGATACCGCGTCGGTCTCCGGGGCGCCCCCTCGCTTCAACACACGCGTGTGGTTGTTGTTGGTGTATCAGCATTGAAATAGGCTGTCTCAAGTATATCTACGGAGGAGTCATCACTGCAAACATCGATCTAGACCAGAAACACCTCTTTCCATACAACGGTGCAACGACTAAATGGCAAGGACAAATAGAGTGGTACAATCAGCATCAGAGTCGGAGTCGGATCAGGATCAGAACGCTCGCTCTGATGGTGACTACGAGGAACAGAATGAAAGATCTGCCTCGCGCCCTTCAAGAAGAAAGAGGAGGCAATTATCCCAGCCTGTTTCAAGAGTAGGATCTACATTGGCCGATGGTCAGAATTCGGATGCAGTGGATAACAGCACGGAGGGTACCCCCCTCTTTGACGATGAGGATGGAGGCCTTCTATCGGCCAGGGAACAGCGTTTTAACAAAGTTGTGCGAGCCTTTGTCAAAGTGATAATAGCTTTGGAAAATAAGCATCAGGTGTTAACCAAAACCTATATCTCAAAAGTTATTGAGGAGGAGGGTGAAAAGGGCCGTGGGCTGAGCTTCAAAAGAGACATACTACCTAGGTTGAAAAAAACATTGAATGAAGTTTTCAGTTTGGAGTTGGTTGAACTACCACCAAGAAATGTGACTTTGCAAGCGATAAAGAGACAAGGAACCGGGGAAGTCCAGCAAAGGAAAACGTCCAATATGACAAATCCAAATGCTGGATTGTCGTCTGAAGAATACATCTTGAGAAGTGTTTTACCTCAGCATTTAAAGGATCAAATTTTTACGAATCTGGAGTCATCTAGGCAAGCGTTGCCCCTTCCAGCAACAGATCAAATAAAGCAAGGTTTAGAGATATTGATAGTTTCAATTGTTATTTTCCATGAGAACAACACATCCAAGTCCGATCTTCAAAACATTCTGAAAACCAAGTTTGGAATTGGGTTTAGCGAAACCAAACCAATGTCCATCCTGGAAGGCTCATCTACTTCAGGGATGACCTTCAATGAATACCTGCAATGGTTGGTTAAATCGGAGTATTTGAACCAGGAGGATGTCACGAAGAAAGCATCGACAGGAAAAAGGAGAGCTGACGGCTCCAGTGGTCGAGTGATCAATGGTAAGAACATCAGTGACTCACTTTTAGTCTTGTCTGTAGGTAGAAGGGTACACGCTGAAATGGATAAGGATACATTCGTTGATTTCTTGAAGATGTTTTACAAGAATTGGGATGAGGAGTTGGAAAAATCCGCTCTTTTTAGTTTGAGCAATGTTTTCGGTTGAGCGTGTAAGCGACACATTTGCCCCCAGTTTTGAAATAAAAGATACAGTCAAGTTTTCCATGCTCTCCTAATTTAATGAATCGTCTTTGCAAGTCAAAAAAACAAGAGGATGAAAATAATGCTGTAGCATAAAAATGGTAAAAAAGTCTTGCCTCTTACCGGATTTGAACCAGCGATCTTCGCATTACGAGTGCGACGCCTTACCACTTGGCCAAAGAGGCAAACAATTGCCTTGTAAAGGGCAAATACAAGCCGGACGGGTTATTTGTGCAAAATAAAAAATTCCGAATTTGGCCCTAAAAACCCATTCAGAGGGTAAAGAAATGTCATATTATGTTGCTAGAAAAGTCTCAGCTTTGTTGAAAAATTTTGTAGAAAGTTAAAGCAAAATGTTTGAAAAAATTTTAAAACTTTTTTTTTTTGGTTGCGGTTTCAAATTGAAAGTCAAAACCCACGTTTGATAAATGTAACTGACTTCCCAACTCATTAGTAGTTCTTTTTCGTCAAAAAGATTCATTGAGTTACTTTTGTGCTTTGCAATATAGATCTACATTTGGTTTAGAAATCCAGTTTTGGGCGGCTTTCAAAAAAAACGATGAAAAAGAGATGGGTGAGGTGGTGTTCCCACAGCTGTCACTTCACAGTCTCGTTGCATTCGCTGATGGATAGATTCATTCATTCATTCATTACGTGAGACCAACCGCCTGCCTGATGAAAGTAGAAGCGGGAAGTGGCAGTGGCTGAAACCATGTAAACATGACGGTATCATGTCTAAGTTAGGCATCGCACTATATGCGCAGCGTGTTCTCTCGGATGGGCTGAACCACTATGAATATGATTATTGTTACTGTTATTGTGTTCTCTCCACAGAGTAAGCATCAGCAAATAGAGACATCAATCTTCAAAGGATTCGCAAGGCCAGTCTTAGCTGTGAGGTGCCGTGGAATTAGAAATATTACCTCTCCTCGCTGCGTCTTCTGCATTGCGAGAAGAGTATACACTGGGCCAAATGAAGACCAATTATGCCGGTACTAAACGATGCAAGTTGGATTCCTACTAGTGTCACCGTTTCTGTTTTCTTTCACGTATACATAGAACCGCAGGGATGGGCGTGATTTATTATAAATGCAGATCCTCGAATCCTGCCTTCGAGAGCGACTGGAAACTAAAATCTTGCAGCTTTCCACTTACAGTGTTGCCAGGTAGACGATCACCACTGTGAGAGGTGATGCCCCTCCCTGCTTCTCCTCTTAGCTGCAAACCAAGCTTCGAAACTGGAAGAACGTTCTGTTGCCGTGCATCGAAGATCGAGCGAGCACTATTTTAACAGAAAACGAGCGTAAGAGAGAGAAGATAAGCGAGAGACTCTCGAGTACATAATGGCTGACGTAATCAAGAAAAGCGAGAGCTTGGTGTTGTCCTGGTCGGAGTCTCGCTGCATGTTTGCAAGGGCAGACTTTGTTCCTCATACTTACCAACAAGAAGACACCACTTCCTATCAAGAGCTGATTGCAACCGTCTTACAAAGCCCAAAAGCTCTAGTGCAAACAAAAGAAGAGATTCTGATCGCTAGATACAGTTGAATAGGGCCAACTTCTGCCTGATTGTACAAATTTGAAATAGCTTGTCCATCGCTCCCCACATCTTTCAGTTTCTTTCCTTCGTCCTTGTTTGAACGGCTCTTATATATCCCACAAAACTAGCGGGAGAAAAAGATTCAGCATTTTCTTTTTCATCTTCATTCAAGAGAACCGTCATCATGGTGTCTGAAGATACTGCTACACAGTTAAACTCAGGCAACAAAGCGAAGCCTGCCTCGGTAGCTTCCCACCTCACCAAAACGGAAGATGCCGAATTTCAGGTAAGAGACCTACAAGACAAGAAGATCAACCCGAATACATCCTTCATTCACAAACTTTATGCCATGTTAGAAGACCAAACCATAAACCATTTGATATGGTGGCATGCCAACCAAAGTTCATTTTACGTCTCCCCAACAGAGGAATTTTCCAAGGTGTTAAGCCATTATTTCAAGCATGCCAATGTCGCATCTTTCATCAGACAGTTGAACATGTACGGATTTCATAAGGTGAATGACACATATCCAAGCTCGGCAAATGCACAGGGTGCAACAACAAATACATCCTCTTCCCAACAGCTTGAATTTCCGAAGTCTAGAAAGGGCTCTAACTCGTCCTCTAATGGTTCCAACCCTGTGTGGGAGTTCAAACACTCATCTGGTTGGTTCAAACCTGGAAATGTTGAAGCATTGAACAATATCAAAAGGAGATCATTCAAAAATGTTTCGTCGCAAAAAGAGGTTCACAACTTGAAGACTCCATTATCGCAAAGCTTCAGCGCAGGCGGTGGCGGTGGTGTTGGTGATGGTAATGGTGATGGTAATGGTGATGGTAATGGGGTTGATCGAAATGCGAGCTTGACCAGTCTTAGCTCACTTCCAACTGCATTGGCAGCTATACCCTCGAGCAAAACAGCGCCTGAATTACCACCAACAGTGGTAGCGGCAGATGCAACAGCAACAGCAACAGCAACAGCAACAGCAACAACAGCAGCGGCAGCAGCAGCAGCAGCAGCAGCAGCAACAGCAACATCAGCAGCCACAGCAGCAGCAACAACAGGAGCCAACCACGGAAGTACCGATAGCGACTTGAATGAGGTCCAGAGTTATACTCCTTACAGCTACCAGTACCAGCCCAACAGCCCTGGCGACTTTGCCGATACTACAAATCAAGAGGAACTCGAAATGAAAGCAAGGCTCACAAACTCCTATTTACACCAGCAAATGGTCTCATCGATACACCAAGGTCAACCACCCAAGGAATCTAAGTTTACAGAATTGACAAATAGATATGGCGAGTTGATGAAAAGTTATGAATCGCTTGGGTATAAGTACGAAATCATAAAGGAAGATTTGACAAAGACAAACTATGACTGTGTGTCCATAATTGAATTCCTCAGGGAGATACTGGGTTTGGTCACTGCCAAGTCACCGGCAGAACCTCCACATCAGCCCCCACATAATGAATCTAGCATGAGACTGTTCCAGGAGTTGGACAAATTCAAGAACAATATTCTTCAAAGATCCGCTGCCAGAGATATGGCACTTAAGCAACCAACTCAAAGTCCCGGATTTTACGCTGAACCTGTTTCCTATCAACATTCATATCAACATCAGCCATCAGTGACTTCAATGGCTGGCCCTGTCATTGGAAGTCACTCCTCTTTCTCACACGCTCAACCAGTCCAGATGCCCCAGTATCCTTACCAGCCACCTCTCCATCCGCACCAATATTCTTATCAACAACATCCGCTTCAGCAACAACACCCGCCTCAACAACATCAACAACAACCCCAACAACATCAACAGCAACCACAACAACAACATCATCAACAACATCCGCAGCAGCGAACACATATTCAACATGCTCCCCCACCACCACCACCACCACCGCCACCACCTCATCAAAGCGGTCAGTTTTCAACGGGCCAATTTCAGCAGCCGTTCCAGCAGCAAGAGACACCCTTCTTACACAAAGACATAAGATATAGTGTTACTTCCAGCAGATCTAGGAATCTCTCTGTCTTTGATCCGCTACAGCCACTGCCTCAGCAGCAATTGGCCACAGGCGGTTCTCGCTTGCCATCCACGTCAGGTCCAGTCCATCCACACCAGCATCAACCGCCACCACCATTACCAGCGCATTCTGCGGCTCCAGCAACTCCCGCCCAGTCTTCTGGACTACAACACCATCAATCACAGGGAATTCCACAAAGACAGTTGACTCCTAGACCCCTTCAGGATGCGAATGACCATCAACTTCAGGACCACTCACAGGGAGCTCCATTATCTCATCAGCAGTTACAACAGCCTTTGCCATTGAGGAGAGCTTCTCCTCTGAATGTACCACCACCTGCTAACCACCAACTACCGTTTCCAGGGTCCCCAAACCCAGTCAGAAAGTTCTCTTCTAACTCTCCCATAGTGACCCAGTCATCGATGTTAATTCATCAACAGCAATCTCAACCACAATCGCAGCACGAACAGCAACAACAGCATCAACCCCAGCAGTCTACACTTTTGCCACTTCAACCGACTTTGCAGCAGACCAATTCGTCGTCGTCTCAACCTCAGATGTTGCAATCTCTGTCAAATCAGTCACTTCCCACCATCGATACGTTGAAGACGAGATCATCATCTGCAACATCGTTGCCATACTTTAGCTCTAGTTGCCCTACCGGAGTTTCACAACCGCTCGGGAGAGACAGCCAACATCAACTAATTGGCCCTTCTCAGGTTCAACAGCAAGTGCGAAGACTTGGATCGATGACTTCTCAATCATCAAACCCTCTAGAGGAGAAGCGTCCTTCCATGGGCCACACGTATTCATTGAACAACCCTCCACGTTCTCTTCCAGTTCAGATACCGACATCTATGCCACAGTTACCTAAGTTTGACCAGCAACAGCCGCAATCACAACCACCACAACAGTCATCACAACAGCCACCACGACAGCAACAACAACAGCAGTACTCACAGTCGGTTCATCATATACCCCACAGTCCTGCACAGAACCAACAACAGCTTGCCCAATCTAGCTCTAACCCTACATCGCCAAGGCCACTTGCCCATTACCCACCCCATGTGACTTTGACGGGACTTTCGACTCCTCAGCCTAGGACAAATTCTACAAGCTCCAACAGTTCGAATCCTCAAGTATCTTCACCTGCAGGAGGAGGTGTTTCAGGATCTGTAACTAATTCTTTGGGGGCGACAGGTGGAACAAACGGGCAACACGTTGTTCTTCCCTCGTTGCTATCGGCTCCTACTGCTTCTGCTTCCCAACTAAGTCAAAACATTTTTCGTTCTTCTTCAGGTTCACCTTCACAAACCTCAATCCAAAGTTCCAACGGTAGCAATGCTGCAAGTCATATCACGGGAACGCAGAACCCGGGTGCTAGCAAAACAGTTTACTCTTTGCTCAACCATCATACAAACGGCAATGGCTCACTATCTGCTCTGCCACCATTGAGCTTGGGACCTAAGAGGCCTGCTTCCACGTCTGGGGACGTACCGGCTTCTGGGTTGGGCGCTGTTTCAGACGGCGGTGAAACTGCCAATGCCGCGACACCTGGTGCTAATACTACTACTACTACATCACCCAATGTATCAGCTGGTGATTCTAAAAGGACTAGACTTGTCTAGTTGTTACGTCTTGGGCACTACATGTCCACTTTTCATTTGTACAGCTACAACTTTTGTATTTTTGTTTCTGATTCTTTTTACTAAAAAGTCATATGACTCGTTTTTTACGTACGTTTCTTTCTCTTATTGGCTATTGTTTTGCATTTTTTTGATTCACTTCTTGTCACCTTTTTATATTTTCTTTCTGTACACTGTTCCGTCTTTTCATGACTCTTGCTGTTCATACTTTATACTTTTGTCTTTTACTATTCTCAATGTACATTTCGTATATAGATGGTTCAAAGTTGTTATCATCATGCATCTAGTTGGGTATATATACGTAGATTTCAACCACATGCATAAAATTAGTCCCCTAACTCCAAATCTTTTCTCTTTTCTTCTAACATCTTTCTTCTATATACCCTGTTTCTGGCCTCTCCTAGTCTGAGGAAATAATCATGACCTCCAATGACTTCAACCTTATCGATATATAGGCTGAACGGTCCAGGTTTTCCATCAGATATGGACAACCCAAAAGACTTGATCCTTTCCTTCTCAAATTCGGCCTGGTACTGGGTCTGCACCTTTCCTCTGTTGGTCAACACAAAATCGTCAAGTTGAATGAAAACATCACTCCATCCGAGCTCTTCTTCATCTTCTTCCACTTTTGGCTGCACTTCTTGGTCGATGGTAGTTGGATCATTTTCACCTTTGATGCTTCTTGTAAACGTACTACCTACTCTAGCTTTTGAATTATTTTCAGACTCACCAATACCACCGTCACTATCAATCAAAAACAATCGATGCTGGTACAAGTCTGTTCTTGACATTGTATCCGTCTGAATGTTGACTGTGAATCTTCGGGATGGGTCGAAACCTTTGACCCTTAGATATAACACCTGGTATGGAGACCAGTCCCACCAGAAATTGGCAAATTTTTCACTCCAATAAAACGGTTTAAATTGTGTCGGCTCTTTGCTTGATTTGTCTGGGTTTCTGTTAATCGTTTTGAACATTGCCCATCCCGACTTTTTCACCTTTGGGTTCGTAGAAGGTAAGGCTTGGTTCAAGTTTCCATGGAAGTGGCCAACCAATCTTGAGGATTTCTTGAGGCGATATGGCTCAAAGGAAGCTGTTGAATACCCCATGTTATTTTGCGAATCTGAGGAGCATTGGATCTTGGAGAAAGTGGGGAGCTCAGAAAACTCGAGAATCGATAAGGAGGTTGGAGTCCTTTGAGGAACCAGATGTTTGGCTAGAAACTGTTTGAGCATGTCGTCTTGCGAATCCGTTTCTAGCTCTTTCAAAATTTTAAAATTCGTACCAGCAATAAGTTACAAGCTTTTCAATCCAAATGATTTATGTCTCTGATGATTGGTGAACAAGAGATTCCTGATGATATCCAGAAGAATGGTTCTGAAGACGCTCGGGTTCTCTTGAGATGTGAGTGCGGGGCATACGTGGCGCATTACAGAAAGAATGGCTGTGGCGCAACATATCAAAGCTGAGGAAAAAAGGTAAACAAAAATTACGAACAATCAACAGTCTCTTCTCTCTTTACAAGACAAACTGTTCTTTCGAATATGGACAGAACACACAGGGACGCCAAAGATCTATTCCCGTACACACAATCATAGTGGGAAATAAAATGGGGTTAACATCACACCAGAAAATAAGCAGGAAGCACAAGCAGATAGTCAAGTCCAAATCCAATCTGAAGCTGAAGAAGAATATGGACTTGATACTATACCTTAACTATCTGCGATTTATGAACGCACTCATATTGAAGGCAAACGAACTATCAGAGAAGGATGCTGCGTCAGAAATTTTGCTCAAGCATCTGGAGGATTCAAAACTGGAGACGTTGAAGAGGTTCAGGGGTTGAACAACTGCCACCGCTGGGTTCACCTGCTCAAGTCTCTGATAGAGATTTGACTTCAAATGGATTGTTTTGCTTCCTAATCAGTCTGTTTTTGGTGTGACTGATGAAAAGCTTTTAACATCTCATCCTGTTGAGTCTGGTATAGATTCCTCATATGCTCCTGTTGAGCTTGGCTCTCCTCCGTGATCCAATTCATGTGACTCAAGAACATCTCTACTGCCATTGGCTGTTGTCTTGGATCCATGGTGAGTTGTTGCTGTTGTTGTTGTTGTTGTTGTTGACAGAATTGCAAACGTTCAATGGCAGAGGAGGCCACCTCGAGGTTATCTCCTCATTTCTTGACCAGTATGAATCTGCGCAAGAACTGTTCTTCAGCTGTCACTTGGAGTAAGATGCACGTGTGCTGTGGACTAGCGTGTCAGTAGAATGAGGGTTTATTTTATATGATAACGAACCAAACGCTTCAAAGCTAGGTTCTTGCCACCGAGCTGTGAGAGGCTGACAGTAGATGCCATTTCCAAGTTGACTTGATGGTTTTGATCTTGGCTCGTTGGATGTTTCTTTAGAAAAATGAATCTTAAGAACTAAGACCATTAACACTAACAGGATTAATGCAAGCTGTAAACGTTTAGTTATTTAAATTCTACCGTAAATATCTAAAATAGCAAAAAGGAGATAGCAAAACCTGTTTTTGTTCTTGCGTTTAAAGCCCATTCTCAGCTTAATCTTCAATGATTATTGCTTAATCTTCAATGATTATTCTTGGCTGAGAGTCAATCTTAACGCCAAGAAACTCTGGCCCAACTTCCACAAGACCAGTTTCAGCGACATACTCAGCCCAATGTTCCAACATCTCATCCAGCTTTGGCTTGTCTGATTCTCCCAAGTCATGAATCTCTCCAGGATCTTTCCTGAGGTTGAACAGTTGCCATTTACCTGGCCCTTGCGGTTTTGGAATATACAGAGCTTTGAAATCACCCTTTCTAATTGCCTGTTGTCCGAATAGCTCCCAACCGGTAACGGTATCCTCATCATGAACCTTGGTATCAGCGCCCGTGAGATAGTTAACCCACGATTTACCTCTTGGCTCGACAACATTACGGCCTCTGAACTTGGTACCTGGGTGACTGACACCAGCCAGTTGCAAAACAGTCGGTAGGATGTCCATGACGGTAACAAATTCGTCAAATACCTTACCCTGCACTTTGGAATAGTTTGCCAATTGAGGGTAGCTTACAATGCAAGGAGTTCTAATACCACCTTCTGAGGCCCACATCTTGTACATGTACGATGGAGCAGTGGCTGCTTGAGCCCATTGGTCGGAGTACCAAACGAATGAATCCTTATTACCGATGTTGTCAAACGAGTTGTCAAAGTTTTCGCTGATGGCCTTGTTGATGTTCTCAAGACGCAATGGCATTGCCTCCATGAACATACCTTCGGCACCGTTGTCAGACATGAACAGGATGAAGGTGTTGTCAAACTCGGCAGTCTCGACTAACTTGTCAATGACTCTACCAACATTCGTATCCAAGACTTCAACCATAGCAGCATAGATTTCCATGATTCTAGCTTCTAGTTTCTTCTCACCATCTGTCAATTGAGACCAAGGTTTGTCTCTTTGGGTTTCAACCTGATGAGGTTCAACTCCATCAGGAATGATACCCAACTCAACGGCCCTTGTGAGTCTCTCTTTACGCAGCACAGCAGGACCCTCATCATAACGACCTTTATACTTGTCAATGATTTCTCTAGGTGCTTGGAAAGGCCAATGTGGTGCAGTATAGGTCAATGCTCCAAAGAAAGGTCTACCCTTTCTCGCTTTTTCATCCGACAAGAATTCCAAGCCTTTATCGGTGAAATCTTTGGAGCTATAAAAATCATCAGGCATCTCTTCAAAAGGGTCGTACACTCTATCGTCAGCACAGTACAATGCTCTCATGAAAGAAATTGGTGTGGTTCCGTCCTCCCCCACTGGAAGATACTTGTAATGAATGCCAGCACCAGGCAACAAGGTGAACGACTTTTCAAAGCCTCTGTTGATCGGCCAATGATCTTTCTCTAGACCTAAATGCCATTTACCGGATATCCATGTGTAGTAGTCGGCACCATCCTGTAGGATCTGGGGTAGAGTGGCGACTCTATCGTTCAGGTAACCCTCATAGCCTGGCTTACCACCAAAGACCTCGGGAGCTTGTCTGGCAAACTCCGCCATTTGACCCAACCCTGCAATGTGGTTGTCAGAGCCTGACAATAGCATCGATCTAGTTGGAGAGCATGCAGAGGCAGTGTGGAATTGGGTAAATCTCAAACCACTGTTGGCCAACTTGTCCAAGTTTGGGGTGCTTATCTCACCTCCAAAGGGGCTCAAATCGGTGAACCCCAAATCGTCAGCAACGATTATTAAAAAGTTAGGTTTCTTTGCAATTGTCATGGCTGGGAAGTGAGGTTTGTTCTATCTCAATCTGTAAATCTGGTCAAGGTGCAGAGTATCAAAGGGACCGTCAACAAAATAGCATACAAGAGGAATCTCACTTTTATCAGTCGGTGTCGCTTGATGGAAAGAATGCCATTTTTCGAGAAAGGTAGCATCACAGGTTGATTCATATACCGAGCTCTCACCAATCCCATCGCTTAGTTCAAACTAGACGGCGCACATAATCGTGACATGATCAGGGATCGCATACAAGCTGTAGCGGGACAATTGGCAGGGTCTCTTCTTTTCTCGAGGGAGAGTAGCGATGAACAGGTCTCCAAGTTGATCGAGGTCTTGAAATATTGTTCCTGTGCACCTGACCTCTTGCAAACTGACCGTGTGCAGATGGGGGCCAGCCACACTTCTAAAAGCGACGCTGAAAGCCACCATCATTTAATTCGTCGATCGACGCAACTTGAAAGCTGGCGGAATAACTTAAGCCACACGGTTATTCCGATAAGAGTAATCTGGTGGGGGACTCATTGGTAGTGGGGGATGGCTGAAGAAGTGTAGCCCCTACCAACTAGGCTCCAGACAGGCAAGCCAACGTTGTTGAAAAAACTCAACCTCCATGCTAAGGAACTCCAGATCTCTCAACTCTAACTGGTTTCATTATAAAACAGCTCTTTCTCTTTTTCTCACTTGCTGGAGTTAATATGTCCCGGATATCTGATCGTGGTACAACAGAGGTACAAATTATATCTAGTTTAGCTGCATAGGTATAATATCAATAGAAAATGGTTGCTGAAAAGATCACATGGGAATCAATCCAAGGTAAAGAACACCCAGTTCTATCTCCAGGATATGTCAGCAATGGACACGTTTTCACGTCTGGTATCATTGGCTCCAACTATGCTACAGGTGAAACCCCAGAAAGCGTTGCTGATCAAACCCATTTGGCCATTCAAAACCTTGAAAAAGTGTTGAAAGTTTCCGGTTCTTCGTTGGAGAAGGTGTTCAAAGTTACCATGTTCATCTCACATGCCGAGTACTCTAAGGTTGTCAATGAGATCTACGGACAATACTTCCCTCAAAAGCCTGCTCGTAGTTGTGTTGTTGTTGCCTTCATGGATGCTGCTATCAAGTATGAATTGGAGGCCATTGCAACTCTGGATTAGGTGTTTAGCTACGATAATATATGATTGACCAGATTATTAGTCTTTCACTTTTCAATTAATTTCAGTAGCGATTTATTCACATCGTATATTTACTTTGTCACAATTTGAAACAAAAAGAATCAATTTTTACAAATGAATGTCGACGTATGGAGTTTAAGAAGAGTAGAAAGCATTTCTGATAGCACCGGTAGAGTCTCTAACCAAATCGGCACCTTTTTGTAATCTGTCATTCATGACCATGGCAGTATGAGGAACACCTTTATAGATAACAATCTTACTGCTAATTCCATTGTCAATCAGTTTTTGATGATATGCTTCAGCTTCAGAACGGAGAACGTCACACTCAGCAGCAGCAATGAAACAAGGAGGAACAGTCTTGAAACTTTCGTCCTCATAGAAGATTGGACTTGATTCAGGATCAGTCAATGTCTCACCCGCCAATGGCAAATAGATCTTTCTATACCAGAGCATCTTAGTAGCAGGCAACTGAGGAGTGTTTTCGTTCTCCTTCCATGAGACGTACGTCTCACCTGTGGCACTGTTATCCGTCACTGGAACTACCAACATTTGAAAGGCCAATGGGGGTAGTCCCTTGCTCAATGGTGAATTGGCATACTTATGAGTCAGCACTGCTGATAAGTTACCACCTGCCGAAGAACCAGCAACGCAGATTTTGGTATTATCAACGCTTAAAGACTTTGCCTCGTGCATGATGTATAGAAGAGACTCAAAGACGTCTTCGACACAGGCAGGAAATGGGAATTGCGGTGCCAATCTGTAGTCAATTGTGATGACTATGCATTTAGCCAATGCTGCTAGATGTGTGCAATAGTTGTTTTCAGTTCCGATATTACCCAACACAAACCCACCACCATGAGACCACTCCACGCATGGCCAACCATTAGGTGGCATCTCACCCTTTGGAACAAACACTCTAGCAGGGATTGGTGCTTCTGTGGATGAAGGATTGTAGTATTTTCTTGGGATCTCAATGTCATATATCTTGGCCATCTCCATTGCAGGAGCTTGGCCTGGAATAACATTTCCACCTTTTTGAGTCACCTCCAATGGGAACTTGTGAGTTTCCAAGATATCAGGTCTTTCATTGAGAACCTCGTTGAAAAACTGGATGTATTCTGGATCCAACTTTGGGATCATACCAGGGTTCAACTTAATAGGTAGTTGACTCAATGGCTCCGGCCAAGAGTAGTCTTTGTTGAGAACGGTATCGTAGATGGACATTGTGTTATAATGAGTTTTTTCGATTGCAGTGAGTGAGTAATCAACGGTAAAGAAGCTCTCAGCGGTGTGACTCTTCTTACACAAATATCAACCTAAACGAAAGAGATCAATTGTAATTAGGAGATGCTCTGACATATATGCCAACAAAAAGATGATTGTTGATTGCCAAACCTCATTGAATTGTCAATGTCACCAGATCTGAATAAAATGTGTAGCGTAGATTCAACCTCAGTAGACCCCCACCACAGTCTATAGCTATGCATGATTGGTGCAACGTGCAGCGTGTTATCGCCTATCTTCATAATGCCCCCACCAGTTACCCCCCTTACTATGGCAATGATAAACGCGCGGAGGGGGCGGAGATAATGGTGGAGGATCCCCCACCAGTGAGTAAAGCATTCGGCTCAGCACAGCCTCGGCAAGGCGGTGAAACGAACTTTTCAGATCTCCGCTTCTATAGATAGACGACACCTTCTCGTCCGATCCTCAACAACCAATTCCCTTGATATCAACCGCCTCGAGTCATTTTCTCTTTCTTATATCAGAGAATAGACTTTTACTTCCTAGTTTCTCATCAACATCCTGAACACCAGAATTTATCAATCGAACAAACCATCATAGCAATCACGATGTCTTCCTATCCATTCAATCTCACTCCGTTAGCAGACAAGGCAAAACTACTGGAGACCTACAAGGGTAAGGCTCTTACTGAGTTACCAACCCCTTCGTTTGTGGTTGACAGGACAGTCTTTGAAACAAACTGTAAGAAGATGCTAGCAAATGCAAAGAGGCTCAATGCAGACTTCCGTGCCCATGTCAAGACACATAAGACCTTGGAAGGTACCATCTTGCAACTTGGTTCTGCTCCAGGTCTAACCACCGACAAGATTGTGGTTTCAACTTTGGCTGAAGCTTGGGGCTTAGAATCACTATTCAAAGCTGGAAAGATCAATGATGTGTTGTTTAGTTTGCCTGTGGTTAAGAGCAGGCTTCCCGAGTTGGTTGCTCTCGGTGAAATTGTGCCAAACTTACGCTTGATGCTAGACAACACAGATCAGTTGGACGTTCTTGCTGAATTCAGTAGGTTGAAGAACTATACCAAGAAATGGTCTATCTTCATCAAGATCAACATGGGTACCGATCGTGCCGGTTTCACTAATGACTCCATTGGAGAAACACTGGAGAGAATTTTGAAAGGTGATGCTAAGAAGTACATCTCATTGTACGGTTTCTACTGCCATGCAGGTCACTCTTATGCGTCCCGAAGTGAAGAACAAGCAAAATCCTTTTTGATTGATGAGATTGAAAGTGGTAACGCTGCTTGTAAGGTTGCTGTTGGTATAGACCCATCCATCAAACTACAACTATCAGTTGGTGCCACCCCAACGGCCCATGCATCAGAGGTGCTTGATCTTGCTGCCTTGGGCCAACTGTACGGTAACCTGGAATTACATGCTGGTAACTATCCTTTCTGCGATTTGCAACAGATGGCAACCCAAATGACAAAGCTGGAGGACGTTTCCTGTAGAGTCATTGCAGAGGTTGTTTCAGCTTATCCTGGTAGAGGTTCAAAGGGCCCGGGTGAGCAACTCGTTAATGCTGGTGTCATTGCTTTGGCTAGAGAGTTTGGTCCACTTCCAGGTCACGGTAGAATATACTACCCTGCCGGTTATGAAAACTGGGTTGTTGGTAGATTGAGTCAGGAGCATGGTATTGCCACTCCATTGGAAGATGACAAGGAGACAAAGTTTATTCCTCTAGGTACTCAAGTTGGAATCATCCCTCAACATAGTTGTATCACAGCTGCATCATACCCCTGGTACTTTATTATTGAGGGAAGTAGCGATGTCGTTGTCGATATATGGGTTCCTTTCAGAGCATGGTAGTTATAAAACAAAAATGTATAGGTTGAACGTGGTAAGTTAAATAACAGTCGAGACAGAAAGAAAATGAACATTTTTTTGAACTTCAAAAATAGATAAAGTAGAGATAAAACTGGATGAAATAAACTATTTAAAAGTAAATAAACAACTAATGTAGTTTTATAGAGAATCTTCAATGTTGGACAAACTGGTAAATACAGGTGAGTACTTCTTCCAGACAGACATGTCCATCTCATGGTTCAAAGGTGGTCTTCCAATCACGTTTTCACCAAACCCATACCTGAACTTCAATGCTTGTTTCAAACCAAGTAAATTGGTAGCAGCGGTCATTTCGTTGACTCTGGTGATTGCCTCTTGCAACTTAGTGGCTTCGATAATCTTGCCCTCGTTGTATAATGACTGAATCTTAACCATACATTTTGGAAAGACGTTCGAGATACCATCGATGGCACCAGCTATTCCAACGGATAGGGCAGGAACCAACACTTGACCAACACCGGATAATGGAGTAAAGTTGTTACTTTTCAACACTTCACTTCCTCCCAACATTGTATATAGCGGAAAGTTGAAGTTGGTCAACTTGCAACCAATAATGTTTGGATGAACTCCAATTTGGGTGAACGAATCGATGGTCAAATCGATCTGATTTTGCACCCCTGGATAGTTGTAGATAATCAACGGCAAAGGAGACTTGTCAGCCAACTTCAGAAACCAATCAACTAACCCCTTTTGCTTGGTGATAGCTGGACCGTAGTAGCCAGGAACCAAAACGATCACCGAGTCTGCACCATGCTCCTTGAAGAGTGCAGTTTGCTGGCATAAGTCTTGAATTGATGCGCCCATAATACCTCCAATGACTCTAAATTCTGGATCAGAAACGGCGTTACGGACACTCTTGATAGCTTGTGCTCTTTCATCTAGTGAAAGGTGAACTGCTTCACCTGTCGATCCGCCCACTAAGATGCCTGTGATGCCTGCATCGTACAACATCTTAGCGTGACTTGCCTGGGTTTCAAGATCGATTGATTGATCTTCATCATTGTGATAAAAAGTTGGGACTGGGGAGTATATCCCTTGTGGTAATGCTTTCTCGATGGTCATGGTTGGTGTAGTTTGAATCAATTGTTCTTGTTGATAAGCTGTCAATATTTCAGAAATGGTAGCAGTCTGTTTTTTTTTCTCTTTGGATTTCAGCTGTGTTTTACTAGTTTCAGGAAGAGTGAAGAGAGATGTATTTGAAGGCCTTTTTTGAAAAATGCATCGGCACTTTTCGCTTTCATCTTTCTTTCTAGATTGATTGGAGTCACCAACTATAAGAGTCTAGTACGAAACGTAAGATGGTAAGATCAAAAAGACGGTGCTTCCCCCGCCAATCACTAGTATTTCCGAGGCCAGCAAGGATGGTGGGGGACAGTGCGGGGACAGTGGTGGGGGACAAACATGCATGATAGATAATTATAGATAATTATAGATAATGGAATGGCGCGTTGGCAGGCCATCCATGGTGGGGGTATGTTTTTGGTGGGGGAGCGATGTGCTTGACAAACAGTCGAAAGATCGATATTGATAACTTCAAAACCAACCGTCCGGAGATAAAAATTCCAAATAGCTGAATCCGTCAACAATAGCCGCGGAGGTTATCTGAATTGCTATCGAAGAACAATCTTCCAATCACATCAATCTTCGAGACATGGAGAACATTTGGATAGAGCGAGAAATAATGTCAGGGAAGATTTTTGGTGGGAGACATAGACAAAGACATGGAAACAGTGAAGAAAAGAATTTACTCTTTTAATATTTATAATCATATGCTGCCATACATATCAGTGGAGAATATGGTCTCGCTACCCATGCTCCTATCCATGCAGTTCCTCAACAACTTACCATACTCTCTTCCGAGTTCCCATCTACACTTACAGTAGGCATCACTGAGAACTTTCAGCAAACCAACCAAATTGTTAATGTTGGGTATGGTAGGAAGAACCTTTGAGTATTCTTTCAATGTAGCAACGTTTTCATCAGCATTCATCCTGTCCAATGATCTAAACGATTTGCCTGTCCTTTCCTTAAACTCACTCCTTATACGGATCAAGTAACTAAATGCATCTTCCAAAGCTGGAACATAATCGCTATTGCCCATGGTGCTAAACCTCGAATTGGGACTTTTGAAGAGTGACTCTGGTCCATACTCATGAAATGCGTATGACCAAAGTGAGAGTATGGCAGATGCAACAACATTGGGCCTATATATGAATGGATCCATATCTGGCTCGTAGTAGTTGAAGGATCTACTAGAATCATTGGGAGATAACATCATCTGGCACAACAGTATGTATGAATTAACCACACACAGTGGAGCAGCAGATGTCTTGACCCATTTGTTGATCCTTCTAACAACAATCTCATAGTCTTCGGGTAAGATGGCAACGTTCATCCTCTTTGGTGCTCCTGCGTAAACGATATAGTCGTAATGGGTTATTCGTAGATATATCTGGGCCGCATGATACTCGGGAAACTTGCAACTCGTATCACTGATTGAAAAGTCCTGCGGTATAAGCTCTGATCTGGGGTCTGAGTGATAGATGCCAGAAGACGAATCACAGCAACTGCTTCCTGGTAATTGTGATCGCCAAAATTCTAATGCCGAGGCAATAGTGTCCTGCCAGTTATCCTTTGTTGTATTGCTCAACTTGCGTCCAAACAAGAAATTTTGGGAATCCTTCTGTTCCATCTGTAAAATCAAATTGAGTAACCCTGCCAAGAGGATCTTTCTTCCAAAGACACCAGTGTCAACAGGGTGTCCTTGTAAAAGATTTCTCAAAGCATCCGAAAACATGGGCAGACTGGCAACAGAAGTTGGAGAAGTGTTCCTATCGATGTTATCGTACTCCCAAAAATCGTCGGGACAAGGCAGCGAGAGCTTGATCTGGTTGGCATATAAAGTAACAGCGTGACCAAAGACAACAGCATGCAGCGTGTCCAAGTAGAATGAAACCCAAGCGGCCCTCTTCATGGACTCGCTTTCGATCCAGGTGTTCCACAGACTAACAGACTGACTAGAATCTGTCTTTGTAGATTTCAACGGGTCACCACCTAGGATGGGACTCCTTCTTAAGAGTTGAATCTTTGTGGCGTTATGTATGACTGCTCTTTCGTGCAGACTTCTCGAGGCACTTGTGATCTCGTAAGTTTCAAGCATCAACATGCTCTGTATCACCCAGGCATTACATGGTGGTCTTGCCTGATCGCAAGAAAATAGCAACCACCGTAATGGATCCGCAATTGCGTCAGCCAAAGAATCAGGGTCGGAGAATTGTACGTCTGTAGTTCCTATCGCTGTTGCTGTTGCTGTTGGTGATAGTTTGACCTTTTTTGCAAACGACGCTCCTATCATTATCATGCTTAAAAGGAGTAAAGGATGAACCTGGAAAGTTGAAAAAGAAGGCCTATGGAGTATGGGATACTGTGGATGATACATCAGCCAATACAACTCCAAGAACTTCTTGATCTTCAACACCTCAAAGTCAAGGTGTTGCTGCAAGGAAGGAATATGTTTCCACATCTCAGCTAGCAAGGTTTCATCGATGTCAGTTTGATAGTTTGCATTCGGGAACTCTGGAGTCAGTGCGAATATTTCTTCTAGCATCGCTACCGTTGTTGAGCCTAGTGGTCCATCATGGAATCCACCTAGGAAGGCACCAACTTCTGGCTGTGTGGTATGTCTTCCACTTGTTGGTGATGTATTGTTAGGTTCTTGAAGCAGCCATCTGATCAAATGAGATGGAGATAAAGGAGAAGTTGTTGGAATGATCATTCCCATTGGGTTAAGTTGGCTGTCGGCTGTTTTCGATGTTGTAGAGTTGGACTCGACTGTGACGTTGTCAATTGTGTCTTCTGAAGCGGCAGGCACAAAGGAAGAGTCGTTAGTGATTGTGGAGTCGACAGATGGGTTTCTTGCCCCGACCTCATCCAGTTGTAAGCGCAAAGAGTCTGGGGTTTCTACTGGTGGTGCGGGGAGAACTCTGTGTGATTGATGCTGATGCTGTTTCTTTTGTTGTTTTTCATCTTGAACGATATGAGGATACGTGGCTCTACTTGTCGCTGCATCAATCAAAACATCAAAAGTGCTGCTGTTACTCGAAGACTGTAACATATCGTTAGCGCTGCTGGCACCCAAAGACAGCGATGAGCCATTGGTGTTGCTTAACTTGCCTGCCTCAGTGGTGATCTCGTGTGGTATATCGGTTGGTACGAGTAATGGCTCTGTTTTCACAACCACTCTACTACTATTTCCCCGAGCTTGATGCCTGCGGAGATGTTTTTTCATCACATCTACCCTTGTGAAGGGTCTGTCGCACCCAGGCCAGGTACAGCTGATTTTGCCTGTCTTTGTATGGTTAGCCTGGTGCCTTGTGAGATGATCAGACCTCGTGAAGACCTTACCACATCCATGGAAGTTACAGCTGTACGATCCAAGCGTCCTTTTTCGTTGCTTCGATGTCTGAGTGGCGATTGCTCCGCCACTATCAACGGCTGATAATGTCATCTTCTATAGTATGTGTAGTGCAGCGTAGTGTAATGCAGTATGATGGATTGCTTTTGGACAGAGGAAAAAAGACAATCACTGATTAGATTGAATTAGAAGGAGGTAGATGTTGGGAGTTGGTGGAGGACCGTCTTACCATTACCGAGTATTGCCTTTCTCCGCTAGCTGTGATTTAATGTGGAGAAAAGAGAAAGAACAAAAGGGTGGATGGGGTGTAATAACCGAGAGGCAATCTGTTGAAACAGAGGAGTATGTTTGGTTGTTGGTGGGTGGCAGTAGGTTCAAGTTCTCCCTTACCTGTCACTCTCCAGATTCACCTTCACCTTTACCTCACTTCGATTGCTGGCACCGCTCTGCTCTTCTTTTGGACCCCCACCACTAAATTTGCTCCCCCACCACTATCTAGTAGCCCCCACTCTGTTGTTCTCCAATCTCTGCCAGCAAACAATAGACGTTCTATTGTTGTTTATGCAAGGCGCTAACTGCCATCCACCAGAAAATCGTTGAAACTTTCATCTGTCTATAGACAAAACCAGTCAAATCAACCTTTGATAAGGGTGAAAATACTAGAGATACAGAACACACTCATTTTGTTGATGTTCCTGCGTTTTGTTTGTTTGTTTGTTGACATGTCAGACAATGAATGAACGAATCCAAGGAGAACGGCCGACATCACACACACGCAAAAGATTCTCATATTCCGCCAGTGGCTGCTCTTGATTAATCAATTCTCTCAACTTTTCACACTTGAAAGACTCTGACTCCAAGATAACGTACCAGTTTAACCTTGCAACTGGCGCAGGGCGGATAGATACTATTAGGGTACTTTCTTGCTTCCTTGCTATCACTTCCAGTTTATTGCATTTGTCCATATCGCTGTTTTTCATATATATATTACGCCTTCGCTGATCTCTAATTCCCACATCCAACCTTTTCAAATATTATACCCCATCACTCAGAAAGGATTCATCGTATACAAATCTCTAATCTCTAGCCGGTACACACAAACGACTAGTATGGGCAGCGACATGGCTAAGAATAACTCCTCCGTCGAAGTGGTCTCCATCGACCACAACAGCTACACCTCTGAAGAGCACAACAAGGATGAAGCAGGACTCTCCACCTCAGTCCCCAACAGAGAGATCGATCACAAGTTGGAAAGAAAGATTACTATGAAGCTAGACTTCAAGATCCTTCCATTGATTGCAGTCATGTATCTATTTAATGCCTTGGATAAAGGTAACATTTCGAATGCCAAGACGGATGGAATCGATAAAGATTTGAACATTGCTCCTGACGATTGGAACATGATTCTTTCCATCTTCTACATACCTTTTGTTCTATGCTCCTTGCCACTATCGTTAATCATCAAGAAGTATAATGCTGCTAACGTCATTCCGATGTTGATGTTTACTTTTGGTTCGATCACTCTCTTATGCACCTCAGCTTTCAACTATGGTTCTTTCATGGCCGCTAGATGGTTCTTGGGTATGTGTGAATCTGCCTTCTTCCCAGGTATCATTTACTACTTGAGTACTTTCTACAGAAGAACAGAATTGGCAAGAAGATTGGCCGTCTTTTATTCTGCTGCAAACATTGCCAATGCCTTTAGCGGGTTGTTATCCTTTGGTGTTTTCCAGATCAACAGTTCCCATTTGCATGGATGGCAAATCTTGTACCTTATTGAAGGTGGTTTGACCGTTACCATTTCCATCTTTGCCTACTTGTACTTGCCAAGAACAGTTGAAAATGCAAACTTTTTCACCGAAGAGGAGAGGGAATGTGCAGTTTGGAGAATCAAGACCGATTCTTCTTCCGGAACAGAGACAGAAATGACATATTTGGAAACGGTGAAGCAAGGTGTTCAAGTTTTCAAACATCCAGTTACAATTGCATGGCTGTTCCAAGAGTTGTTTATTGGTGTTCCATTGAACTCGATTAACAATTGGTTTCCTCAAATCATTTCAAACTTGGTCGATGGTACCGTCATGACCAACTTGTATACAGTTGCCCCAAACGTTTGGGGTGCAGTTGCTTTGCTAACCTTATGCTTCTCCTCAGATTTCGCCCGTATGAGATCTATCTTCATCATGATTGGTGTTTCCGTCACCCTTATTGGGTTTGTCATCTTTGGTTGTATCGATATCCATAAACACGTTGGTGTTGCTTATTTCTCCTGTTTCCTAATGACCACCGGTGCTTCTTCTTCTTCGGTGTTAACCTCAACTTGGTACACCAACAACGTCACCGAGCTTTCAAGAAAGGCATTGTTGTCCGCATGTGGTATTGCCTTGGCTAACGCTGCTGGTTTGATCTCCACCAACATATTTAGAGCCAAGGACGCACCAAAATACATTCCTGCCTTGGGAATAACGGCTGGTTTTGGTGTTGGTGCCATCTTGGTCATCGCTGGTATTGTCACCTTCATGTTCTTCGACAACAGGCGTAGGAACAAGGCCCAAGGTGTCAACTGGACATTCAGGGACGTTCCAACGTGTGAGTTGGCCGAAGGTCCTGCCAACCCTAGCTACAGATGGATGTATTGAGCTGAACCAAGCCTACATAGTTACCTATTTTGTTGTGCGATATGTTTTTTCATTTCTCTTTTTATTTCTATAGTCGAAGATAGTAGGAACAGCTAGATCTGTTTCTATTTTCATTTTTGGTAACCAATGTGAGTGACTTATTGTTTCTAGTTATCTTTGGTTTACTTTTTATTTTGAGCTCTAATACACATGGTTTTCTCCTACCCTATAATTGAGCAAGAAAACCGGATAGAAGCTCACTAGGAGCCAAATCTTAACGTTCGCAAATTGCGTATTTGTATTTAGATAGTGAAGATCGAAATTGGCTTTTGGGCCGGCCGTTTAATCGATTGCTTAGAACGGGAGACTGTTGCAATAAATCAAAGATAGATGATGGGGGGACGGGAGAGCGACTATGAGGAAACAAACCTATAGTTCCCTACCGACATGGTGTTGAAGTATCCTTATCGGACAAACTGTCCTTGATAGCGTATGGCAGATCAGATCATATTTGGAATGAACAGTTCATCTTGAACGTTTATCAACATTGAACCATGAACATAACAGATGGATTAGAGAGCAGCCAAGGCTGTGCAGACGCGTAACTGGCTGCCCTTGACAGAAGGCGAATTCCCAGTTTTGGAAGTATTTCCCCATTGGGGCTAAATTGCGTCCACTTCAGCACCGTCTTTTTTTTTTGCTCTCTTTCCTCGCAACCAACCTTGTGGTTTGTTCCACTTTGGCACTTTCCATCCCTTCCGGCACAAACACAGACACCAACATCAAAGAGCAACATACTCAAACATCAAATAAGCACTTTTCGGACTAATTCAAAGCTTGTTTCAAACTTCTCAGTTCTACTATACACTTCCAACGAAAACTTTTCACCAGACGTTCAGAAAACTTTTGCTTTCGATCATTTCCCTCTCAGGTTAATACTATCATCACTGCTATTATCATCATCACCATTGCGATCTTTTTCTAGCAGAAAACAAATAAAAGTGGAAGCTTCACACATCTACTGCTCATTTATCATAACGTAGAAACTGTCTGGTTTCTTGCTTCTAGCAGTCGTCATCGGTCCCCACCTTTGCCAAATCATCCAACTCGCACCACTCCAGGTATTCTTCGATCGCCACCACCACCATCAACTCCGCTTATATCACAATGCAAACAATCAAGGACCAGCCAATTTCCCAGATGCAATCACAGGAGGATCTGATTGCAGAAAAGATTCTAAAGAGGGCAGAGATAGCCAGAATTACGAGACAGTTAAAGGCAAAACTATCCAAGGCCGGTATGAAGGTCCGTGAAAGCCAGGCAAAAAGTTCTAACTTTTCTACTCCAAACACATCCCCATTGAAAGAAAAACCGTTGACCGATAACGTCTCAAATATAATCTCTGCTACGGCTTTGGCAAATGTCAACGGATCGACCTCGTCCTCATCCATCCCTACCAGATCAAACAATATGGTCACCCCTTCAAAGAGAAGATCAACGACCAACTTTGATGAAATGAGACCCATCTCAAGGACAAATAGCCGCATGGAAAACATTGATTCCGACTTTTCTTCTCCAGTGAAAAGGTTGCACCATAGCAACATTCCCTCATCCCCATTCTACTCAACCCCTGACAGCTTCCAAATAATGTCCTCTCAGCCTTCATCAGTTAAAAAGCAGCTACCACCACAACAACAACAACACCAGCAGCAGCAACCTCCAAGTACTCCTCCTTCCAACCATAGGTTTGCAACGCTCGATGAGACTGCTCTCAACAAGACTCCAAGTCCCCAAAAGGATGAACAGTCGTTATCTCAGGGATCTGCAAAGCACGCCCTGCAGTCTGCCCTGTTTTCAACTCCAATAGCTAATAGGGCAAAGAGGAACATTGAATTCAAAACCCCCAATTCTCGGTACAACAATGACAACGAGGAAGGTGCAGATTTGCTTCTGTTCATGTCCAATTCCCCAGCAAGACCTGTCTCGTCCGCCAAGGATAACAGAGAGCTCAATGCCTTTTTGAACATTCCAACAACACCAAAATCAAACTCCTCTGCATCGATGCTACATCTAACGAGCACGCCTGGTTTGGGATTGGATTCCACTCCGCCTAGATCGTCCAACTTTGCCGCTCCAATGCCATTTTCGACTCCTTCCATAGTGATCAACTCCCATCCTCCACCATTGACACCGGGAAATAACACCAGCGCAACTACAACATCCACGAACGATGGTACAACCGATACAACATCAACCACCGCAACTACAGCAACTACCAGTACAGAAGCAGCATCCGAAGCAGCTTCAGGAAATGCTACCAGCTCGGCGAATCATCTTGATCCTCCATCTTCTTCCTCTTCGAACTCGTCAACGGCATCAACCATCCATCGTTTCCAAACCCCTGGAACACCAAACAACAACATTCTGAACGCAAGGGCCAAGATTCTAACGAATGGAAACAGAACTCCTGGATTCAGCATGTCCGATTATGTCAACATTTTTACGCCTTCTCCAAGGCACAGCAGAACGCCCGATTTCCACAATAGTCTTGTTGGGATGTTGAGAGGTGCTGGTGCTGGCAGTGGTGCCAACGGTGCCAATGGCGCCAGTGGTGCTGGTGGGAACGTGTTGAGCTATTCGAAGGAGTTGAACGGTGTCTTGATGGGCAATTCCTCCGGTTCTGGTAATGGATCAAACAACGGTGGTTCTGGTAGCAGGATACAGGATGAGGATCATCCTTGATCCATCAGTTTTCTCGCGTTATATATTTTATCTTTTAGCTTTTTTTTTGATCTCTTCGTTGCAGTCCACGGTTTATGGTTGTTTTTTTTGTCTCCACTTTTTGTTGTTCGTTTCTTTGCGTTCTCGGTGCTACCGCTTTGACTCTTTTTCTCTTTTGGTATTTTTTTGTCTCTCCGTCAATGGGGTTTGTTTACCCATCAGTCTGTTATGTTTTCAGTTTTTGATCTTTTTCTCTCTTTTTGATTTCACCAGTTCATCGCTCTTTCCCTTCTCTACCCTCTCTTAATTATTTTACAGATTTCATCACTTTTATTTATCGCTGTTAGCCCACGTTAGTTTGTTTCCACGCTGAAAAGATACACGAGTGTTTTTTCCACCTGCTACAGTTCACGAAACTCCAGCTTTCATAAATATATACACACTTACATATGAACGCTCTCTTTTGAGCCAGAGATTGCTGATGACCTTACTTGCAGAGGTGAAACAAGTGTAGCAAGATCGATATGCATGTACAAGAGTTTTGAAGATCTAGATCTGTCGGTAAGCATAAATAAACTGCAAGTTTCTCAACGGTTTGAAGACAAGTCCGAAGTGTCGAGTGATTACTATGTGATCCTTAGGTTTTCTTCGGGGAGGTCCAACCAACAGCATCCCCAGTGCAAGCTAACCAGTTGGCTGTTACCAAACAGGTGTCAACACTGGTAAGGTTCGGACATATCTGTATGTGTGGTAATGTATCGGCCTGAGCTATCCATGCCCTGTGGCTCGAGACACCATCTCGTGGCACTTATCGTATTCATATCTTCAACGTTGAGATTCAACCGACAATTGTTAATTTGCTCCCTTCCATTTGCTGAAGATCTGTGCCGTCTCCACTGCTCCCCTGCCGATATATCCCCTGCCTGCCCAGCTCTCCCCCGATCCGTGCCACAGTTTGCGCTCCCAGCGCATCCAGCCAATCACAGCAATGCTCGATGTAATAAACAGCGTCGATCGACTCAATTTTGCGCAAAGCCGACTCTAACATTTAATTCCGAAATCTCTCACAAAAAACACACGCTAGGTGGAGAGACAGACAAACCAACACTCCTATTTTGCTATCCATAATTTCAGCTTCATCTTCTTTTTCCACTAAACACCTAGATTAATCAACAAATACAAGACTGTTGTCAAATAAAGCCATTTTTTATCCGTTCACCCACCAACAGTCACAGGAAGTCAGTTCAAGCTTGATACTTTGCCCTTCTATCCATCACACCTCAAAACTACACGCAGAATGGCTTTAATCGAAATCTCCTCCCAAGATCAATTTTCGGATCTCACCTCTGTGCAAAACAAGCTCATAGCCATATACTTCCACACTCCTTGGGCTGCACCATGCATTCAGATGAACAAGGTTATCTCCACCTTGGCTGACTCCGCACAACACCAAGATACCACCTTCCTTTCCATCAATGCTGATGATCATCCAGACATCTCGGACTTGTTCGATGTCTCGGCAGTCCCATACTTTGTTCTCATCAGAAACGGTACCATTTTGAAAGAGCTGAGCGGTGCCGATCCTAAGGAGTTTGTCACTGCCTTGAGTCAGTTTAGCAGTAAACCTAAAGATACAACTCAACCTTTCATAGCTGCTGCACAGGCCGACAAGGCTCATCAGCAACAACAACAACAACCATCCCCATCACAAGAACAACAACCATCCCCAACACAACAACAATCACAGCAGACACAACCTGAAGAAGAGACGCCGGAACAACTCAACGCTAGATTGACAAAGCTCACAACGGCCGCACCAATAATGCTTTTCATGAAAGGTACCCCATCGGCACCACAGTGTGGCTTTTCAAGACAGTTGGTGGCAATACTGAGAGAGCATCAGGTTAGATTCGGTTTCTTTGACATTCTAAAGGACGATGGAGTTAGAAACGGATTGAAAACTTTTAGTGACTGGCCAACTTTTCCTCAGCTTTACATTGGTGGTGTCTTCCAAGGTGGTTTGGACATCATAAAGGAAAACCTGAGTGAGGATGAACACTTCTTTGAGCATGCTTTGGAAGATGCAACAAATGCCAGCTAAGCCTAGTCTTGGAATCGAACTGACTCGTATCGACACAAGTAGCTGCTGCTTCAATTTCTTTGTTTTGCTTGCTCGTTCGCGTCAAATTTTGCGTATCTTTTGTTACTATATATTTATTTCGTGGTCTTTCAATATATTTTGCTAGTTGGGTCTTCCAATTGTTCCCTCACTCTCCTATCGAGCTGTACTTTTCAAAGTTTCAAAACAAGAGAATCATCATCGCTGAAATCATCCTCATCATTTTCAATTTCACTATCAACAATTGGATCCAGTTCAAACTCTCCATCGCTCGAATCTTCAACACCATCATCAATCCCGAAGTATGCATCTTCAAGATCCTTGACATTTTTGGAATTTGAGCCCTGATACCCATCAGTTTCTTCTTGATCGTCATCACCTTCACGAACGACAAATTCTGAATCGGGTAATGTCAAATTTTGGAAATCCCCACCCAACGGACGAACTCTAAAAGTACCTCTGTGCAGCTTCATCCTCATTTTTCTAGAGTTCAAAATCGAAGCATGATAGAACCCATCTATTGTAACACAATCAAGATCGGAAAGTCTAGTTGGTGCCAATGTTGAGGATGTCAATCTTCTGAACCTTGATTTCTGAAAAGTTTGGATTTCTTCCTGGATCTGTCTATTACGTTTTCGAATCTTTGGATCTCGAGTATAGCTCATCCTTGGTTGGTATGAATTGGACGATGTTTTTGGCGCTGCTGTTTTCAGTTTCTCACATTTGAGACGGACTCCAAGACATCCCATATAGGTTGCCATCGAAAGAGTCGTCATGCTGTCCGACGCTGCTTGTCCTTCCAAAGAGCCTGATTGTCCAGTGTTGGCTATCAGCGTGTCCGATAGTGAGAGATAGTTCACCAGTGATGATAGTGTCTCCGTTATTGGTGGGTGTATCGTTGTGTAGTTTTCAAGTAGGTTCAACTGAAACCTTGTGGATGTTGATAGGATGTCCTGTGTCACGTTTGCAATGGTTATTGAATTTGGACTTCTCTTCAATATCTCCATTGCTGATAGCTGAGGTTTATTTGATGAAATAAACGATTGAAGATTCCACCTTTTCGTAAAGTTGGCAAGTTCCTCTTCTGGATGCTGTGTACCGTATATCACCTTTCCTATCGAATGGAAAACGTTGAGTCCAAACTCTTTACCAAGCATATCGGCTTTGAAGTTTGACGTAGCTAGATTTGGGGAGTAGTAAAATTTGCACCAATACTCAAACATGTTGATGGCGTTTCGAATGTCTCCTCCTCCACCCTTGCTTAACTCTTCAACTTTTTCATCAATTTTTGCCTTTGGTATTGTTTTGGTAAAATGGTCTTTGAAATATACCGACCTGACAATTCTGTCAAGACCTTTCTTCAAAAATCTTTTCGCAATAGGGTTAAACTTGATTCTTGACCAACCTCTGCTTTCCTGTTCCATCAACCTGTAACCCAAAATGGTCTCCACTTTGTAGTTACTGTTGATGTTGAACGTGTCTCTTCCATACTCGTCATCTATTTCAACCTCGGTGATACACAGAATCAACGGTGGTAGTTTCACGTTTTCATCAATTTTGATCCAGTCTAACAATGCCTGCTGGAAGACTCTTAGAGTGTCATAATGGTAAAGGTTGGGCAGTTCCTCCACAATGACACATTTTGAATTTTGTAGGGTTAAAAACTTACATTGGTCCAAGAATTCCTTGAAGTAGGTCACCGAAGAGGTTAGTCTTGAAGTTGAAGTAGTCATGTTTCTGAATTCAATGATGTGATTCAAACCTTTCCTCTGCAAGGTATCGTTTTCACCCATGTCAAACCCAAGGGAAATGGCATTTTTATCAATATCACTCTCTTTGTTCATTTTTCTTTCTAAAAGTTCGTTGCATATCAACTTCACAGCAGTACTTTTCCCCGAGCCGGAAGGTCCCGATACCACAAGAATCCTGTCGGGGGTATTGCCATTGATCAAATCACCAATCTTTGTTCTTAAGTCAGCCATTTTTTTCTCGTGAACACTGACGTTGGTACTGTCGAATGGGGTAAACATATCAACCCATGAAACTCCCTGATCATCCAATGCCGTATCTTCTAAGATATTGTTTTCGCTTTTGGAGATGCTGGTCAGTTTGACTTTGCTAAACCGAAGCTTTTTTACTGGCGATGTTGCAGCGGATGATGGTGTTGTTGTACTGTTTGAGGTTTGTGAGAACTTCTTCACTATATCGGTGATACTCCTGGTCTTTGCCAACAATTTGGTAGCATCACTCTTTGGTTTCTTGTTTTGCAGCGTTATCGATTTGACAAATTCTGGATCATCCTCTTCGGCAGAGGAGTTGTCAATCGTGGATCGTGCTGGTCTTTTGGTAATGCCTGTTCTGCGTCGCCTTTTTGGTGAGTTTGATTCTCTGTTTGTACGGTTTGGTAACTTTTCGTGTTGGAGCTGAGGGTGGAATTGGTGACGAACAAAGCTTTGGTCCTCATCCGTTACAGAGTCGATCGATTCTATGCTGACATTGGGCTCGACTTTTTGTTCTCTGAAGCTGCTTGTTTTGGATCGTGGTTGGGGGTCAGTGGTGGTACTCTTTCGCGTCCTCCTGAGAGACATTGATGGCTAGTTCTGGGGGCAAAACAAATCAGCCTATGAGTAGTCTAATCTCAACAATTGCAATTAATGCACGATGGTAATTGGCGGTGTTGCTAAATCAGTAAGATAGGTTGGATCCTTGAAAGCAAAACGGTCGGTTTGGATTGGTACCCGAATCAAAAATGTCAAAACACTGCGGCTCTGTGATCAAGGCGAGATTTATCTAAACACTTATAATATGCACAGCCCGTATTTAATCATTTAATCTCAGCCACTGTCCAACCCCAGCCACTGCCCAAAATCCATAACTGCGCCACCTGAAATTGCTTCTGTCTGTCATCTACTATCGCGTGCCAATATATCAGCTTATAACACGCCGCCATTCGTTTCTCAACGTGGAAGGAAGAAGAGAGGTGGTTTGGAATTGAGTACATCACAACCCAACTTCAAACTTGATTTGTTTTAAAGGTATCTTTTCGTTCAATTCATACAGCTTAGTTGACTACAGACTATTCACATCTTTACCAGCTAGATCACACTTTTTTACAATGGTAAGTAAAGTTCAATCACAGATCATTTTGAGCGATTGAAACAGACGAGCAATGTTGGGCTTGCTGGAAAGGGGCAAGGCCGGATGTTTGCGTGTCACTTGAATTTTTGTTTTCCCTGATTCAAGTGTTTGCTTCAACGTGTATACAACCAGCCAATTCATCAGAGACAAGAATATGAACAAATCGAATGGGTAGGATCACAGATTACCCAATTGTCTAAGGATGCTATAGAATGATCAAAATCGTTGAATAATTTGGCGATTGTGATGTAATTAAGTTTTCCCTTTACGAAGAAGGGTAGATGACTTTACTTCACATACATTGAACTATTCTTGCAACTCTCTGCTGTCGAGGTTGATCGTGTTTGTTCACGTCTTTTTTCCGTTCATGCTCTGCCCACAATCACCCTTCTCCCCAAATTGCCACGCTGGTTTACTAACATATCCGCGTTCTTGACTTATCAGACCGAAAAATTGACATCCGAACAAATAGAAGAGTTCAAAGAGGCTTTTAGCATCTTTGACAAGGATGGTGACGGAAAGATCTCTGCCTCTGAATTGGGAACTGTCATGAGAGCTCTAGGCCAAAATCCAACTCAACAAGAGTTGAACGATCTAGTGAATGAGATTGATACCAATGGTGATTCTCTGATTGAATTCTCCGAATTTTTGACCATGATGGCCAGACAGATCAAAGAGCAGGATGTTGAGGCTGAAATTTTAGAGGCCTTCAAGGTGTTTGACAGTGATGGAGATGGAAAGATCTCTCAGACTGAGTTGATCAGAGTCTTGACTACCATTGGTGAAAGGTTGACTGAAGAAGAAGCCCAGCAGATGCTACAAGCTGCCGATACCGATTCTGATGGACAGATCGACATTGAAGAATTTGCAAAGATCTTGCGTGGTAAATAGATTCTCATCTATGTTGTTTTTCTTCTTACCGATTTTCGATGCCTCTGTTTTCTTTCTTTTACGCCCGATTTATTCTGCTCTTGGTGTTCTGTTACTCTACATTATTTTTTCATGTGTCTTCGTCATCGTTCTTGTTGTGCCGCTACGCGTGGACCTTTTAAGTATCCATTCTGACTGTTACTCTGCCAAGGCGACGATACCACTAATTTTGTTTCGCTTGACGCATTCTACAGCCTAAGAACCATTGTAACAAACTAATTTCTACAATATGAGTTGTAAGATTTTAAATGTAAGCTTTATTCATTCCAAAGGGCTTAAATAAAAAAGGGAAGAAAAATAAACTGGTACAAAAACGGAAAAGAAACTGCACCACCAGACACTAATGTACAACAAAATCGGTCTTCTGAGTCGATCAACGACCACCCAGTTGATCACCAGCACCTGCAAATGGAGTGGTATCACCGGTATGCAAAGGCAATCCAACAACGCCATCATTCTGCTTGTATCTACCATCCATAACCTCAACTTCTCTAATGTAGTGTAGTTCCTCAGGTATGAGCTTGATGGCATTATCCAAAATGCTTTCAATTCTTTCGACTGCTCTAAATGGTGGATTGGTAAAGTTCTTCAAGTATCCATAACCCAAAGCAAACCCACTCAAGACGGCAAACAGATGGCCAATGAAAGAAGAACTAGGAACAACGATACCAACAATGATCAAAAGGATAAAAGGAGTCAGGTTGGTTGGGATCTCGACAGATGGTGCAAATCTCAACTGGATAAACTCTTGAGTTTGGGATCTCAAGAATGTGAAATATGTGAACATTGAAAAACACCATCCTGAAGCACCAAGCACGGAGACTGACGGATAGAAGACCATTCCTAACAAACAGTATGGAATGGCCGTGACTGTTCCTAGGAAACTCAACACGACACCCGTGTGAACCGTTCCATTTGCCCTTTCAAACTGGGAAAGTGGGTGGTATAAGGAGACAACGTTAAAGAGTAGATGGAAGAATGATTCATGGATTAGAGGATAGGTTGACAACCTGCTTAGTTCAAAATTGACTAATGTGTATGGATGCAACGACCAAGCTTCTAAAAGCGATTCATCAACTAGAGATGTGTATAGGTACACCAGTGTGAGGAAGATGGATAGCCCAAAGGTTAACGCTGGAGGTTTTGCTTCCTTGAGGAAGCCTCTAGCCAGGTCTATGTACTGGTTGATCAGTGAGGAGGAGGAAGTGGAGGAAGAGATGGAGGGCATCTTGAGAAGCAATCGTCTTGAATCTAAATGGTTTCGGTGTTTTGGACGGTCAATTGAACGAAGTCGGACGAATTGGATTGATAAGTTGCAGGACTGAACAGTTTCTGAAGATGAAGGAAAGACGGTGGTTGTTTGTTTCTCCTATGTCAACGTTTTCGAAAGGAAAAAAAACAAAAACAGACGGTGTCCTTTTCACCAGCCACATGTTTTGGAAGAGCGTGTAACGTGAGGAACGTGTGGCGCGTTTATTATGGCGTGTGATAGTACATCTTGCTCGGTGATCAAGATGAACTACTTCTTGGTTGTGGGTTAATGACAATGCAGGTTATATTACTTATCGAAGAAGAAGATGAGGTAAGGACGATGAAGAAGAAAGGAGCAGTCAGTAAAGTAAATCTTAAGGTTAGATAGGAAGAAAAACGTCACAGCAATGTCGGATGGCGCCATCTGAAGCTGGAAGCATAAGTAATCATTAGTAGAAAGTACAAGTGAAGCGTTGTTTCACAAAACAGAATTGTTCATCTCTTAATAAAGTCTAACACATTAGACATATTTTCAAATTGTTGTTTGGTATCCGGCACTGAATCTTTCAAATCTAGTAGATCCTGTATGATCTCGTCAAAGTCCTGCCTCAATTCTTCATAATCCCCAGAAGTACCCAACTCGTCATCATAATCACCATAACCTTCATCACCCTCATCATACTGAGTATATTTACTCTTTGATTCGAGTATCATTGCATCAATGACCTCTTCGTTCTCTTTGAACAGCTTGTTGTATGCGTCGTATGTCTCCTGTGGTTTGATCCTACGGATTCGGCTCAATTCTTCCGTTTTGTCCTCCACTATCAAGTAGAGTGATCGGAGTCTGTCGTTCAATGCAAAATCGTATGGTTCTACTTTTTCATTCAGCTGTGAGGGATCCTTTATCAGTTCCACAATATCTTGTGATTCGAGCCTGTCCTGTGGTATTCCGTCTATCTCAAGCGAGTATTTCACCATGTTGAATATGTCACTGAGAAAGCCATCTAAGAGTGACTTGACTTCTTTGCCAGTTTTGGAAGACATTCTCGAGCTGAGATCAACATCATTGAGGTGAGCCTCTAGTTTTTCATTGAGAGCTTTTTCAAACGACTGGTAGAGATGGTTGATCTCTCTTAGATGGAAATGTATCTTCGCATGCTCCTTATCCGACATCATACCCGTTGACTGACTTGTACTGTCGCTTATGATCGACTCAATAGAATTGAAGCTTTCATTCTCATGTTTAATTCATTCAAAGAAGGAGAGAAAAAACAGTTGGTGTGCTTGAAAAACACGTTCTCTTCAAAGCGTAAACAAACAGGCAGGAAAACGAACGTGATAAGTGCACACCTCTGCACCTGCAAGTGCTTTAACTCAGAAGCAGCACTCGCTCAGCTCAAGTGAAGAAGCAGCAGTAAGTAACTAACTAACTAGGTAAGTATACTACTTTTACTCGTTTGGAACCATGAAAGAACATTCACAAATCTACTTATCTTATCAATTGCACTGGCAAAACACGATACAACAGCAGTTCGTATAATCACATACTCGTAAATGTAAGTACCGAAATTGAGACAACGGCATCAACAGCAACAGCTACTGTTGTGACTCCACTTTATCTCACAAGAATCAGAGTGAACCAGGAATACTAACACATATCATCGCATCATCCCCTCTTTTCGATAGGTCCTCATTAGATACGACGACTAACGAGTACGCCCCAGCGTTTGCTCCATTCTTTGGATTTGCAGGCTGTACGGCAGCTATGGTTCTTTCCTGTCTGGGTGCAGCAATCGGCACAGCAAAGTCAGGTATAGGTATCTCCGGTATTGGTACTTTCCAACCGGAACTCATAATGAAATCTCTAATTCCGGTTGTCATGTCGGGTATTCTCTCTGTCTATGGTTTGGTCGTTGCTGTCTTGATTGCTGGAGGGTTGAATCCAGAGAATGAGTACACTCTTTTCAACGGCTTCATGCATCTTGCCTGTGGATTGTCCGTTGGATTTGCCTGCTTGGCCAGTGGATATGCCATTGGTATAGTTGGTGATGAAGGTGTTAGACAGTTCATGCATCAGCCAAGACTATTCGTTGGAATTGTGTTGATCTTGATTTTTGCTGAGGTTTTGGGGTTGTACGGTATGATTATTGGGTTGATCTTGAACACTAAAGGTAGTAGTTGAAGAGAATGAAAACACAATCTCGACTTTTGCAGATGGAATGAAAGGTCTGTTTTTTGGCAGGTCATGGTGTGTTGGTATTTTTTGATGCTCTTCTCTTTTCTTCTGGATATCAAACGATTAGGATCCAGAGGTTTACTTACATGTTGTATACGCACAATCTCTCATTATAGAACGTTGTAGGAGAAAAAAAGCATTGCACAATTTATATTAGTCTACAAGATAGGAAGAAAAACAACAAGGGTAAGATAAAACGAGATCTATAGAGGTCCAGTAACAGGTACTACTTAAAGTGCAAAAGTAAGACGAGAGAGCGCATCGTTGCAATCAAACCTCTTTTTAGGTACTGATGTCCATCGACTCTTCCGGTCTAGCACTGAATTCAACCTTACCGGCATCATCAATGTACTGGCTGCTATTGTCCTGCAAGAATTGTACAGACCTCGCACTATCCAAGAACAATCCATAACTCTTTTTGATATCCTCAACACCAATCTTTTCTGATCTTCTCTTGCTTGCAATCTGACTACTGACGGCAATCAAATTAGAAGCATATCTCAACGAAGTTTCAAATCCAATTCTTGTGAGCAATAGCAAAGCATCAGATTCAATTTCAACTTCTTCTGCCTGTGACCTGATCGATAATATCTTCTTGATTTCTTCTTCGTTGTACGGATCGGTCTTAATAATGATCGATCTGTCCAATAGATCCAACGGTAGTCCATGTGGAGATTTGTAGTTGGTTCCTCTAGTTTTGGAGATTCCCCTGTTGGTGGCCATAATCACGATTGGGGCAAATTCATCCTCCAATGCTCTGTTAATGTACGAGAAACATTCAATGTCCAACATGTGAACCTCATCGATGAACAAAACACCAGGGATGATGTCGGCCTTACCTTCTTCCTTCCATTCTGCAACTTTCAAATTGATCTGATCTCTAACCTCGGATCTAATCTCACCTGTATCACCACTAAACAAAGCCAAGAACCCTTGCTGTCTGGAGTTTATAACGTCAATCTCGTGCAGAGAAACTGTATGGACAACTTCCTTTCTTGTTTGTAGTTCACCTTCAGGGCAAGAAACAAACTTTGTATCTGGTCCCATAGCATCGTAATCGCGTGCCCTGGTGTACGATCTTCCAAGCTTGGTGATCTTACCGTTGGATTTGTCAATCGAGATGACATCACCTGCGATAACTTTTTCCTTGGTCAATTCGTCAATCATCTTGTTTCCCAACTCATAAATGGTCTCCATATCGGTTGTTCTAATGGTTAACTTTCCCTGTTTATGACCACCAGTTAAGGATCTATCGATCTGAATCTCAACAACTTCACCTTCGATCAATTCTGTATCTTCCTTGATCTGTATCCCTATGCTTTGTCTAAAGGCCTGGTTTAATGCCTCCGTCTTGCTCAAATCTTTGGAGAAGATTTCAGAACCTGTGATTGCAGTAAATGGAACCTCACGACCAAGACTTTGCGATATACCCATGGCAATGGCAGTCTTACCAGTCGATGGAGGACCGGCTATCAAGACGGCACGACCTGCAATCTTACCGGACTGAATCATCTTGAGAATCACACCTGCTGCCTTTCTGGCATTGAGTTGGCCCACCATGCCTTGGCTCATCTCCTTTGGCTGTAGGTGGTCATCTAGACCTAGTCCACTGATGTGAGAATGGGCAGCTATTAACGAGAGGTTGTTTATGGTTGAAGAAGTTTCCGACTTTGTGGCGATCGACATTGTGATGGTTGGTTGGGGAATGTGAGAGGAGGCGTGTATTGGATGAACGTTGTAACTAACAAATGTATGACCTTGATTTTCTTGCGATGGAAGATGGCTTTTATTCTTCTATTGAGAGGTATGTATGTCGATTGGAACTTGGTGTATGAAGGAAGGATACTTTGCAAGCGGTTCTGGTAGAAGAGGAACAACACCAGAGGAGTTTGAAAGGTGAAAAAGTAGAAAAATGTGTTGGCGTCCATGGTGCACGGGTGTGTTTTGGTTGCACTGGTGGCTTGATTGATTGGAGCGTTCGAGCGGTGGCTTGAAGCCAAGTAAGTAGGAAAGCAAGACTAGAAGAACGAGATTGGTCAAGGTTCAATTGTGTTACCAAGAGATCAATTAGCACTCAATTGAGTATATTGGCATAGAGAAATACCAACCGGTTGTGACATAGACACTCCAGTTCAAGCATTACACCACCTATCTACAACGAATTGTAGCACGTTTCGGAGCCATTTACCATCACTTCATCACCAGCTGAAACCTCAACTTATTCGAAATGTCGGACTCATTCTACGATATACTAAGTGCATGTTTTCCATGTATAATAAACAAGACTCCCACACTGTCGATCAATCATGCCAACTTCAAAATCCTCAATCTGTTGGGAGAAGGGGGTTTTTCCTACGTCTACCTGGTGCAATCGCAGTCGAACGGGGGGCTGTATGCACTGAAGAAGATCAGATGTCCCTTTGGCAATTCGAACTTCAAGATGGCAATGAAAGAGGTGGACAACTATAAGGAGTTCAAATCTCCTTTTATCATGAAATCGATCGATTCTTCAATCGTTCAAGAACCGGACGGATCAAAGACGATCTACATACTACTCCCCTACTTTGACAGCGGGTCCTTGCAGGACACAATCACCAAGAACAGTATCAACAACACAACGCTAGACGAGGACGAGGCTATTCGACTCTTTATTGGCATCTGCAGAGGGCTCAGCTCGATGCATAGGCATCAGCTAAGCAAGAACTACACGATTGTATCTTCGATGGAACCGAACGAAAACGCTGATGCTTCCGAATCCAACGCATTCTTGAACGATCCATCAATGAGGCGTAATGGTGGATCGAACAGCAGCAACAACAATGATGAAGATGATTCCTTGATGGCATTGGGGACAGCCGGTCATCAGGAACAGCACGGTACTGAGCTCTCTGAAACTATAAGTTTTGCGCATAGGGACATCAAACCGGCAAACGTGATGCTTTCGAAAGATGGAACACCTGTACTTTGTGATTTGGGTTCGTGCGAACGTGCCCGTATTTCAATCCGAACCAGGGCACAGGCCATAACAGTGCAAGAGTTAAGCAACGAGCATTGTACGTTGCCGTACAGAGCTCCGGAATTGTTGGACATCAAGGTTGGTGATGAGTTGGATGAGAAGATTGACATTTGGTCTTTGGGATGTACGCTGTATGCTCTGATGTATGGATATTCTCCATTTGAAAGAGAAGAGGTGATCAATGGTGCCAACATTACGTTGGCCATCAGTTCTGGAAGCTATACCTTTCCAAGTACTCCAAACTATGCTGATGACTTGAAAGACCTGGTTAGGTTCTGTCTAGTTGTTGATCCTGCTGATAGGCCCGCTATTGAACAGGTGTTGGGTAAAGCTTTGGAAATACAGAGGTTCAGGCATTGATCACAATGAGGCGTGTCGGTGCTTTGGGTTGCTGTTGTGGTCTGGCTTGTTGTTGTTGTTGTTGTTGCTACTGCTGCTGCTCTCATGATAGTCTTACAATAGAAAACAACCCTTTTTACCTGGAAGCAGCTTATCAGTCAAGCCTGCCGAGATCCTCTCGGCTGTTTCACAACATTGATCTTGTTCTTTTGCTTTATACTACCGAATATACCTTTCTGTAATAAAGTTTTAACTCTAAGTTACTGCGCTCTTTTCAACCCGGCATCTTCTATTGCCGATCATGCTGCACCTCCAGATGGTCACTCTAGGTTCAAATTCTCTTTGATGCTCGTGTTATTATCCCTTTCCGGCCATCTCAGGGTGTTCCCGTTCAATCTAGGCTCCTACTTTACACGTCTGCTTTATGTTATCTTGTCCCTTTTTTTCAAGTATTCTACTCTCAAGAATCCGCCATAGCTGTTTTGAGGAATCAAGCAACAAGTGAAATGATATCGATCCATAAGAATTGTTCTATCTTCATGTCATCACCACAATAATACACTCTCAGTACGGTTTGTTTACCACTTACGCACCACACCAGCTCGGGGGCTGTATCGATCCATCTGTTCTCCGTAGCTGACACTTATTACGTGCATGTGCTTGTGCAGCAGCGTGTGTGCAGCTGCTAAAGTTTAAACTTTTTGGGCTTCTTCCTAAAGGACGATCGATTTGCATGGCCAAAGACAGAGGAGGTCTCCTTTGGATGGTTGCTAACGCGTCAATCAGCAATCTCTTTTGAAAGCAGCTGGTGCTGGCAATGTGTGTGACTCTCGGTTCCACCAGTTGTGTCAATTGGTTGCCTAACCTTCCGCCTTGCCCAACCTGTTACTAACGAGATGCTGTTGGGATGCAATGAAATGACGCGCACTTGCAGATAGACACTAAACCAGAGTAAAAGACGAATCGTAAAGAGAACCGGAGAGTGCTGCCAAGACATTCTACGAATTAAGTCCCAATCAAGAGTTGGCAGAGCATGACTCCTGTGTAGACTCTCTATCTAAGAGTAGAGGGATGAGCAGCAACTCAGCTCGTATTGTTTCAGAGCTGTGATCTGCATGGAAACCAAAGGGATGCTGTTGAGTTTGGCTCCGACGTCATCATTGCTGCGTGTACCAGATCAACTCTGCAAAGCGGGCGTGCGAGTGCTGCTGCAGAGCCCGTGCGTGGCCTATGCTTGAGAACCCTGTTTAAATACAGCGAGGAGGCGAGCATTCCAGACTTTTTCTCGGCGTAATCAGAATAGGTCTCTATAAAAGATGGTGCAACCAGAGAGATGCATGAATAGGCTTGGAACAGGCTGCAAACGCTGCAGTCGACGTGACGAGATCTGCAATCCCGAAAACGCTGCAGACATAGTGGCAAGATCTGCAATCCTGATCTGAAGGTTTTCAAAGCTTCTTCTGCATGGAATCTTGCATATTTATTTGCACGTGCATAGATGTTCTGCGTGTATGCACGTATCTGCAGATCTGTTGAACAGCTTTTTACTGTACTGTGCACGCACACTCTCTCCTGTTAGCACGATTGCACAACTTTGAGTCTAGATCTCAGTTGTCACGCAACAATTTTGAGAACCCATTTACAAACACCAAATTGTAATCACGTACCAGCCGTTCTGTCGTTTCAATGGTAACAGTTTCTAGAATCAAACGGCCAACTGAGGAGAGCCATTGACTCTTCTTGGAGGAACAAGACTCGTTAGCCAAAATGAAAATTTGCATGGCCTAGTATTGTCTGGTAAGAACTTTAACCAAAACCTTATTTTTTTGGCCTTGTCCATATTTCTATAGAACCGCGCGAAAGAGTTGTTTGCAAGTCTCTTTTTTGTCCAAGCAACCCGCAGCATTCTCAACGGGCGTACGTAAACATTAGGAATAAACACCGTTGTGTTCACATTCTTCGACACTGGGTTGTCGTCACTGCAACAGCAGATGTTGCTGTGTCTTTTCGGCAGTTTGAACTGACCGTGTTCTTTGGTAACCATACATACTGCCGAAACGTAAGTTGCTGTGCTCCATCTACCCAATCCAGCAGTATTATGGCGAGATCTGTTGTTTCCAATGAAGCGGTGCGGTTACTGCCCAACACTTCAAGTTTAATGGTTTATACTCGAATCCGGATTCATCCAACATCAGCCGTATTTCTCCATAACAACTAATCATTCTACTGAATCTATCAGACAAGCCTATCCGGACGGTGCGATGAACAGTTGATGGAGGGAAACTCGGCAGTTTTAGTCACTCTTTTCCAGTGCTGAATCTCTGAAGTAGGAAAGCCGCTGTACGTTTACCCTTTGCAAACAAGTTTTGTAGACGTTACGGGATTATATCCAACTACCCAGCTGATAAAGCAAATACTAGCAATGGTGTCTGTTTTGTCTTTCAGTTGCAGTGTATACGGCAGCATCAAAACGTTCTTTGCCAAAGTTTCACTGGTACTGTTAGGTCTTGGTCAGAGCGTAGCCAGTCCTTCACAGGAGAAACACTGACCAGCCCTGCTGAAACTCGTAAGTGATTATAATGTTGAATCCTCATCATCGTCTCCTGTATCGCTTCCAATCGAGTATAGGCCAACATATGTCCTGCTATCCAATGATGATGCAGTGCTGAGGTCTGAAGGCATGGATGGCATTGCATCCATCGCCCAGTCCACTCTGTATATCCTTTCCGGGCGGGGATATATTACAGATGGACATCCATCCAATTGTACTTCGAGCTTTAAGGCCGTGGGACTCAACTGGAGAAAGATGCAGTGTATGGGGCGTGAACGTGAAAAATGCAGTTTTCCATGGTTATTCCAAGGCCTATGCACGCTGTCCCCTGTAGTGTGTCTGATATCACCGTACCTCCAGCTAGCCTCCTTTGGGAGTAAAATGGCCAGTGTATTCTTCATTTTCCTGTTTAGAAACAAAGGTTTGAATCCGTTGAGGAATGTTTCATCCGCTATTCTTGTCAAGTATCAAACATACCGATTATAAAGTCTCATCGTTAATCCACCGATGCTTGCCTGGCACTGGCGTGCAAGAGAAAATAGCAGCACCGTTGGACTCTGTCCGAATCACCGGGCAGATCGCGAGGCTGATCCACCGGGGCTACCTGGTAAACTCAAGAGCGTACAATTGCCATTTTGGTCTTAAAATCCAAACTTGTGGATACGTGATCAAGCTCTACCTGTTTGAGAATCTATATTAGTAAGGCTACATTCGATTGTTTTTTTGTTGGATGGCACTATAGCCTGCAATATTGCCATGTGTTGCCGCGGCGGGAGGGAGGCCAGTGATGCTATCGTGATGAGGCCACAGAGGCCTGCAATGGCAGGAGACGGTGTTTCGGTGGAAGCACAGACAACATTCCTCGGGGAGCCCTCGGGGCTGGTACGAGGGAAGGAGCGCCGGCCCGCGTGGAAGTCCTGCCTGCAGGCCCACTCGCCGGGCCGTGACGATACGGGGGATTGCCTAGTAGGGCAGCTGTCCTGAAAAGCTCTCGTTATGCTGACCAGAAGCGGATGCTAAAAAATATTCGTTCTTTTGGTGAAATATTTTTTAAAACCTGACGATGACTACAATTCGCTTTGTGTAGAACAATATTGGTATGGTTTGATCGTTTCTCATGCTCTTCGTTTGGTAAAGAACTGGTAACCAGTCGAATACTCGCCAATCGAATACTCTCCAATCGAAATCGGGGTTGTGTTTCTCGTTTACTCCACACAGGTAATAAACCGTAATGTTGTTGCCAGAGTCAAACCTCCAGGAATTTGGTTGGTTGGTCACAGGAGTGGATACGATCCTTCTTCCGTAAACTTCTGGAATGGGATCTACAGGGGCCCCAGGCCCCAGGCCCAGCCAGATGTTCACTCGTTCGAATTCTGTGGTGTGCGAAGAAACTGCAACCACTTTGGTAGGAAAGTCCAAAGTGAGCAAATTACAGTCAGCGAAGAAAATTCGTCGCTAGAAAGGGGGTGGGCAAGGAACGATGTTTCGCCGATTTGTAAGTTACAAGGAACGTTCCGTAAGGGTGAAGACCCTCCATTCTAGCAGGGGGTGCAATCATTCCCCAAAAGTATCGTTCCTCCACAGAGTCTTCCCAACCAAACAAGTTCTCTTGATCCTTTAGCGAAGATTGAAGGCAACACTAAAACGCCGATTGGTGTGTACTCCCTCCCGATTTTCCGGGGACGTGCATCCGGCTGCAAACGCGTGCTCCTGATTTCTGAGGTTCAGTAGCACTGCTGCAGGACTTGACGATCATAATGGCAATTGTCAAACATCACGAGACCATTCCTTGTATTTTTTTTTTCTCGTCTGTAGTAAGATAATTTTCATGAACAATGAGTTTCTTGGGTACTCTTTCCATCTCGTCTCGAAAAACAAATACTTACCAGAATGCACTTGAGCAACGATCCGAGGCTCGCTTCAAAACAACTTCCTCCGAATCAGCGAGCACAGAATTGCACGTTGGAGGAGAGGACCTATTAAGTCTCCAGCTATTGTTTCAGGAATCGTTTGACCTCATCACGATGTCATCTCGATGGAGATTGCCCAACCGTCTTGTCCAATCTGCCTGATACTAGGAAACGCCACATCCATTTTTGTTTGGAATTGGTCAATTTGCAACGGCTAACGCTTGAAACTGTAGTTCATGATGATTTTCAAACGGTTTCAGTGTCTTGCTTCACGCTTTATTCATCAACGTGTTTCAAATCTGGCATCAATAAAACATCAGACACGTTAACCATAGCACTTGCTGTGGGTGTAGCGAGCGAGACGCCGTGTGCACGTTGCAATTTGAAAAATTACACCCCTCATCGAGATCTCGTTAGTGGAGACGATTTAGCGTGGTGTTTCACATACAGGATATATACACCCCCTATGTCGCGATGCACAATAGCACATGCTGTGCTATGCCACTATGGGTGGACACACTGGTGATACATACCGTTGCAGAATCGCTACAAAACCTTGCTCAACCTCTTGGCGAACCCGCTGGTGTGTTTCAATGCTAAGTTTGCATTGTGTTTACAGTCAATGGTCATGGTTTCAGGTTTCTCTGAAACATCCTCGAGTCTTTCCATCAAGTTTTGAACTAAAGAGGCGTGACTGTGATCGTAGAACGCTGTTACTGTTTCACCCCATAGAGATGGGATTTCGGAGAAAGATGATGGGATTCCTCGAACTAAGAGCAGAGCATGGCCAATTGATGACTAAATCAGGAGTAAATTGATTGCATGAGTTCGAAGGTAGATCCAGTGGAACACACCAAACAGTTGCAATAGTAAACGCCAATGATTTTCCAGAACGGGTAAAACACTCAGATTCCTTCGCTCGCATCCACAGGGTAATTCTAGGGAAAGCAGGAGCACTTAAGTTTAAGGTTCCAAAGGGATGTACAAACTCATCCATTCCAGCTTCATCGTTCTCCCAGGGATGGATTCAAATGATGAGATGAGGTCATGCCTAAAGTCTCATTCTTCCTGAACGTTTACTCTTGATCAATCAAACTGTCCTGCTCTCGAGGCTGAATATTGTTGTCCATAATGGGCCATTCTGCAAGCGTAGTACAATTGAGAGAGACTGGTACGACTAGATATTGTCTTCTGAAGAATAGAAACTGTTTGTTAGTCCCGAGGCTCTCTAGGCAATTTGGTCTCTCTTGGTGTGTCGTGGGGTTACTCCAGTAATTAGCTCGTCCTCCTGTGAGATGGGACAAAGCAAAAACTTTTCAGACACAGCCGCTCCCACCCATCAGTCCATCCAGCTCAATTGAAAAATGGCTGAACAGTCCGCATACAGGAGTAAAACAATCACATGGTGTGGAAGAATAATGGATATAGTGGACAGATGGGCAGAAAGATCAAACGAATTGCCCAGGACTGTGCTATTGTTGGAGCAAAAACCAAACGGGTGTGGTTACTCTCGAGAAAAAACATTACTTGGTGGTCTTCAAAGATGAAAAAGAGCTAGCTCCTTCTGGTAGTAAACGACTCCTGTAACGTTTCAAATCACCGAAGGATCCAGGCGCTGCTGCACAGGGACGAAAACGTGGGCAAGGTCTGTACTAACAGGATATATGCATCATGCGAGGGAACACTTGGTGCAGAAAAACCTTATTATAAGCTTCTATTCATGCACCTTTAGACGAATGTTCAATCTTGGAGAAGAAGCTGCTGCTGCTGCTGCTGCTGCTGCACGTGTAAAAAAAAAGAAAGAACGTTTGTAGTGAGTTGCTCAAATATGCAGCCCTAATGTGTATGCTGCCCCCTCCTGTCCCTTCCCCCCGGCAGATCGCTGGCTACTCGTGCTGCTGCGGCCTCCCGCGGGGGCAGCCAGAGCATCTGAGGCGGTCGGCGCCTCGCCTAATGTGTTTCAAAAAAGCTTATTCGAGGGATAAAGCTAAAGGAGTTTTATGGCTTTTTGCACAGACGCCCAACATATTGGAGCAATTATGCATTAAGGAGGACACATCCATCGCAAAGGAGGGAATTCGAATAAATAGGGCCCAAATTCCCCTCCTCTCTTCAAACTAATTCTTGTTTCTTTCGTCAATATGCATTTCAACTCATCATCAATATCATCGGCCATCACCAACACAACTACTAATACTCTCATCGCTTCTAGTATTAGACCAAACGAAAAGTTACTCAATACTACTCCAATCCCGAACGTCACCACTACAACAGCAACCAAAGTTAAAATGTCTGCCACTATCTCTTCATACCAATACGCTCCATCTTCAATCAAAGGATGGAACGACTGTCCAACCATTGCACAGACCAACTTCCACTCCAGAAGGAGAAAGACCTCTGGTTCCACCCTTCACAGCTCTATCTCATCCTTGGACAGTCTCTGTTCAGTCAAAGAGATTAACGTTCCAAGATCCAGATCTCCACATGGATCTCCAGAACTAGAGAAGAGACCTTCTCCAGTCTCCTCGCCAATCGAAGATGACGTTGCTCATTTCCCAATCGACATTGACCAACAACTAGCCCAGATCCTCAGTACCGAAAGTTTGCTTTCTACTAGAGAGTTCCAATACCACGCTGCAAAGTTGAGAAGCTCCGATGTCTTGCAGGTTGAAGAAAACAGGGTTTTCTTGGGTGAGGTGTTACACAGCTTCTTCAACAAGAAGGACCTTAAGTCTATCGAGACGAGCATAATGGGATTCATGATGGCACATGCCGGTATCAGCTGGTGTTGTTCGTTGAAGAAGGTTATAAACAATGCTGTTCTGTAACTCTATCATACGCATTTACTTTCTCATTCACTCACTCGCATACATACATACATTCTAGAGGCATGAGATTCGTTATTTCCATCTCAAACTATTCTTTACACTTCTAACGGCATTGCTTTTCTGGCTACATTTTTCGGCATCATTCTCACGTTTTATTTTGCTCATCTTTTACTTCAATGAAAAAAAGTCTTACCAACTATTCAACTCCATCTATCACTAAAAGTAATCAGTAGTGCAACCACCACTATGGGAATACAGTTGATAAATATATTGAAGGCCGTAGTGCATGCGCTACAGTACAACGTGTCTATATGTATACATTCGAGGCCACCCGCGAGATGTAGTATCACTAGCAACAGCACCAATTCAACGATCATCACCTTTTCTAAACATGTAACTCTTCTCCAGTATATCCTTTGCCCTGTTGATCTGTAGCGCAACGTACGGAGACCCGCCTTTATCTGGATGGTTGACCATCATCATTCTTCTGTGTCTTCTCTTCAACGATTCATGGGTAAGGTTGATGATATCGTTACCTGTGATTTCCAGTATGAGCAATGCCTCATCCTCGGTCATTCGCGTCTTGAATCCACCGGTATACTGCCAGAACTTCTCCTGCATTATTTGGTCCTGTTTGCTCTTTGGCCTTGCCAGTTTGATGTTGTTGAGAGTGGCCAGTTGTGATGGGGTGAGCCTTAGGTATCTCGAATATGCTGCAAACGCCGATTTGGCAGTGAGAGCTGCAAACGTCAGACCTATTCCTACTATTATCGGGAGAACCTATAGTTAGAGGTTAGGGTGATGATGATCATGGTTCTGTTAGTATATGAGAAAAATCTGATGCGGATTTGGGAAGACGAGAGAAGTCAAAAAGAAGCCCTGCTGTTATTGCACACCTACCATTATCCAAATTTGTACCCTTTGATACTTGATATATCCTTCGATTGGGATGTTTGACTATATGCTGTATTGATGATCGATGATGGCGATACACTTCAATTCGATGTTGTTTGGTTCTTCTTGTTTGCTTTCCTATAGGCTAAAAGAGCAGCAGTGTTGTATACACACACTTACTGTGTATCGTCGATCGGCCGCTACCGACTCTAATCGGGTGCGTCGATTTGGAGAGATACAAAATTGGGGGTGAAATTTGCTTCATAAAAACAGCTTTTATTAGTAAGACTCCAATCCGTCACCATGGGGTATCTGCTCCATCTTGAACAGACAACGCTCCAGAGCACCACCACTTCTATAGACACTCAATTGGATCTGTTCTTTTCAACTGGTAGGTAACAGAACTACCAATGATCATCACGCCCACTCTAATCAGAAGAATTGGATCCCAGCTACGACCAGCACCATCCGGCACCAGATACAACTCAACAACGGCATTCTACGGAAGAAAAATGGCTGACATCTTCTACGGTACGACCACCACCCTAAACAGGTTCTCCTTCTTGAGACCCAACAAGGAGTTTGTTCAAAGGACAATCACCTCTCCTCAAACACCAACACGTTTGGTATTCTTTCGTCAGGGTGGTAAGAACACCATGAATCCATATACCATCCAAAAAGACGGCTCCAAAGAGCACAGTCTATTGACTCTTCAACTGTCCCAATCCCCACAATTCTTGCAGGATCTCTTACAAGAATGGGCACAGCAAAATGTGGATTCTTCTCCTCTAATCCGTGATAAATTAACCGTTGTCTTCCTAGGTCTAGACGAAGATGGACACGACGATAAATTTATCACCTGTGGTAACTCACTCTCCTCAACTTTTACCTACATCAACGGACTAGAACCGGAAACCTATCCAGTGTTCCAATACGAAGATTACAAAGGTGTCCCATATTTTGCCGTTGACACCACCAAATCACCGGAATTGCACGAGTATCTGGTTGGGCTATCCCCATCAACGGTCAAGACGTCACCACTAATGACGGACACCCTAACACTCACCAAAAACGAATCCTCGCTATTTTCATACTCCAAAATGTACCTGGACTGGTTGATGCGCAACCAGCACTGTCCAGGATGTGGATCAAAAGTTAAACCAGTCGATGCAGGTTCCAGGCTCAAATGTACATCACCGGATGATGGTGATGCTGAACCAACTTGTCCGGTGAAGCAATCGGCCGTTAACAATGTCTGTTTCCCACGTACCGATCCAGTTATTATCATTGGCATTGTCTCCTCGGATGGCTCAAAGATGCTTCTTGGACATAACAAGAGGCATGGAAAGTACACCGATTCCGGGAAGAAGATGTACTCCTGTGTTGCCGGTTTCATGGAGCCCGGTGAGACTATAGAGGAATGTAGTATCAGGGAGATTTGGGAGGAGACTGGATGTAGGGCTTCAAAAGTCAAGATCTTGAGCTCTCAACCTTGGCCCTTCCCTGCCAGTTTGATGATTGGTTGTGTTGGTGTTGTTGAATTCAACGGCCTCAACGAAAAGATCAACGTTGATTTGGACAAGGAGCTGGACGATTGTCGCTGGTTCGAAGTGGATGAGGTGAAGAAGTTGATCGAAAATGGGGAGGTTGATCAGGATAGTCCAATGGCTGAGATCACTCTACCAATGTCCAAGAGTATTGCGTTCAAGTTGATCAGTCAGAGTGCAAAGGGTGATTTGTGATGGGTGTATAATCCAGCTTCAATAAATTCTTCAGTAGATCTTCATTCAAGCATGTTGGTGTTTGACGTATATACAAAAGAAGGGGGAGGTACAAGAGATTAAGCAAGGAGAAAAAAAGCAACGACGTATAGGAAAACAACAAAAAAGATAGGTAAAAATACCATGGAAAGCGATCATCAGACGTAAAAAGATGGCATTCATACAAGAAGGAAGAAGGAGACATAAAATCCAATGATCACTTCTGCTGTTGTTGTTGCTGCTGCAAAGCGGCCTGTTGCTTGGCGATGTCTTCAGCGGTAGGCATACCATCAGTCATCAACTTCTCCAAAGTGAGCTTCTGTTCAGCCATCAGTTCCTTCGTCTTCTCCTCCTCTTCCTTCAAGAGTTTTTCCCCATTCTCCTTTAGATAGTTATACATGCGTAGATAGTTTTGCTGTCCAACTTCTCTGATAGCATCCAATGGCATCTTTCTTGCCTTTATCTGTGATGTAGGAACTCCCAAGAAGGAAGAGGCAATTGCAGAACCACTCTTCTTTTGATCTTTATCCCACTGTTCTCTCAACCTGGCCTCTCTGATGGCAAACTCCTCAGGAATCTTTGTCTTATCTTTGAACGAAGACAAGATTGGTCTAACATCCTTGATTGGTTGCGTTGCAAGGTACTCCAAGAAAGGAATTAATTTGATCAGCCTATCATCCTTCTCACCTGTCCATGGGGCAATAGGAATGGCATTCTCAGGCTGTAACGAATAAGAGGATGGTTCAGGATCAATCATGACTAGTTTGGCCAAATCTCTATTCATCATGCTCATGTCTTTGATGATCGCGCCGTCTTGCGATCTACAAGCTTCACGGAATAGAGAGTATGTGATGAAACTATGGTATGGATCAAGTTTGGCAACGGTGTTTTCGGAGAATGCCATGGATGACTTGGAAAAGATAACGATTTCGTAGTATTGTGAGAGGTATCCCAAGAAGTAGTCGACACCTGGTCTCTTTGCCGTCTTCCAACCTTTCTTGTAATCCCAGTCTGAGTGGACTAACAAGTCGTCCAATTCTAAAACCAAGGTTAATGGGGGCCTGTAAGGTTCAGGAGCAGGTGGGGGTAGTAGATCGGTGAATGCAGGTTCTGAAAAGACATCTGTAACTCCCGTCATTCTCTTGTTCAATCTCGTCCAGATCTTGCCCGGGGTATAACCGTTTTCAGCTTCGTTGTAAAGCTCCTTCTCTTCGACTGGGTCCCAGTCCCTAGAGAGGTAACCGGTTCCAGCAATGGCACCACCCAATAGGGAGAACCAGAACATTTTGCTCAATCTTTCCTTCTTCTTGTCAATGGAAGATTTGGTGTTGTTCCTTCTCTTTCTTGGCTGTCCAAACTCGTCCAGGTTGGAGTATTTCTTCTCTGTGGCGTTGGGGTCTGAAGCCGTTGCCGGTTCTGCCTCTGCTTCTGCTTCTTTCTTTGTAGCCTCTTCAGACTCAACCCCAGCCTTTGCTAGTAGATCGTCATTCAAGATTGATTTGTAGTCGTTCGATTCACTCTTCTTTTCAGCATAGAAACGTAGCTGATTTAATTGCGGTATCCTTTGAGCTTGGACTGTTGGCTTGAGAGCCAGTCTAACAGATGATCTTAACATTGAAGCCATTCTTGTGGTAGGGAGGGTGGTTCTTGTGGTCTGATTTGAAAAGATTCACTCAAAAACTGGCCTTCCTAGGTTTGAGGCGTATATATATACAAGATGTTTAGCAAGAGCTTTGATTGTTCTTTAATCAACTATAGGATTCTTGAGACTGATATATGAGATTGTACCTATTGATAAAATACAAAATGGAGTGGTCTGCTGGTTGACTGTGAGTCCATCCAAACCGTCCATCCATCCATCCATCCATTCACTTAATGACAGGACGGAAGACACAATTTTTCACCATCGTGTCATGCGTTACGTAATTGCCCTCTGAAGAGTGAGAGCTCAGTTGTCTTGGTCTCTTTCTCTCTTTTCAGCTACATCATTTTACTTGCTTGGACAGCAGTTATGCCTCATAGTTCAATTTAGATGTGATGTATCAGTCTATAGGTCATCATCGATTCATGAGTCGATACCAAAACCCCTTAGGATAAAGGTAGACCTCCAACGACGATGGTTTTAAAGCTGAGTCAAAAGGTGACCGCAAGGGACGCCTTTAGGTTTGATCTACAGCACATCCAGCAAACAGCATGTAAAATAACGGGTCCGCTAATAGTAAACATGTATCATTATCAACGGTCCCACTGTCAACTGGCATTGGCCACACCTTTTAGAATCCAAACAAGAGAAGAAAGAAGAAGAGCAGGGGTTGAAGAAGATGAAGAAAGTGGACGGACAGCTTTATACCATGAAAATTTTTGATTTTTTGGAGCGATCGCTGTAAGTCCGATGTGCACCTCTGCACCGTTGTGGCAAAGGAAAGATGGATCGATCGATCATGGATATAGTACCGTAGATTATATGTAATACTTATCCCCATTTATTCTTCTTCGTTCTCTTTTCGTTCTTCTTCCTCCTCTTCTTCTTGTTGCCCGCATCAGTCATTGGATCGATCACTTCACATTTTCCCTCTTGTCTGTAATCCAGTTTGCGATTCAGGCTCAATCTCAAGTTCTCTCCCATTCATCGCTCGAACAGAACCAGCATTGCAATGTCCGATCCATTTGCCTCTCAGCTCAACGCCTTCAAGAGGTCCGTCAAAAACTCTTCCACAACCCTACCTACCCAAAGAAGATTTATAGACAATGTGAACGGTACAGCATCAACGCCATCAACGAAAAGATTGGCTAGCAACGGGTCCACGCTGGACTCTGCAGACGCTGGAGGTTCGGATTCAAAGAGGTTCAAATCTTCAGTTGGATCACCAGCCATATCGTTCGGCAATGGGAGCAATGGATCTTCAATGTTCGATTCGGAAGAACCCAACGATGATAGTTTATCCAGTACTTTATCCATCAGATTGATGACTGCTTCGGATATCATTAGATCTTCAGATAGGCCCATCTCGATCGACGAGTTGCAAACACAGATGAAGACCAGAATCGATCCTAAATTGATCAAGTGTCTTTCGAACGTTGACAGGATCAAGTACGATCCAGTGAATAAGACTTTGGAGTACTTGTCGCTGCATAACATCAAAACTGCAGAGGATCTATTGGCAGTGTTGCAAAACCAACCAACTTTTCAAGGATTGTCGGTGAAGCAACTCAAAGATGGTTGGAACGGGTGTCTTCCAACCATTGCAAGGTTGGAGGCGGAGAACAAGATTGTTGTGCACAAGACCAAAAAGGAGAACTCACCAAGGCATATCTGGTTGAATCATGGAAATTATCCAGTTGGGAACCTTGTGGATGATGAGTTTTACGATTTGTGGAACAAGGTGAAAGTTCCAAAGGCTGAAGAGTTGGCCATGAAGTTGTTCGAGAATGGATTAAAGCCTACCAACGTTGATCCTGAAAGTTTGAGGAACAAGAAGGCTGCACCTGTGCAGGAGAGAAAGCAGAAGAAGCCAAGAAGGGGTAAGATTACCAATACCCATATGAAGGGTATCTTGAAGGATTACTCCAGTAGGGTTTAGGCAAGAGAGGAGAAATCCATCAATTGTATTACTGTTCTTCTCTTTATTACTTTGATTATTTTATACGAACGGCGCATTACGGGCAATAAAAAAAAGAATACAAAAATCGAAAAATCTCGCTGAATTTACAGACAGATGTAGTTTATTAAACTATTCTATTGGGGCACAACAAACATCATCAATCTTTGCTCTTCTTCTTTTTCTCCTTTTTCTCCTTCTTCTCTTTCTTATCCTTCTTACTCTTCTTATTCTTCTTTTCAGTCACATCATGGTCTTCCTCGACCTCATCAATGGCCCTTTTCTTTCCCTCCGGACCAGGAATGTCAAACTCTTTTGCTTCATCGTAATCCTTGACGCCGTATCCTGTGGGGAAGTGTCTCATTCGTAGGTTGTCATATTGAGGCACATTAACTCTCTGCGTGACCACCGCCTCATAGTTGATGTTTGGAATGGCAATGCTTTCAGAAACATTGTAGTAGCGGGAGAACTGTAACTTAGGCTGCACCTTCAACGAGGACGAAGAAGCACCACTTTTAGAGCTTGACTGTGTTAGGATGGTATACTTGTTTGACTTTGAGGATGATGCTGCGGTTAGATCCTCCTCCAATGAGTACGTTGTATCTTTTATGCTAAAAGTTGTGGATGATCCAAGGTTTAGGTTCACAGGTAGCTTCTTCAGCTTGTTGTAGTTGAGATCACTTGGCAGTTTCATCAGCCATAATTCCTTCTTTTCCAAATTCTTTGAGCTTAGTTGGTTCAAAGATTTGAGGGTTGTAATTTTCTCATAGGACCTTGGTGGAGCATAGGTTTTCTGCTGTTCTGTCTCGTCTGAGCTTGAGTCAGAGTCATACACTCTCTCTGCCGATATGTGTTTCTTGATGGACATTGTGGTTTTGTAGTGTGGGTGATTTGAAGATCTTGGTTTTGGAAAATTGGAATAATTTGAATGTTTGAGACAAGATTTCAATGATTCCCTGCTGTCTAGAGAAGTCAATGATACTTAGCGACTTTGAAACCTCGTATATATCGAACGCTTATCTCAACAAGTCTGTAGAGATCTTTACTCTTCTTTCCTTTCCTGAAGCTTGATGATAGATGATGGTTCTTGAGACTCAAATTTTTTTCACTGTGCGTATATCTATCTGAATTTTTTTTTTTTTGCTCCCTGCAAGCGAAAAATAATGCGGGATGGTTGTCTGTGGCCGCCCGTGCACCAACAACCGGGTTGACCCCCTTCAAAGCTTTCAAACAACTCCTTATTTCACGGTGAATGAAAAGTTGGATGGATAGCTGATTGGCCTCTAGAAGCTCCTTAAATCAATACCATAACCATACGTTGAGACCCAACTGGTATGATCTAATCAATAAGAAATAGCTCTGTTCTTTTTCAACTCAAGGCAGGTAGATGATGAAGGTACTTGCTATATTCAAAATACAATCTCTATTTTTCTTTTTGAGAAAGCGAAACAATTTAAAGAAGAAGAGAAAAAAACACAACCAATATATTATTACCCGTCCAACAAAACGTGCTAGCTATAATCGCCAGAGTTGAACATTGAGATCTCAACGGCAGCCTTCACATCGGCCATGTCCAAACTTTCCATGCCATTTAGGGTCTTCAACTTGGTATTCATTGCTCTAGCTCTCTCTGCAAAATCCAAATATTCACGCTCGTCACCGGTGATATAGGTACCAGTGAAGACACCAACTTCAAATGAATCAATTTCAGGCAACACGTTATTGTTCAGGATTTGCGAACTGATGGTATCGTCCCTAGAGACAACCGGCGTCAATGCCAACTCTCTCTCGTGATCCTTGATACGTTCATCAGTCTTACAGCAAGCAACCATATCTTCCAACTTTTGATAGAACACCTCATCAGCACCAATAACATCTGCAATCTCGTTCTCGGCCCTGTTGTAACCAACCAAAGCCGTGGTATCTGCCAAGTCGATACCGTAGATGTGGTTATGCCTGATCACCGGGGAACAGGAGGCAAAGTACACCTTTTTAGCACCAGCTTCTCTGGCCATGTTGACAATCTCCTTCGATGTTGTACCTCTCACTATGGAGTCATCAACTAGTAAGACCGATTTCCCGTAGAATTCAGAAGCCATGGCATTGAGCTTCCTCCTAACTGAGGATTGTCTCTGCTGTTGGTCGGGCATGATGAAGGTTCTTCCAACGTATCTGTTCTTTATGAAACCTTCCCTGTATGGAACGTTCAGAGAAACGGCACACTCCAAAGCCGAATGTCTTGAGGTGTCAGGAACAGGAATGACGACGTCAATCTCATCCTGCAGTTTCAATCCTTTCGCAGCAAACTTATTGGTGATGCTTGCTGCTAGCTTGACACCCATCTCAAGCCTTGATCTATAGACACTGATACCATCAAGAACAGAATCTGGTCTGGCAAAGTAGACATATTCAAAGATATCTGGAGTGTAGGACTTCATCGGAACAACCTGTTTGAACTCAGGCTTCATCGTATTCTTAGGTATTATGACGGCTTCACCTGGAAGTATGTCTCTATAGACTTGGAAGCCATGGGCTTTTAAAACAACGGATTCGGAAGCAAGCATGTAGTCTTTGGAACCGTCTTCTTTCAATCTCTCACCAATCAGCAAAGGTCTGATTCCGTGGGGGTCTCTGAATCCAATGATACCATAACCTGCCAACATGGCGGTACAAGCGTATGCACCTCTGACTTTTTCATAGACACCTTTCAAAGCCTTGAAAATATCGCTGTTGTTAACTCTTGATTTGTCGTAGGTGGCCAATTCGGAACCAAACAAGTTCAACAACAACTCTGAATCAGAGTCTGTGTTGATGTGTCTATGGACGACTTCATCCATGTACTGCTGTAGCTCGTCACCGTTGGTCAAGTTACCGTTGTGACTTAGAGAGATACCGTACGGGGAGTTGACATAGAAAGGTTGTGCTTCGGAGGTGGCACTTGAGCCAGCGGTTGGGTACCTCAAGTGGGCAATACCCATGTTACCGACCAATCCAGTCATTCTCTGCTGTGTGAAAACATCCCTTGCCATACCGTTACCCTTGCACTGGTAGAACCTACCCCTTCTACCACAGGTGACAATACCTGCGGCATCTTGGCCTCTGTGCTGTAGGAAGAGGCATCCGTCGAACAGTTCAGGAGCACAGTTCTTGGTTGGATCTGAAAGGACTATTGCTAGAATACCACACATCTTTAGACTAAGTTTGATGCTATTTTTGAATCAAGACGTAAGGCTGTTGATGTTGAGATTTGGCAACCGGTCTTTTTGGAATGTCTCGAACGATGGAAAGAAGAACAGATCAAAGAGTGAACCAAAGGTGACAGATATAGATCTAAATGTATCTGATGGTGGATTGAAGTGAAAGATTGAAAAGAATGTTATAGAAAAGAAAGCGTGTAAACCCCGTTGTAACATAAATAAATGAAATAAAAAAGTTTCAATCAGAACGGATCTTGGAGAAGCGCACGATCGAGTAAGTATGCATCTGCCATGTATGGAGTGGATAAAGGCGATAGAGCGCGGGAAGAGTCAGGCGAGAGCGCCCGGCAGAGTGCCGCGATTGGCACAGGGCAATTTGGCGGGGGACGGTTACCGAAATTTGATTGGGAGTGAGTGACTCTTCCCCATGCCCTCCACTGTACAGATACAGTTCAAGTCCTAACAGAACAGTACGGTTTCAAACTGTGTGGTGAAGTCCAAAGCTGAACATCCATCATCTCGTTCAGTCTTCGATGGTGCCAACGGTTGAGTCATGTATGTGCTGGCAGGAAGGAAAGTCTGGCATAGGGAGCCATCTGACTCTGCTCTTGAATCATCACTACTGGTCACTCAGAGTAATAAAAAAAAGACTCACTTTTTTGCCTCAAACAACTAAATTTTCCCCAAAAAACATCTAGAGCCCGGCGGGACTCGAACCCGCAACCATATACCTCCGGAAGATAACGTGCTAACCAATTGCACCACGCGCCCTAGAATGGCCCAGTAATTAGGCGGGTTTTCAATATAAGCATACGTTATTACGTAATCATGTCACGTGACATCACGTGCCTGTCATCACGTGATTTATTTATCTATTACTGTTTCTCCTACTTTTTTGTTGTATATTAAGCGCAAGTGGTTTAGTGGTAAAATCCAACGTTGCCATCGTTGGGCCCCCGGTTCGATTCCGGGCTTGCGCATTTATTTTTTTTGTATCAATGAGAGTATGAATTGTGGAAAGTGTTCAGCTGTATGAAAGTTACAGTTGTTCCTGTAATCTTTTTGCTATACTACGAAAAGAAAGAACCATTAAACCCAAAGATAGGAACCAAGCCTGATCAATATGAACACATGCCATGTTACTTGGTGCCTCGTGGGCGGCATGACTGTTCCAGCTTCCACTGATTATGAATGCCGATCCATAATGTTGCTACTCGCCTCCAAATTCGGGAAACTTATGGAGCTGGTGCCAATGAATAATCAAACAGTGTTGAGTTTCGTTGCTTATCTTTCACAATCTCCTACTGCTGCATCATTCTTCTAAGATTTGGAGTGTTAAGATTATTTCAGTTGACTTTTTAGACTAAAGAAGCAAGAATCTGATTCTACAACCCAAAGTGTGCAATATATTATACTCAAACGTCCTTAAAAGAGTAATGAGCCAACCAGTTCAGTATCAAGTGATATAATGTTGAAATAACTTGTCTATTCAAGTTGTAAGAGCGGCAAAAAACCCACTGTTCAGTCATCTTGGGTTTCTTGAACAACAGCTGCTTCGTTGTGGACTTTGCCTCGAAGCCGCCTGTCTATCATGCTCCACCGGGTACCACCACGCTAACTTTTCGCCTGCACCATCTAGACTACAAGTAGAACCATCTACAACGCTTTAAAATGGTAAAAAAACACAAGTTTGTTATCCATAGTCAATATATAAATGAGACACACAGATATGTATATGCACCTACACAGAGAGAACGGCAGACACCTACCCACTCTCTTTTTTTATTATCTCGCATCTATCATTTCTCCCCCGGTTTGAATATGTTTGATCTATCTCAATCCTTCTTGTTTCTCTTCCCATCAAGGGCATCCTCGTCGTCCTCATCATCATCATCATCATCATCGTCCAAGTGGAAATTGTCGTTACCAGCAGACTGTTTTAACCCAGCCTTATGCTGTTCGAAATCAACGGATGTCTTCTTCTTCTGCGGATCCGCAAATGGATTAGACGACACACCACCGGCAGCAGAACCACCAGTCACTGGGTCCTGGAATGGATCGGCCTGGCTATCCAAACTTCTTAGATCATCAAATTCAAACTCGTTACCGTACTGCTCCATGTTGTTGAATATTCCCTCTTGATCCTCTGGATTTTCTGGGTCCTCAACAGCGCCCGAATCAGACGTTGGGAGTTGAGAGGAGGCAGCCAAGAGGTAGGAAGAGTCAGTAGGTCTCCATATCACTGCTAAACCGATGAACACGACGAAGTATAGGCATGATGGCCAGAAGTCAGTTAGAACATCGTTGAACTTCCACAAGCGTTCGATGGAGTCAGTTAGTGAGTCATTGAAGACTAGAACTATTGTGATAATAAATGCAAATAGCAGGAGTAGTAAGGAGCTGAACATCAATTTGAATAGCTTTCTGTACATGTTCAACTTCACTATCTGTTTGTTCTCCTTCAAGAGCTTGACCGTCTTCTGCAACGAGTTGAGAATCAAAAAGTAATAGACGACAATGAATATGGACAACGGAACGGTCACTGCCAGAACGAGCCAGGAGTTGTTGTCCACCGATGTTGAAGCATTGTCTGTATCTGTAGTTGCCGTTCCTGGTTGGGATTGACCTGTGTAGTATGATAACCAAATGTTTAGAACAGAAAAGATAAAGAAGATACCGGACAGGATCTTACACTTGTTCATGGTCTTTCTCGCAAGCTTTGGGAAGACAACACCGTACCCCAAGGAGATGATCAAAAGTAGGAACAAGGAAAAGGTGAGTTTGAACGCGTTCAAACATGAGATGAAGAAAATGTAAAATTTGATTCCTCCAGGGATTGGATAGCTCTTATTGTTGTTTTGAACATCGTACAACGACCACACTAGGATGTTTTCGATTGTCAAGAACACAAAGAAACCAGCTAGATACTTCTGTAGCAAGAGTAACTCCGATCTGTGTTTGAAAACCTGGAACAAATAGACACATAGGCAGACTGCATAAACAACTGCCAACAAGCCGTATAGCGGCAACAATGGAATCTCCGAAGCGGACAAGTTACCAAATGCATTATGGAAGTTGACGAGTAGACGGAAATCGTCCCCATCGGAAACATCATACTCTGGGCTCAATGCAGCAACACAGTAGTAACCGGTGTTCGTAACGTGATAGCTGAAATCATTGACACCGAGCGAGGTGAGTACGGTACTTTTGACAACGCTTGAGTATGTCTTATTGGTGTCCACGATGAACTGGTAAAGGTCCTTCTTTGTGCACCCTCCTTGGGAAATCACATCTTCGGTACACACGTATGAGATATATCCAGTGTCTGGGTCACGGTACCCAATCTGCTCAACGTCCTTATATTCAAAGACAATTAGTGAGATGGATGCATTTCCCGTTGATGGATTGATGGCGGAGAAAGACTTCAAGTCAACCTTAATGTAAGGGTCGACCGAGCCACCCCAGTCTATTCTACTGTACATTCCTGTACAGTACTTAGACGCTTTTTCTGTCAAGACTGTCTTTTGGGCAACCGCAAGGGTTGCTGAAAGGATCGATAGAAGCAGTATCTGGAACCTACTTATTAGTACCATCTTGATCTTGTTGTTGTGCTGATAGCTGTTATCTGATAGCTAAGTGTATGTGTTCTTGTGATGCGCGTATACTAAAGCAGAAGAAACCGTATTCCTGACTCAATCAATTGTACCGACGTCTGTATCTATATACACTGATATGATTGTCAAGGGTAGAACGTTAGGCAAAACACTTATCTCGCTGTCGTGTTGGCAGGCTTCTCTGGATTGTTCATAGTGCTCACGAGAACAGCTCCAAGGGCAGAGGCTGAGGCTGAGGACTGAGGCCAAAACTGAAAGCAAAGTGTCACGTGATACAATACTTGCCTTCCACCGAATACTTTTCAGCGGACATGGAGGAGAAGAAGGGGGAGAAGGTGAAAAGGTTAAAGATTTGCTTTCTCTTTTGAATGAACTGACAGTCATTCTTTCCAACAGCTTTATACCATAAAGACATTTTGTTTTCTTGACAATCCTGATACAGAGACAATAACCACATCATGCTGTCTGCCATATCACGCCTACCAAGGGGTTCCGCACTCTCAAAGAGGTTCATGGCAACGGCCGTTGTCGATGCTAGGACTGCAAAGAAGTATCCAATAGGTGGAGACATACATGGCTATTCGATAGACAGGGTTCTTCCAGTGCCCGAGTTTAATCTAACAGCAGTTGACCTTACACATACAAAGACAGGTTCGAAACATTTACACATTGATCGCCAGGACAAGAACAACTCTTTCAGCATCATCTTCAAGACAAACCCTCCAAACTCGACAGGGCTACCCCACATCCTTGAGCATACAACCCTATGTGGTTCCGAGAAGTATCCGGTGAGAGACCCTTTTTTCAAAATGTTGAATCGAAGCTTGTCCAACTTTATGAACGCAATGACGGGTCATGACTACACGTTCTATCCCTTTGCCACCACCAACAAGGTTGACTTTGCCAACTTGATGGATGTCTACCTCGACGCCACGTTGAACCCACTCTTGAACGAGGAAGATTTTTACCAGGAAGGTTGGAGATTGGAGAACGAGAAAACAGAGGATAAACTGTCTCCACTGACGTTCAAAGGTGTCGTTTATAACGAGATGAAAGGTCAGATGTCCGACTCCTCGTACTACTTTTGGATCAAGTTCCAAGAGTCCATATATCCATCGCTGAACAACTCAGGCGGTGATCCTAGTGAGATGACAGAGCTAGTATATGAGGACTTGGTTGAGTTCCATGAAAGATTCTACCATCCTTCAAACTCTCGCACGTTCACATATGGTGATATACCATTGGAGAGACATTTGGAAAAGATCAACACCGAATTCGGAAAGTTTGGAAAGAGAAACAAGAGAAACGTTGTTAAGCAACCAATAGAGATAAGCAAAATTGTAACGGTGAACGTTCCAGGACCAGTGGACCCAATGATACCGTTGGACCAACAGTTGAAGTCTTCCTTGACGTGGTTCACTTCTACGCCCGAAGACATTTACGAGTCTTTCTTATTAAAGGTTCTATCCACGCTACTCATGGACGGCCACTCATCTCCCCTATATCAGGATCTCATAGAATCAGGCTTGGGTTCTGACTACTCCATCAACTCAGGAATGGACTCAATGACAGCCGTTAATCTGTTTACCGTTGGTCTACAAGGTATGAAAATCGAAGCAGCAGACAAATTGGACAGTGCAATCATTGAATCCTTCAAAAAGGCCAAGAAAGAAGGTTTTTCGGATCACAAGATAAAGGCCATAATTCACCAATTAGAGTTGAGCAGAAAGGTGGAGAGTCCATCTTTTGGCTTGAACCTGTTGAACTCTTTGGTTCCAGGCTGGGTTAACAACGTTGATCCTATTAAGTCTTTGAAATGGAACGAGATTGTCACTAGATTCAACGAAGAATACGAGGAAAGAGGTGATGTTGTCTTGACAGACCTGATTGATAAGTATCTCTTGTCATCTCCTTACTTCAAGTACACCATGTCACCAGAAGAAAAATTGGAGTCATCGATCAAAGAGGAGGAGAGCTCGAGGTTGAAGGCTAAGGTGGAGACACTTGATGAGAACGATAAAGATGTGTTATACACCCGTGGACTTAGACTTCTTGAAAAACAAAGCGAGAAGGAAGATTTGTCATGTTTACCATCACTTTCGGTGTCTGACATTAACAGAGACGGAAGCCTTTTCAAGATTGGCACCAAGAACATTGGTGGTGTTGAGTTCCAAACTAGGCTATCGCCTAAGACGAACGGTCTAACTTATTTCAAGGCTTTGAAGACTCTCAGTGCAAGTGACCTTCCACGGGATCTTATCAAATATCTTCCACTCTTCTCTGATTGTTTAACTAATTTAGGTACGAAGTCTAAGTCCATGGCAACATTGGAAGATGAAATCAAACTTTACACCGGTGGAATTGGATCCTCTTCTTTCACACATGCCTCTCCAGAAGACTTGACTAAACCATTCTTGAAGTTTTCGTTGTCTGGTGTTTCGTTGGATTCAAACCTGGAAAAGATGTTATCTTTGGTTCAGCAGGTTTTGATGGAGACAGATTTTAGAAATATCGGAAAGCTTTCTACTCTTGTGAAATCTTTGAGCAGTGACAATTTAAGTGGAATCGTTAGCAGTGGCCATAGCTATGCTAGATCTTTTGCAATGTCCAAGATATCTCCAGTTGGTCAGATACAGGAATCTCTCGGAGGTATCGAACAGGTCCAATTCTTGACTGAATTAGGAAAGCTTGATGCTGACAATAGACTTGAAGAAGAGGTTGTTCCAAAACTTGAAAGAGTGAGGGATATCATACTCAACAGTACCAAGTTCCAAATTGGACTAACCTGTGGCCGTGACGTGATCAAAACTCAGGAATCACTTGTGTCGAAATTCATGGATGGATTCCCAACACTCAAGGAAATGTCAATTGACCCATACGAGTCGAGTCTGTCTTCTCTCTCGGATGGTGCTCCAATCAACAACAGCTTTATTGAAATTCCATCCCAGGTGAGCTTTTCCTCGATGGCGCTTCGTGGATCGAACTATACTGCAACTGACTCTGCTGCTCTCCAGGTGCTTGCCCAACTTTTGACGTTTAAGCATCTACACTCTGAGATCCGTGAAAAGGGTGGTGCTTACGGTGGTGGTGCATCTTACGATAACTTGAATGGATTATTCTCGTTCTATTCATACAGAGATCCCAAACCATACCAATCACTCGATACATTTTCCGATTCATTGACGCACATTGTTGAAAAAATCAAAAAGGAAGAAATCACCGATGTTGATTTGGAACAGGCTAAGTTGTCCATTTTCCAAAAGGTTGACGCTCCGATCAGTGTCAGATCGGAAGGCATGGGTCTATTCAACTATGGGGTTGACGATGAGATTAGACAAGAAAGGAGAGAGTCATTGTTGGACTGCGAGTTGGAGGATGTTGTTAGTGCAGCAGAAGGGCATTTCTCCAACCGTGCCCAGTACAGCAAGGTGATCATCGGACACGACAGAGACGAAAGAGTCAAGGACTGGAAAGTTGTTCCTTTGAATTGAATTTTTCAAAATGATGGATGATGGCATCATCATCACGCCATCTCCCATGAATTTGAAAAAAAAAGAGACTTGTATATACTACATAATTCGAGTAATCAATACCGTTCGTGAATACATGCAGAGGATGGATGTAGTTACTCGGTAATGAATGAGTAAGGTGATAAGTGCATTCTGTTCTATTGATCCCGAATCTTAGTAATTGACAGCAAGAAACCGCAGGTATCCAAGGTTCCATTTCGCTTAATAATTGTCAAATGAATGCATTAGAATGCTGTGGAATTTCATCACTTCAACCTTCGAAATGGGAATTCTAGAAACAAGTCAGGATTTTGGAAAGATCGGATCTCATCGGGGCTGAGAGAGAATGGTGTGATGCACGTCTGAACCTATACAAAGGCGGATCTCATATTCCGTCACATCTCTCGGATAGGCGTTCTCGGAATGAGAATGAAGCTCGGATTGATCGACATGCCCAGTGTTTCTTTAATTAGAAAAGTCAACAGATTTTGCTTAAGCGAAACGTACTCTTTAATTATTATTTTCTCATTCTGTACAGGATGTTTTATTGTCCGGGGTAGGCGCACTGAGTAGAGAAGAACAGGCAGCTCTGCATCATCTTGCTACTTACTGTTCCCAAACACGACGTTTCAGCTATAATCAAGTTTTGGCCGTTGGGTTTTTTGTTTCAAAAGTATGGATGGATGGTTGAATGGATTTGTATCTTTTCAATCTGGTGAGAGGGTAGCCGAGAGGGCCTTGGGTAACAATGCTCGAGGCAAGCAAGTCCCTGTCCGTGAATTCGAAAGGATCGGTCCAACGGCTGTAACCTCAATTGCTGTCGTCCAGATTTGTAGTCTCGACTGTACAATAAGGGACACTGCAAATGCTTTTGACTAAGATGAAGTGAAGATTATGTTTCATCCTTGTTTCATGTTTCAGATAGGCCACATGACACACACCCCCATTTCCTTTATGAGCCCCTTCACTCATCGTTGTGTCTATATGAGGAGCCTGGGGTAAATTGGATAGGTATCAGAGTTGTGTTATTTCAGAAGTTTGGAGTTGGCGAGCATCAGTTTGTTTGGTTTAGGTCTCTGTGGCGAGGGGTACTAACATGGCATCAGTTATGGAACAACAGAAGGCCGAGTCCCGGTTGGTTCCGCGGGAACCACCAATGATTCTCGTCTATCACCAAGGCTTGTTCTCAAATTGATCAACAAATGCCCATCCCGTTTCCAGAGGATACATATGAATAGAGTGATACAGTGATTTAATACTGCACACTGCACCATCCATGGAGTATCGGCCAATTGAGTAGCCAATTGTAAGGTTTGGGAAGGTTCTGCATTTGCATATTGCACCTGGAAATCGTACCATGATGCATGTTGAATATGCAAGACTGTTTTTCCAGATATGACAAGTTTTACAAATTCCTGATTATGGAGGGGCGGTGGTTTACTGATGCTGATGCTTGATGCTGGTGATAATAGAAGTTCTTGGTATAGTTGCTAGTCCTTCTACATTCCCTCCCGGTTTTACATTATACCCTCCAGTCTATTCTTCATTTCTTTTCCATTCGTCTAGCATTCCTCGAACAGTTGAAACGTACTCGCAAGAATCATCCATCATGCTATGTGTGATTTTGCTCTGAAGTTTTACTCAAGAACAAGCCTGATGTTTTGAACTGCTCATGGGATCTTCCACCTCCCAAACCTTACCTAACCGGGGGTAACTTTGCTGGCAGATCTCGGTTCAGCATTACAGACCGGAAATAAAAAAGAAAGGAATAAAGAGGCGGCGGGCTGGCAGGAGGAGAAAGTTCAAACTTTACCAACACCCTCATCAACAGCCGCAACCAGGATAATTATGAAGATGATCATCAGCTTTACCAGTGAAGCGAAGAGACACTAAAAAATTTGAAATGGAACCTGCCCAACAACCTAAGTTTTTCACTGGCTTTTTTTCCGGAGGAAATGCACATTCAAACCCTGAACGGACGAATCCAATGTTGGTGGTGGTTATAAACGTCAGATGCCATAACTGCGTAACCTTGAGCGTTCACCAGGAGAATAGCAATTTCAATTGGAAAGATGCAGAAGTGGCTGAACATTATAGCGGCAACTGACGAAATCATAAACGCCTTGCACTTTCTTATGATCCATCTGTTCTTGACCCGGTAGGTGAATTCAATAGAGCAATTGACGTCAGTGTCTTGAACTATATAGCAGGATCGACCCGAACCATGTAACTCTCGGATCGGATATACCTACCCGGGCCTTCTTTGTTGACCAGCAAACGAACCAACAATAGAACAGTTGAGTATGATCTCCCAACTCTATTTTTCGAGTAACGACGTGACCTTTTCAATCGGGCAGCATGAGCAGAGATTCGGCAGAATAAGCAGCATGAGCAGCATCAGCAGCATGAGCAAAGGCGAGGACGCCACACGGCGGCAAATACCTCATTACAGATACCCAAATGCCTACGGTGCCCTCTTCTGCAACTTTCCATTCCAAATCCAAGAGAAGAAAGGGGCTTCCATCGAGAATCATGTAGTTAAATAGGTAATGCATTGCAGTGGACAACAGCTATAGAGATGCATCCACATCATGCATCCAGTTTAAATCACGCTACAACTTCCAACAGCAGAAAAATCGCCGAATCAACAAAAAGAAAATGTTTAAACTTTTAAGGTTGTTGCTTCTGGGCGGAATGAGGATGACTACAGCAACTTCCATTGGATTGAATAGTGGGAAAAAGGTTGACTGTGGGGTGGTTGCGTTGAAGTGAAGTTACAACCACCCTTCATCATCCAGCTAAACAAGCACCAACATTTGAGTAAAAAGTGGAAGGTTCGAAATGGGTTTCGACATTCCTAGTAGTTCATCATCAATCAGTTGTTGTGCAAAGCCTCTTTCTCCGGTGCAATCGACTCTCCCGGTTCTACGGTGTTTCCTGATAGTTGGAGCTTTTTTTACCCTGCAGCAACCGGCGATATTGTCTCTGCATGACAAAACGAAGAGAACAATAGGATCCCCAAACGTACAGATCCAGCTATTGGCTTCTTTGCAGCCCGCATGGAGAATTCCCGTTGTGAAGAGGCCAAAATTCTTTTTTTTCTAGACGACGAACAAGAACAGACGCTGTCCCTACAAGCATCATCCTACTTTTCATGTTTACAACAACAACCAACTAATCCTCAGTATACAAATTCCTTCTCCATCGCTACAGAACAAAAGGTGTTCATGCCACAGATATCGCTTCTTAGCAAATAGAGAGGGAGAGAGAGAGAGAGACACTGAACATAAAAAGGTTAATCGCATATCCTCCATATATATGAAGCAAATACCAGCCATTTCCCCCCTTTAGCTTCATTCCTCCTAGATCCCTCTCAGACCCCCCTCACCTTCACCATCATACTCTTCATAGTCATCATCAACAGTACAACAACTCTTGAGAGCTTTGCAAACGTTTCTTATTTCAGTCCATCTCGAAAGTCACTTGAATAGGTACCCTTTCTCAGGAACAGGCGAGCATCAGAGAAGGCACAAAGAAGGCAAAATTAAAGGACATTACAAAGAAAAACTCTAAGGAATAACTACATACGACAGTAGCTAACCAATTCTCTGATCATGATCATATCTCGAGGTCAAATCTCAACCCTCCTCGGATGGGTCTTTCTAGCCTCAAACGTCCTACACCAGGTTGAAGCTTTAGGGTCTTCCCCCTGTGTTCAGGCTTCTGCCCAATGTGGTGGTCTTTTTTGGTTCGGTGCTACAACCTGTTGTGATACCGCCTATTACTGCTCAACCAATATTCTAAATCCCTTTTGGTATAAATGTGAGCCAACTACAGCCAATCAAAAGGCTACTACAACATCTATGAAGGATGGAATCACTTCAACATCGTCTACAAAATCATCAACTTCCACGACTGGATCATGTGTTGCCGCATATGCCCAGTGTGGTGGTCAAGGCTGGAACGGTGCTACATCCTGTTGTGACACAAAGTATTTCTGCTCAACCAACACGGACAATACTTACTGGTATGGGTGTGAACCAACTACAGCCGGTCAAAAGGTTACTACAACATCTTCGACATCGTCTACAACATCATCAACAACAACACCAAAGACTTCATCAACATCATCAACAACAACATCAAAGACTTCATCAACATCATCAACATCATCGACTTCATCAACATTGTCAACAGCAAAGACTTCATCAACATCGTCGACTTCATCGACTGCATCTTCAACCGGGAATGCAAAGACAACAACTACATCTTCAGCATCATCTTCATGTGTTGACTTTGTGACAGGTCACTACTCTACCGTTAGTACTGTTTCAACGGCAAGCATCTATCCTCAATGTTCAGGCCTAAACTTCGACTTCAAGAATAACGGTGGATACCCATCAGCACATATTTCTGTGGAATCTGCTATTGACCTTGGCTCCGGTGTTCATGAAGTTGTCGTCAAATTTGCAAGTGATCAAGGTTTAGACATTTCGAACCTTGGAGAATGTAAGATTATCGGTGTTAGCTCACCAGAGGCATCAACCTATGTCCTATTTTCGAGAAACCAGGGTATCTACAGTATCGACAGTGCAAAGGAGTGGAGCGCAAAAATTGTTGTTGACACGACCACGAGCGGCAACACGGTTTGCATGAACTCGTTCCAAGTTCAGTACGACTGGTTTTCTGGAAGTGGTTGTTCAACAAGTGGAAAGAGTGACTGGAATTACGACTCGTCATACGATTATTTGACAGGTTGTTCGTCAGACAACAACAACAATGCACAATCGGACTGCTCTCTCTACTGTTGGGACGTGAGCAGCGACAAGTCGTCATCCTCTTCGAAATCGTCATCGTCATCAACTTCATCTACAAAGTCATCATCGTCATCGACTTCATCTACTACATCGACATCGTCAACATCTACAACCTCGTCGACATCAACTTCCTCAACGTCGACAACAGGTGCATGTATTGCAGCATACGCACAGTGTGGAGGAGTTGGCTGGACGGGGGCTACATCGTGCTGCGATTCCAAGTACTTCTGTTCCACGAACACGGCTAACTCTTACTGGTATGGGTGTGAACCGACCACAGCCGGTCAACCAACAACAACCTCGACATCGTCAACATCTACAACCTCGACATCGTCAACGTCTACAACCTCGACATCGTCAACGTCTACAACCTCGACATCGTCAACGTCTACAACCTCGACATCGTCAACATCAACTTCTTCAACTTCTTCAACGTCGACAACAGGTGCATGTATTGCAGCATACGCACAGTGTGGAGGAGTTGGCTGGACAGGGGCTACATCGTGCTGCGATTCCAAGTACTTCTGTTCCACCAACACGGACAATTCTTACTGGTATGGGTGTGAACCAACTACAGCCGGTCAACCAACAACAACCTCGACGTCGTCAACATCTACAACCTCGACAT
>JAJMLH010000022.1:0-213552 GCA_030569615.1 Ogataea rishiriensis | reverse complement strand
GTTCAGCATCGGCCTCAGCATCAGCTTCAGCTTCTCTCTTGTAGATGGCATTGTTCTTGTACTTCTTCATCCAGACAAACTTTGGTTCAGCTTCTGGTTCAGCATCGGCCTCAGCATCAGCTTCAGCTTCTCTCTTGTAGATGGCATTGTTCTTGTACTTCTTCATCCAGACAAACTTTGGTTCAGCTTCTGGTTCAGCTTCAGCGTCGGCGTCAGCGTCAGCTTCAGCTTCTCTCTTGTAGATGGCATTGTTCTTGTACTTCTTCATCCAGACAAACTTTGGTTCAGCTTCAGCATTAGCATCGGCCTCTGGTGCAGCAACGGCATCGGCTTGAGCAGCAGGAACTGGAGCTGTCTTAGCGACAACTAGAAGAATGGAGAGTAGAATAGCTGATGAGAACTTCATTGTAGTGAGTGAATGATAGTAAGGTTCGAGTATTTTCCGTTAGGACTTGCTTTGATGATGAGTGAGTTGGTTCGGTAGTTTGTGTGATGCTTTATGAGAGATAACAAAAGAACATCAATAATTGAATCAGTCTAATGGTGAGGAAACATGTCTTCTTATATATTCAAAAACTGATCGAGTTTTGGAAGGGCCCAAGAGCCATAAGTGCCATCCCTGTTTTAAGTTTCCTTGTGTGGGCATCGAAGTCAACCGAGTCTTTGAAAACAATCGCTGAAACCAAACAAATAATAACATTTCCTAATAGGTAAATGATACGTAGAAGATGCAGCATATATCTGTTCCAAGTTTTCAGGGGCACCATTGTAAGCAGGATAGCGAGAAGTCACTTCAGAAGCAAATTGAGCCAAGTATTGAGTGTAGTTCATCACAGACAAGTTTTAAAATGCCTCTTTGATCGACCGATTAGGAAATTATTCAGCTCGGGGTATAATTTTGCCCGTTCAGTGCTGCTTGGGAGTCGGAGGCCAATCTTACCAAAATGATGATATGAGGAGAGACATTTTGTGGTTGTCCAGGGACCGTGGTCTTGACACAGCATTGGCTGCAGAATTCAAATTGACTTTTCTCATCATCCAAGTTGTTGTCTCCTTTGAATCGTTAAAATGAATTCAAGCTTGGGCCAATTGAGAGGCTGTCAGCCCAAAGAGTAAACGATAGGGGTGAACTTAACTATCTTCCTGAATGCAATCGCTTGACATGCTATTGTTTCTTGTTTCAGACTCAAACGGTAAATCTTGTTACTCATGACAGCAGTTTCATGTCCAACGAGTTTTCTTGATTGTGCTCTTTGAAATGGTGTATAATAGGGTGTTATTCATATACTTTCTTTCCAAAGATTCAGGTGCTCCCTTTGACGTCCTAATCGAGTAATTTCTTAGATGCGGCATGCATGCATGTACTGGAGGCATGCTGTCTGACAGAGACGGCCCACGCATAAGCACCGGTTGACAAAGTCCATCCATCCCATCTTAATAGCTTGACCCCTAGCAGTTTAAAGCTGATGGCTAACAAGGCAATACAAGAAACAAACAGCCGTAGCAACTGTTTCACAGGAGAGGAGGACATAGTTGATTCGTTCCAAGAGGATTGGCTGAAAATGTGAAACAAGGAGGTATAGATCGCTATTGACGTAAACCGGCTGTCATATACAAGAACTGCAAAGCCAAAACCTACAGACCAACATCAGTCTCCGGTATTAGAAGCGAAATGCCCGAATTGTACTTCTAGATCAAGTAGAAACAACAAACAGCCTTCTGTTTCAGCATTGTGGTTTCTTGATGAAAGGGACCGATATCTGGAAACGGAGACAGAGATAGAGACTGAAACAGTGACAGGACCAAGCGCATAACAACCTACCTAACAATGAGTGCTAGTAAACAGGAAGACTGATGCCTATCTCTTCTCGGACGTACACAATCTTGAACGGTGCATTCTATCAAAATTGAACTCCAGCATCCTTGACAATGAGTTCCTGAGTGAGACTAGTTCGTGCATCTTCTTTCTGTTTAACAGACGGCCACTTACATGATTGGTAATGGTCTAAACTTGAAAATGATTTTCTGCCTAATGATATCAACAATTTCACAAGGCTGCCCTTCATCCTCCTCTTCAACATCTTCAGATCTAGTCAGTTTCAGAATGCCCAATGGAGGTTCAACCTTCTCAACTGTCCCCACCAACCTCTGAGAGTTACTAATAAACAACGTAGCCCTTCTAAAATCGGGATCCAACTCTAATCTTCCAAACTTGACGGCTTCACGTACCGTTTCTTCGATGGATAGATATTGAGGCATCTGGACTTTTGTGAAAAGATCCTCCTCTGAAGATGTTAGGCCCAATGGTTTCACACTAGGCAGGTTCAGCTCTCCTTGGATTTCGAGTAAGCTCGATCCCAAAGCCGTTGATATGACAGTCTGATAGTTCTCGAGGGTCTTTGTAGGTGGTGGGGCCTTTAGCGATTCCAAAGCTTTGGTGTAGACGACTTCCTTGACGGGCATGTTGTAGAATGATTAAATCTTTCGGTTCTTTCACGTGTCTCTGTTGGATTTTGTGCTCTTACTTTTGGAGATAGTTTTCCACCGCTTTGTGATGAATGGTTGTTGGCTTATGTTGAAGAAGGTTTCTCCTTGGGACCTAACGTGTAGCGAGTGTACGCGAGTGAAATATACACACGAAGAAACGCGAGTACGCCTCTACTGCACAGCCCGGTGTTTTCTGAAAGATTGCTACTGATTTTGATGAGGGTGCTGCGGTTAACAGCTGTCTCTCTACAAGTCATCCCATTTGATACTAACATGAGGAAAGACAATACCCACTGATCTATTTTGAAGTTGAACAAAGTGATAGACACCAATCTGCTTCAAAGAAATTTTCATTCAAAAGATGCTATCGTTGTTCAAGTCCAAGAAGCAGTTTGATGCTGATCAGTTTGAAAAGGAGTTGAAGCTTATCTCATCAAGCATCCTCAAGAATGAAAAGAAATGCCACAGAATCAGCACAAACAAGCTTCACTACAGGAAAATGTCTACCTTTTATCTTGTGGGACTTTACGCCAGTTACCTTGGTTATCTATACTTCATGCGCAGCTTGAAAGTGACCCTGAATCATTATGTGATAGCGGTAGCATCACCACTACTGATAGCACTGAACTATTATTTGATCAATCACGTGGCCGATTATTTCATCTCGAACACAGAGCTAAAGCTAGAGAACTTGAGGTTGAAGCATCAGGAGAAGTTGAGCGAGTTGAAAGAGCAGACCAACTTCTACAAAACGAACGAACTACTAGCAAGATTTTCCAACGGTGAAGATTTGAAAGAGTTGGAACAACAGGCAGGCGAGATCAACGCCAAAAAGCAAGAATACCTGAAGTTGATAAAAGAGGGAAAGGTCTCAACTGGCGGAAAGAACGGTGGTGGGAACGATAAGGGTTTTTACGATCAGTTTTTAAACTTTATGCTAGGAGAGGATGAGTTGAGTCCCAACCTTCGTTTTGCACTTATCTGTCAGAACTGCATGCAGCACAACGGATTGGCTCCTAGTGGTATCAGAGGAGAGTACGTGAAGTATATTTGCCCGAAATGTGGGGTGATGAATGGCATTGATAAGCCTGAGGTTGATGAGAAGGCGTTGCCTGAAGCTTCAGATGTTGCGCAACACGAGAAGAAAGCGATAAATGATTCGGAGGAAGACAATGCCGAAGAAGAAGTGATGGAGAAACATCTGGTTTTGTAACTCCGATATTGTAGCTGATTACATAGGAATCTATACTTCTAATATAATGATTGATTGAAAAGAAGACTGGCCGTATACGAGTTACAATGACCACACTACACAGCGTTCAATTTTGGACAACTTTTTTGAATTTCATTAGCTCAGAACATACGTATAACGTGTAGAAAAAGTGTATAATAAACAAACTAAAAGTTCAAACAGGAAAAGTTTGGTCTACAAAGAGAGGACACGATTAAGCGCTAGTCAAAGACATGATGGCGTTGACCATATCACCCTTGTGCTCTTTCAAAGCCTTAACAGCCTTAGCTCTGGAAACATCGGCCTGTTCAACGACCAAATCAATATCGGCAGAGTCCAATCCAGTCTCATCGACATCACCTTCTTCTTCTTCTTCTTCGTCATCCTTCTTTGGGGATAGAGCAGCAGCTTCCAAGTCAGCGGTGATTGAAGCAGCATCCTTTGGAGCAGGAGCTTCATCAATGGAACCAGCAGCAGCCTTAGCGGCTTGTTCAGCAGCCATGGCTTCGGCGTATCTCTTGTTTAGGTCTTCAACCTTGGCTTCACCAAAGACAACGTAGGCACCAGCGGCAGACTTGTAAACCTCTGGCTTCTCAATTGCCAAGATGAAGTTACCCTTTCTTCTGAAAGTGACTCTGGTAATACCCTTGATTTCCTTTAGTCCCAACTTCTTGATCAAAGATCTAGCCTTCTTTTCATCCTTGTTTAGAATGGAGACTTCGGCACCTTCTGGGATTTGTTCTTCTGGTAGTTCTTCGATTCTTGGGGCAGACATTGTGAGTTGTGGTTGTTGGTATATTGATATAGCAAGATTGTTCTTTCTAAAGGTAATACACTGGTAATTGAAAATATATATGAGATTGGTGTTGACTGTTATATGGAACGAGTAGAGAACGAGATGTTGAGGAGCATGAGTGGAAGAAAGGCCCAGCGTTGTCGTCGTCGACACTGACCAAAAGAGACGGCGGCAAAGTTGAAATTTTTCAAGCGGACGTTGGGAGAGTTACCCAGTCGTAAAGCACGCGACTCTTTAGCACGTGACTGATATTGCCTCAACATTTGGATTGCCAGTATCCGTGTGTAATATATCGATCTATCAGGATCATTCTATCTTTAATCAGCTCCATATTATTAAGCTGTGTTGAATACCCCCATCTCGCATGAAAAACATAACACTCTTATCAACTGCTTTTCGTCCTCCTCCTCTGAAGGTTTATGCTTACACTTGATAGCCATGAGGAAGTGAGTTATGAGAGATACAGCTGACTTGCTAACTGGTAGAGCTACATCGAAGTTGAGCCGAACTGAAACAGATCACCAGATTAATCGTTGAACATAATAACGCATCCAAGAACAACATCACCTCAATTTCCCTTAGAAAAGCCCAGGGGAAGCCATAAAACTGCCCGTTTTAACCTCTTTGGAAAATGATCCATATTGTATTTTAGCACCAACTGGTGCTGCAAAAACCTTATATGCTGTTTAACAATACAAATTGAGCCTCACATGATTGTTTAAGCCGCACACAATTAAATTTGTCATTAGAGCGGCCCAATTTTCAGGAGAATTTGAAAAAAACATTTCAAAACATGGCTGTGCTCATACTTAATAGCGACACGTGTTTGTAAAATGACAGTCAAGCAGGGGTCGCCGCAGAGCCATGCCGCCATGCCGCCTCAGGGTCCGCCGTAAAGCCGCTCAGTCAGATTTTGTTTTTTGAAATCTTGTGACTGGGTTTTCTCTTAGGTTCCTTTCTCAAGTTAATACCACTCACGAAAGAGTGAAATCACCTGTTTGTCACTAAATGAGTCCTACAGTATTTGCCTGAGTTAAAAATTAATCAAATGATTTACCAAAATCTAAAATTTTTCCCGGCTACTTTCATTCGATTTATTTGGGAAAATTCAAGCAACAACTTAAAAAATAACTGGGAGTGCTTCAACAATTTTTTAAAAATGTCAACTTAGTGATGGCATAAGCTTTCACTATTGAGGTCTTATAAAAATACAGTTTGAAGTTGGAGAAAAATTAAAAAGGGGTTCATTATAACGTTTTTAAAAAGTGTTTCGGATGTTATCGACCAGTCTTGAGTTGTTGATTCGAGGCGGCATCCCAACGGCAGCAATAAGGCACAATGATCCCACAACTTATATCAGCATCAACCCAAATTCCCAAAGTTTCTGATGGTGAGTACTTTCAGAATATTGCTTGCTTGCATCCTCATGCTAGAAGCCATTGTGTAATCATTCTGAACATTAATCTCAGCTCGATACCTGTTTCTGATAATATTTATTGAGGCTGCCCATTCGCAGCAATGGATCTGAAAAAACACTCATAGCAAAGATCGGGAGCTGGTGGTTGTCATAATGGGCTTCCGCTGTTGTTTCAATTCGGGACAGGCTGCTAAAAATTGACTTTAGAACCCCTTATCCGTAACTGAGATTCCAGGCTCCTCTGTTGATGAACGTGTTTTAGCTAAGGTCCTTTCAATGGTTCAGGATATCACACAGATGGTTGACAAACACATTCTTTTGCTATCTGAGAATGAAAACAACACGTTCATCAGTAGAGGATTCTGGAACCTCAGTTACCGAAGTATCATTCCTGGCCTCACCATGTCGGACCGTAGAAAACTATTGCGACGATTTTTCACAGTCGTGGTCTGCCCCAGACGCATGTTAAATCCCTTATTCCAATGAGATTAGCATTCCATAATTTGGTTACTAGCCTGGCAATTAGTAGTGCCAATCGATTGGAATAAACAGTTGGCCATTGACGATTAACCATAAACCATTCTAGGGGGCGGGCCAAACCCTTCAATATGCCTTAGTATGAGCTATGCTGGAGCGTACAGCTTCGTAAAGTTAGTGACCCGTAAGGAGTGCATGGCAGTGGCAGTATCAGAGCTGAAAGTCTCAGCTTGGTCCAAGCATCATAACACTTCAATCAACCTTTCCCTCCTCTTTCCCTTGATATATACACGGCGGCATGTTCGTTACATCGATAGAGGAAACACATAATCTAGTCGATTGTTATTACGTGTGAAAAAAGATGGCTTATGAGCTCAGAGCTGCATCACAGTTGAGTTGAACGGATCAACAGGTCAACAGATGAACAGAATAGTGCATCCAAGTTCGGATCTGTCGTTCTTAGCAAAACACGGTGATTTGACATTGTCGGACCTTCTTTATTTGATACAGAAATTTCAAAGGCCATGAATCAATCTATGATACTCTTTCGCAGCAAACTATAGGGCATATAAGAGCCGCGAGCATTACTTGGCCTGACAAACATTTTCAAGGTGGAGTCTTTCATCGTGGTGGAGCAGGGCTCTCTTGGAGACATAAAATATTCAGTTTTATATCATTTTACACCCTGGAAGATGAAGATTAGACTGGTACCAATTTGTTTGAGTAGAGTGTCCTTGCTGTCCCGCAATGCCTGGTGATGTTGAAGACATTGGACCATCTTGATACGCGTTCGCACAGAGAAGAAATGGACCTTAACAAACACTGTCATTGTACCACCACCATTGCTTCACATTTGCTTCCAAGGGTACTGTTGTCAACATCCAGCTGTCCTGCTTCTTTGGGAGCTATTAGAACATGACTGGGCAGGTGGACGAAGAGTAATTGGAAGAACTAGATCTTTGCCCGGTAGCCAAATGATCTACCACGGGATTGTGCGATTTTACCACGGAAATGTCTGCCCGGTAGCAAATTGAATTTCTTCTCTCTTCATTTGTGAACGCTACAGTAGTCCCACGAGGACCAAATACCCTCATAAGATGGATCGAACAACGGGCTATCCAGAAAATCTATTTTTACGTATATGGCTGCCTTGTAGCGGCCACAAAATGCCAAAAACAAACTCAATTTTTGAAAAGGTGGCAATTCTGAAAACGTCGATTTTGGCCATTTTGAGACATACGCTGGAAAGCTCTCACTTCAAACAATTCAATGGCATGTGCAATGTCCGGATCGATGTAGATTTGAGCCCAGAATGAACAATCAAAGTTTTCGCATTTTTGAAAAAAAAACTATTTTTTCAAGCTAGATTTTGGGCACCTTACCGGACTCTAATTTGAAAGGTTGACTGGCTGGTTTTACGAGCCGATCCTAGAGTTTATAATGGAAAGGAACGGTAGTCTTGAATTTCATGCTAGGGGTGTCAAAAAAGTCTGTTTTCTAGGGACAAAATTTAAGCATTGACTTCGAGGGCTGCTCGGAGTACCTCAATGAGCTTTTTACAAAATCATTTTAGTATCAGAATAGACTTCTGCTTTTGAGCATTCTTGCAAATATGATTCGAAGCTGGTGGTGAGCCGGTAAGGGGTTCATCTTAGCTTTTGAAAAAAGTCTCTCGTAATCCACCTACTTGCTATGTTCAAACAATTATATGACAGCACCGACTGCTTGAAATTCCTCTCCAACATATGTGTGCATCAACAATGAGTCCTAGAGCTACTGGTGGTATGTTTTTTCAGAGTTTGGTTTGGCTGGGTCACCACGTTAGATGCGTTTGTTTGATTGCCTAACCTTGAGCCCTGATTTCACCCACTCCAAGGATTATTTAACGAACAATCGGTATCACTCAACAATATTTATCCATTGAGGTATATTGTGGAAAAAGAAGGAAGCTTCAGCAAGCTTGGAAGGCCTCCAAACAAACGTTTGAAAAAGTTGTCTTTTTTTCTTTGTCGCGACGTTCCAAAAGTGCGCATTTGACCCCTCTTTCTAATGAGATTTATTGACAGCGCATTGGGGCAACAATTGATGTGTAAAAGTACTCATATTGACGTCCAGGAGCTGGAGGACCTTTCAATAGGCTTTGGTTGTCATTTCAACTCGGGATAGGCGGTCAAATGTTGGCCTGGAAAACTCTCTTCCAATTTTGACATTACGCTCGAAGTCAAGCATCCACGGTCGACACCTCTGAAACACCCGTCTAGCTCTTTCAAGCTTCTTCACAACCTATGTGCTCGTTGTCTCACAACTGTAGCTACTCCTGAATGTGCCGTTTGTGAATTTGGTGGGAAACTGCCACCACAATGGCCCCTCGTTTGAATCCCACTGTCCTAGCAGACCCCTTACCTACTCTCTCTTCTTTGCAGTATCAATTTTCGACCCTTGCTGACCAACCAGATTTCACCTCGCCGCATCCATGTAGTATTCGAGTCGTCAAGATAGGTATCTCTGGAGTGCATTTCTGTGGATGCCGTTGTTGTGCCCTCTCTGTGGGAAAAGAGCAGCGTATCACCACCTTCAATCAACGCAGCCAACGAGAGTCATGAGCTCGATAGGATCCCTAGAATCGTTCCTTGTCCTTTATCAAACAGTTTTTGACAAACAGCCCGATGATGTCAAATTTGTGTGATGACCTCAGCTTCTATTGTGAGGGAAGGGGAGCCAGCTAGTGTTGTCTTTGAGGGTGCGAAAGAGCAACCCTAGTTGCTCAAAAGGGATTTATCGTGTTTCAACCTTGAAAAGTAATTTAATGGCTCTTCATGTTACTAACTTGACGAATAACGGACCAATCGTTTGAAAAACATAGAAGGTGATCGATGACAATCAGAAAGAGTTGCATTGATATACACTAGTTGAGATGTAGAAGCAAAATAAATGAGCCGTTTTAAATAGTATGAGAGCGAAACCTTTTTGACGCAGCCAACACACACACAAATTTATCTTTGCCCTCTGACCTGCAAGTAATGGCGATACTTATCTGTGATCACTGTTATTCTTTATACTCTATATTGCAATGAATAGTTGGCAGCTGATAACAGCAAACAAATGTTGAGAATAAATGAGATAAACCGAAGTTCATCCGATCAAAACCTTTCACTTTGCGTTTGTGATAGCATTACGCTTAGCTTTACTCCCCTCACCCTTGGCTGACTCTTACTGTTACCAAGCAATTCAAGACCAGCACCAACACCAATGACTACACTTCCTTGAGCCATAGGACTGAGCATCAGTGCTGTCTCCTATCGACTAAATACCACGAACGATGGTTGTCTACCTCGATTTCGTTTATCAATCGTCCGTGAGAGCTAAAACTTTCTAATTCTCAAACTATGACCCTTCTGGACTTCAACTAATCAGACCTTTTGATATTCATATAGCCTGTGATCTCAAGCTTTGATACCTTGAAGAGTTGGTTATTGATATAAGATCAGCAAAGTACAGTGACCAATACTCATTGGTGTGGTTCAATTTTTGGTGCGCGACCACTTGGAAAATAAGTTGCTTTACGAAACTGTTGATTTCTGCTGCACCAGCCTTCCAATCGTCCTAGAACTTGATGTGCCATATAGAGGAGTGGCTGGGATACAAGGTTGACAGCTTGAATTCGTTGGCATTGCTCATCTTGGTGCTTGAAACTATGTCCTTCGGATGCCCTTTAAGAATGTGCCCGAATTGAAACATATTGGGACGAATCCTAATTTTTAATTATACCATCTGGTGGAGCCGGACTTGCTCTTTCCAATGGTGTACTCAGAAGTGTGGAATAGTGGCCAGATTGTGGTCCAAATGGGCGCTGAAGTTAATTCAATACTCGACAAAAAAAGGGAAATGTAGCCTAGTGGTAAGAGGCATTGTGCTCTGCAGAAGGCTGCGGGTTCGCATCTGAACCCTCATCGTTTGCACATTTTGAGCGGTTTTCCATCTCCTGGCACCAGTTCTACACCGATCCAGCTCGTACCTTGGGGTTCTACTCGGAAAAAAATCTAGTATTTTGTAGTACTTTCAAAAGTGCATAAATCGAACATTTTCAAAAACCCAAGTTAGGATTTTTGAGAAGTGTTTCAAATACATTTTGTGGCCGTACAACTGACACTGACAACACCAAACTGGTATTGTTGGATAGATTGAAACTGTCTCCATCGTTTAGAAGTAATATATTGACACTGGTAGCATTGGAGGAAAAGTTATTAACGATTTGAGGGATTCCCTGCCATTAAAAAGTGTCCCAAATAGGCAATAATTATGGCCAATTACGTAATAAATCACGTCATCACGTTGCTCAAGCCAATAGTGAGTGCTTCTTCACAAATTGCTTCCGTTAATGGCGGGTGGCAGTCGCAGGATCTGTGTTGCTCGTCTTGATTCAGCTCGTTTACAAGGCATCACACTCTCACCAAAATGATGGAACATAAGGTGATAATGGTGGTAATGGTGGTAATGGCTGCTGATAGGGGATAGTTGACGATGAGCAATAACATCAGATAAACCATCGGCAAGGGTATTGGATTGTGCTTTTTCTCCCATGGAACGATCATCAAGGCGAACGTTATTCGAGACATGCATTTCCCCAAGTTCGGGAAAGTAAGCACAATATGCCTTGTCGGAGGCATAATATCCAATCATCAGGACCTGTTTTTGAGCTACCAAACTGGAAGTTCCAGGGTTTCAAGATAAGGATTGCGATCACGAACTATATCTCACTATCAGAGAACGTGTCAAACAAAATGTAGACTATCATACGCTCAACTTGGAATTGCCTGGAATTGAAGCTGAAAATATGCAGATTTCCCTGCATGTTGTGACAAAAAGTTTGCCAAAACAAGCAAGTAATTATGAGGATCAGTTTGATCCTTAGTCGGGACAGCTTGATGGAAGACTGCGTTCCAACCATCTACGAAAATAACAATAGTTGCATTCTTCTTACAGGTCATCCAGCTCATCATGCCCAAACAAAGGGCAATGATAGACGTCTTTACTTCGTTAGGGATGTCCTCAGTAAAGGTGAGTTTCAACACGTTGCTGTAGGGACCAGCTATAAGATTGCTGACTTGCTTCCAAATCAGTTGGTAAAGTCAAGTTTCGAGCAGAGATTCACACTGCCTTTTGATTGGATCTTCAAGACGGTATGTCAAACGACCAATGTGTGCTTGGTGCTGAGGATTGTATTCAAAAGCAAAGGTGATGCATGGTTTCTTCCATAAACAATAAGACTCATGCATATACGATGTTCTCGTATTGTTAACGATAATGCAGTGCGCATTGTTGGGATCTGAGATCTGTGTGGACAGCACAGCCAAACCCTAATCATAGGCGGGACAAAAGAGGGGCAATCGTTGACTAGAGACTTAGTTTCTTCTTTCTGTACTCTTATACTCAATCCGATACAAGATAGAATAGATATGAAGTAAAAACCTTGTATACCTCCTGCTGGGAATAGTCTGATGTGGTAACACTGGAAGCATGGGGGAGACAGGCAAGACAGCGGCTTCAACAGGACGTGCCCGGTGTCACGTGCGAGAGTTTTTCTCTTCTCGGGATTAAGCTTGAGAGTTTATTCGACGGGTCGGTCCCGGCTGCTGGCCTTCCCGAGAGTCTACTCGCGGGATTGGAGGCCGAACTAGCTATTTGTCCTTATACACATATAAACCTGTGTATTGTAAGTTGGCCAACAAATTCATGCCTACACAAGGTACATTTATACATACATGTCTACACAGGATATCCACAGGATAGAACGAGACAAGGCAGGGCCCAGATAATGGTTGTCCGTAATGTCCAGCCGGGCCTCGTCACTACTGCTGGCAGCAGCTAGACCGAGCGAGCCACCGGGCAAGCGTCGGCAAGCTTACAGGGCTGCCAGGGTGCTGCCACCGGGGCAGAAGGGGTCCTTCCGGGACCGGCTTCAAGAGGCGCGGTGCTCTGCACTCGAAATTGTATGTGTGTATGTTGTATCTGTGTGTATACAGATGCTGTTGATAATAACAATTATTTCAGTTGAAAGTGCAAGAGGTAAACATCAGTGATAAACTAGTCTTCTAGCTTTACTCTTACCAACAAGAGAAGAATCATCAAGACTGACAATTCGACGCTTGGTAACACAACCATCCATTTGCATTCGATTAACAGGATTCTGTTTGAGAATCTCGGTTGACTCTCTTGAAAAAAGAAAAGTTACCCACCATATCTTCAATTGAATATTTTCCATATTGAATAGATTCTATTCATTTCAACTGCTTCATTTACAACTTCCTACAGAGTCAAGATAACAGCTCTCAAGTCATATTTGCCAGTTTTCATCAACCAGTTGTTCTTTCCTCCGCTGCTGCTTTGCTAATAACGGACAGTGCCTAATCAATCATGGGTTTGCACGGTAACGATGACAGTGGGAACATTGTCACTATGGTGGCGAAACTTTTCAAATCAAAAAAAGATACAACGGATGAAAACGTGCAACGAAGAATATTTGTCAATTTGCCACTACCGGATGATATGAAAGATCCAAAGTCAGGAGAACCTGCAATCACATATCCAAGGAATAAGATCAGAACTACAAAATATACACCTCTTTCATTCCTACCTAAAAACATTTTCTTTCAATTTACAAACATTGCTAACTCATACTTTCTATTGATCATCATCTTGGGCGCATTCCAAATCTTTGGTGTCTCCAATCCAGCAATGCAGGCTGTTCCATTGATTGTCATTGTCTGTTTAACTGCAATCAAAGATGGATTTGAAGATTACAGAAGAGCAGTCTCAGACATGGACTTGAACAATTCTAGGATTCACATTCTAACAGGAATTATAAATCCAAATGTCTCCATTGACAACGTTGGACCTTGGAGAAGATTCAAGAAGGCATGTACTAGAGGCATGTTGGCCACCTTTAGATTCCTCTTTAGAAGAAACAGAAAAGATAAGGCTGACAAGATCAATCCAGAGGAGCCTGGAGATAACGAGATTGCAAGGGTAACAACACTCGCATCCTCAATAGATACTCAAATCAGGGGAAGACCATCTACTTCATCGAGAAGATCACATGCTAAACTCTCTCCGTTCCATCCAAACACTATCGCCAATCCCCACGTTGTTCCTGAGATGACATACAAGTTTACAAACAAGTACTGGAAGGACATTTCCGTTGGTGACATCATCCGTGTCAGAAACAACGAGGAGGTGCCAGCAGATGCAATCATTCTAACCTCAAGTGACCCAGAGGGCAACTGCTACATAGAGACTAAAAACTTGGATGGTGAGACAAACTTGAAGAACAAGGTGTCTTTGAAGTGTGGTTTGGGTTTGAAGCATGCAAGTGATTTTGAGAGGACCCAGTTCTATGTAGAAACTGAAGCCCCATCTTTGAACTTGTACAGGTTTAGAGGTGTTGTCAAATATAGAGCCTACGAGTCTGCAGAGGATTCCGTTGGTGTGGACGCATTGGAACCAGCAACGTACGACAATGTTCTATTGAGAGGTTGTACTTTGAGAAACACAAAGTGGGTCTTATGCTGTGTTGTTGCCACTGGTGCAGAGACCAAAATCACTCTAAACTCAGGAGTTACACCAACGAAAAAATCAAGAATATCCAAAGAGTTGAACATCTCAGTCATCTTCAACTTTTGTATCTTGTTTGTTCTCTGTTTTGTCTCTGGGTTGATCAATGGATTGTTCTATGACAAGTCGGACACTTCGAGGGTTAACTTTGAGTACAAACCATATGCCGGTTGGGACGCGGCTCCGAACGGTGTCGTTGCATTCTTTGTCGCCTTGATCTTGTACCAAACCTTGGTTCCAATCTCGTTGTACATTTCGATCGAAATCATCAAGACGGTGCAGGCGTACTTCATCTATGCCGATGTTAAGATGTACTACGAAAAGTTGGATTTCCCATGCACGCCAAAATCGTGGAACATCTCAGACGATTTGGGTCAGATTGAGTACATCTTTAGTGATAAGACTGGTACGTTGACCCAAAACGTTATGGAGTTCAAGAAGTGTTCCATTGCCGGCAAATCGTACGGTTTGGCATACACCGAAGCACAACAAGGTATGGACAAGAGGGCCGGAGTCGATGTTGTTTCCGAAATTAAGAGGATGAAGGATCTCATGTCGAAGGATAGGCTTGAGATGCTAGAACTTTTGAACTCAATCGACAACGACCAATTTTCAGATTCAAAGTTAACCTTTGTGTCCAGCCAGTACGTTAAGGACATCCAAGGCTCTGACACCAAGAGAAAATCAGCAAATGAGGACTTTATGCTCGCCTTGGCATTGTGCCACACCGTCATCACCGAAACTTCCCCGCAGGATGGCTATATTGAATTCAAGGCCGAATCTCCCGATGAGGCAGCATTGGTTGCCGCAGCAAGGGACGTTGGAATTGTGTTCAGGGAAAAGAGAAGAGGAACCCAAATAGTGACCAAGTATGACCCGGAAAACCCCATCGAATACAAGATTCTTGAAATCATTCCGTTCAACTCAACAAGAAAGAGAATGTCGGTGATTTTGGAGGATCAGCAGGGTCACATTGTGTTGTATTCCAAAGGAGCGGACAATGTCATTTATGAACGTTTGAGCGCAAAGTCTGACCAGGAGGTTCTTTCCAAGACTGCCATCCATCTTGGAGAATTTGCACAGGAAGGTTTGAGAACGTTGTGCATTGCCAAGAGAGAGATCGAGCCATCCTACTTCCAAGAATGGCATTCGAGATACCAACAGGCAAGTCATTCCATCGATGAGGATAGAGACGAAAAGATGGAACATATTGGGGAAGAGATTGAGAGAGAAATGATGCTTCTTGGCGGTACCGCCATTGAGGATAGACTACAGGATGGTGTTCCGGATTCGATATCGTTGTTGGCCAAGGCAGGCATCAAGCTATGGGTCTTGACCGGTGATAAAGTTGAGACTGCCATCAACATTGGATTCTCATGTAACTTGTTGGCAAACGATATGGAATTGTTGGTGATCCAATCACCTTCGTCGGACGAAACCGAGATTTCCAAAGAGTCTCCAGAAGAACTGGTCAACAGGTATCTTTCAGACAATTTTGGAATGCAAGGTACCCCTGAAGAGTTGGAACTGGCAAAGCTAGACCATTCTCCTCCAACTGGTCAGTTTGCAATCATCGTTGACGGTGATTCTTTGACCCATATTTTCAACGATGAAGAGTTGAAGATGAAATTCTTGTTGCTCTGTAAGCAGTGCCGTTCAGTGCTCTGCTGTAGAGTCTCACCTGCTCAAAAGGCCCTTGTTGTTAGGATGGTCAAGGATACCTTGAAAGTTATGACTTTGGCCATTGGTGATGGTGCCAACGATGTTGCCATGATCCAAGCTGCCAACGTTGGTGTTGGTATTGCCGGTGAAGAAGGTAGACAGGCAGTCATGTCGTCCGACTATGCCATTGGCCAGTTCAGATTCTTGGTCAGATTGATCTTGGTTCATGGAAGATGGTCGTACAAGAGACTAGCCGAGATGATCCCTTGTTTCTTCTACAAGAATGTCAATTTCGTTATGGCTTTGTTCTGGTTTGGTATCTTCAACAATTTCGATGGTTCTTACTTGTACGAGTACACCTACTTGATGTTCTTCAACTTGGCATTCACCTCACTACCTGTCATTTTCCTTGGGTTCTTGGATCAGGATATCTCTGATGTTGTCTCTTTGCTTGTTCCCGAGTTGTACAGGACCGGTATTCTAGGTTTGGAATGGTCCCAGTTCAAGTTCTTCTACTACATGGCCGATGGTGCATATCAATCGGTTATTGCATTCTTCTTCCCGTGGTTGTTGTTTCATCATGGAGAATTTGTCAACCAGCATGGTTTGCCAGTTGACCATAGGTTCTGGATGGGTGCCTTCTGTGCCCACATTTCGGTCATCTCGTGTAACATTTACGTGTTGCTCCAGCAGAAGATGTGGGATTACGTCTCTGGTATCATCTATGCCTTTTCCATCTTGGTGATTTACTTTTGGACTGGTGTTTGGTCTTCCTCTACGGGATCCATGGAGTTTTACAAAGTTGCTTCTCAAACCTACGGTACTGTTGCCTTTTGGTGTGTCTTTTTCATCGGTGTCTTGGGTTCGTTGTTGCCTAGATTCTGCTACGATGTGTTGAACAGGTTGTACTATCCGAAGGACATTGACATCATCAGAGAAAGAGTTAGCATGGGAGATTTCGAGTCTTATCCTGACGATTACGATCCAACGAACATTGAAGACGTTGCCAAGATGAGAGCAAAGGCAAATGCTGCTGAGGTGACAACGGTGGTTGCAGATTCTAAAGGCTCATCGGCATCAAGCGACAACTTGACAGCTGAAAAGAAGGATGTTGAGTTGAATGGAGAATACCCAGCCGTTGGCTTGGGTTCTGCGGATCGTGCTAGAGCCGACTCGACGAACGACAGTGGCAGAATCAAGTCTCGTAGGAACACCATCAAGAGGATTTTCCATCTAGGCCCATCAGCCAACGAAAATGGCGATTCTGCTCGTGATAGCGTTGCCGGAACCTCTGGAAAGAGTCCATTGGAAGCAATGAGAGAGGCCATGGTGAGAAGCGGGGAGGTTTCCGCAAGATCGTCCTTGAACATCATCAGAAGTACGCACGGGGTGGGTATCACTTCTTCTGAGCAATTGATGAGACTACACTCGAAGAATTCAGACTTGAGGGTTTGAATTATTGCCTCGCTTTATTTTTTTGTTTCCTCTGTACACTTTTTCATATTGATACTGACTGTTTGATCCACCCGATCAAACATGCTTTTACAAACCCTATTCATTTTATTTTCGTTTTGCTTACTAGTGAGTTTGCCCCTTTACCGGTTTATCGTCCTTTCCATTAGCTTATTCTTAATAAATTTCTGTTTTGATTATCTGTCTTGTTGATCATTGGGTAGTGCTCATCGGCGTGCCGAGGCAGCAGTGTGCCGTATCCGCGGCGAGGCCCGTGCCAGCAGGCCTCGCAGTCAGCCGAGAAGGAGTGGCAACGTATCTCTATCTGTCAATCTATCTATCTGGTGAAAAATAAAATATTTCGATACAACCCACATGCCAGGGTCCGTTATCGTAGGCATCCACTGGAAAGATTGCTTGTTATTGACAATTGACTCCTATATATATACACTATACAGATTCCGGTCTTTGTATCAAACGATCAGATTGACATTTCATATTCAACAGAATCGAAGGATACCGTTACAATGTCCACAGAACAACCAATCTCGGAGACTCCAGAGACAGACTCTCAACAGCCGGCGGTCACTCAGAAGGAACTACCAGAGTTCAACCTAGAGAATGTCCTTGGGGACATCAGGTATGCACTTAAATCGTTCGTTGTGAATCCCGAGTTCAGCCTTCCGGTTGGGATGCTTCTCTTGATGGGAGAATCCTTAGCAATGAAGCTCATCATTGCATGGGTTCCATTTACAGACATTGACTATTCCTCGTACATGCAACAGCTCTCCCTGATCGAATCTGGAGAGTTGGACTATTCGAAAGTGGTGGGTGATGCGGGTCCGATCCAATACCCTGGTGGGTTTGTCTATCTATACTCGTGGATGGGATGGTTTACAGAGGGTTTGGATTCGTTGGGTACGGGTCAGATCGTTTTCAGATACCTCTATCTACTAACGTTCATTCTAACGCTCGTCCTGTACATGAGTAGCGGAGGAGAGAACGGCAAGTTCAAGGTGAAACCGTACTTGGTGTACATGCTTTCTGCATCGAAGAGACTCCATAGCATCTATGTCTTGAGGCTGTTCAACGACTGCTTCACCACGTTTTTCATGGTTGCCACTATTGTCGTGCTACAGCAGGCCTCCTACTACAAGAAGAGTTACGGTGGTATCAGCACCGTGTTGACCTACTTGAGTGCCGATCTATTCAGCGTTGCCGTTTCTGTCAAGATGAACGCGCTGCTCTATCTTCCAGGTTACCTTGTCATTGTTTACTTCTTGTGCGATGAGAATCTGTTGAAGTTGATACCGGTCTTGGCGTTTGGTGTGTTTGTCCAGGTTGGTATGAGCTACACCTTTTTGTTCTCATCGTCGGAGATCCGTGACAGGTTCATCGAAGGAGCGTTCAACTTCAAGAGAACGTTCTTGTTCGAATGGACAATCAACTGGAAGTTTTTGGGAGAGGAGGTTTTCCAGAGTGAATGGTTCCACAAGGGTCTACTCGCTGCCCAAGTGTTGGTTCTACTGGTGTTTCTGTTCACCAGATGGTTGGCATCAGCCGTTACTGGGAAACCGTTGAAGCAGACCGTTGCTGATGGATTGAAGTTTTACAAGAGCACCATCTCTCCCAAGAATGTGATTCTTTGCGAGACGAACGGAACCCTGTTTGTTGCCTTGACCATGATGATGTCCAACATGATTGGTGTCTTGTTTGCCAGATCGTTACACTACCAGTTCTTGTCGTGGTACTCGTTCTCGTTACCAATGTTGCTATCCTTCACGAAGCTGCCAATGCTGGTGAACGTTGTTCTTTTTGGAGCTCATGAGTGGTGCTGGAACAACTATCCTTCGGATGCCATCAGTTCTTTGCTGTTGGTCTGTATCTTGACGGTTGTTGTTGGTGCAAACTATTACAACGATGTGTTTGTTGGCGGTGAGGCAACGGTTGTTGAAACTGCCGATGATAAGAAGGACCAATGAGGGTTCCGATTCGAAATAAATCCTAACGTTCTTGTAATATACTTTTTGAGTTTTGAATGTAAGCTTCTGTTTCCGGTAAAAGAAACGCACTGGATATACCAAGCGCGAAAAGTTACCGGTACGGATGTGTCAAACTTACATTCCGTACTGTACATGCATAATCGGGGAAAGAATGTAGTGATCGAGGTATGGAAAGAAACGGTAGTAGCGATGGATCTTGGTGGTTTAAAATGCTTAGAATCAAGGGTTCCTCTGTTGGGATTCAGGGCACCCTCCCATTACTGGCAAACGGGCGGTGCACCGCATTGGTAGGAGTCAGTCCGGCAAATGGATGTAGCATCAGAGAATGGATGGACAAGTGCCATAGGAAAAACGATACTTCAAAGATGGTGCCTTGTAAGGACAGATAAGGTTGTGAGTATTGGGGGCACCTGCCTGGTTTCTTATCGATGGATCATTGACAGGAGGCCAAACAATAGGGTTGAACGGATCTTCAACGTGAGGCCAACATAGCAAAGGATGCAGTAGAATGCCGACTGCCCAGGCCAAATCAAACACCGCGTAGCCATCGTTTTGGGGGGTGAGAATGAGTGAGTTGATCGAGAGATTGGCCAGAACTGGTGGAAACTGGAAACTGGAAGCTACAATGGGTCGAGAGAAGAGAGGCGGTTCAGTTGAATCCATCATAGGAGAGTCGGAGACATGTTGCACTGGAATTTGGCAATCGACCCACATGGTACTGGCTGCAAACTGTGGCTTTCTGGGAGAGAGAGTGTCCGTTAGATGGACAAACCTAGAGGATATACCCTGTTTGATGATAGCTCGACCTGTTGAAAAAGGGGGTATTTGTAGCGTCAACTAGCAGGTGCCCCAAGTGGTAAGTATCTACACGTGTGGAAATGGCAAAAAGGGCCCCCCCCCCAAATTCAACAATCCACGGCTATCACTCGGCACACCAAAACAGCCGGCTTCTTGGAGATTCTCCCGCACAGCACACCACCACCGGGGCCGGGAAAAACTCCGTGCTGCATTCCCCGTCTTTATCACCACGACGGCCGCAGTATATATAGAGTGGTTTGATCACAACTAATCAGAGCAAATCCATCATTACACATCAACGGTGTCAAGAGGGTGGAAGTGAGTAAAGGGTGTGTAGATAGATAGTGGAGATATAATGATAAAAGAACCTCTCCTGTATGGAATGAATGCTGTTTGGCGGGTGGAGTTTTGGCTGGCAGGCGGGCTGGCCTTCCCTGCTGGCTGGCTGGCTGCTGGCCCGCCTGGATTATCCTGTGGGTAGTGCGTCCGTCCAAATCTCCCTCTAATCCAACCCTCCAACAACGCTTTGGAGGTTATTGGCAACAAACACAAATATTTCTTTCCCCTTTCACAACTCTTTTGCTTCAAAAGGATACTGCTTTTACCACACATCCCTTCATCTTCATCCCATCAGATCCTTCTATCGCCCGTATAGGATAACTCCACTCTTAAGCACAACCAAGAGACTCGCATCCACTTCAAAAAAGGGTGTCAGGGACTCTTTCTATCTCAGCTAACCCGGCATCACAATCTATCAAGTAGGAACGATAACAAGGAACCACTATTAGATTACCAGACTGATTGACTGATAGGTACAACAGTCAAAAGTGAAAAAGCGGTTTTGATAGTCAGTTAGATAGACACACACACACACACACAGTTACATACCCTACACCAGTATTGGCCACTTTCAGATTGACCCTACTCAGTTGCTTTTGCAAAAGGTTAGTCGACATCTGTCAACATCACACATTTTTACCTCGTTCAGTCAGGAGGAAACATCCAACAACCATCCTCGATTACCCTCAGTGTTCAACCGGACCAACGATTTCCCACACATCTTCAATTTCTTTCGTTTGTCTCGTGAACAGTAGTACTCTACTATCACTCAAAAGTGCACCTACCTCAACCAGTCAAAAAAAGTGATTACTTTCATTACCATTCTTTGCTTCTCATTCAATCATCACAACCGTCACAATGAGCCAGCATCCAACACCGCACAATACAACAACGGATGATACCTATCCTCCTCAGAATCAGCTGAACGGCGTCTCTCCCGCAAACAACAACAAAAACGGCAGTAGTGACAGCGGCAATGCCATTGGAAACACCGACACTAATCATAGTAGTGATACCAACCTCAAGAATTCAGCCTCTTCAAGCATAGGCAACACGAAGAGCAACGCCAATTCAAACGGTGCAAGTGTCGGGGTTAACGCCAATGCTAACACCAACACCAACACAAGTAAGGACTCGAACGACAACAACACAGATGCCCCTGGTAGCAGCAACAGTAACACCAACGGCGGCAGCAGCAGCACAAATCCAAACATCCCACGTACATCCAGGCCTACAGTGTCCGATTCAACAGCAGTCAACTCAAGAGAGTTGTTGAACGCGTACGTCTACGATTTCTTGATCAAGTCCGGATTCACGTCGACAGCAGGAACCTTCTTCAAAGAGGCAAACATCCCAGTCTTGAATGGAGACAAGAAGGCGGCCCACACGTCCAAGATGGGCATCTCAACAAGCATGAAAGAACTTCCTGCTTCCTACATGACAATGGATGCTCCACAGGGCTTCTTGTACGAATGGTGGCAAATCTTTTGGGATGTCTTCAACGCAAGGACCCAAAGAGGAGGCACTTCGAACGCATCCCAGTATTACCAGTACATATCCCTGAAACAAAGACAGGACCATTTGATGGCACAGCATCAGGCAGCTTCGGCCGTTCCAAACGGTGGAGTGAATCCAATGACAACAGTTACCCCAGGAACGGTACAAACACATATGATGCCACAGCATCATCCACAGCAACCACCACTCACCAACAACATGCCCGAAAGGATACCGTTGAGAGCACAAACTGGCCCACCTCTGGTTGCAACGGTGCCGGTGCCCAACCCTGTTTTGCAACAGCAACCGCACATGGGATTGCAACGTGCCCTCTCCCAGACGTCCCCGGTTGTTCCAACTCACCCTCATCAAGGACAGCCTCTACCGTCACACCCACAATCAACAACACAGGCACAGATGAACAGTCTTCGGCAGCAACAGATGGCCGCTGCCCAGCAGGCCCATGCCGCTCAGGTAGCACAGGTGCAGCTACAACAGGCCGTTGTTCAAAAACAAAAGCAACCTGGTCAACCATCACCAACAAAGAGACAACGTTTGAACAGTGCAAGTGACTCTGTCCATTCTATGACACCCAGTGCCATCAATACGCCAGGCCCTCAACACTTGAACGCTCAACTGTCCCAACCGCCTGTTCCACAGGCAGCCTTGCAGCAGCAGCATCATCCTGCTCACCAACCACCTCTTGCCCATCCCCCACATCCATCGCAACAGCATCCTCCTCCTCCTCCTCCTCCGAATATGATGATGCCTACCCAGCATGGGGTCCCTCAACAGTTCACGATGTATGCTGCCAATCAAGCACAAGCCCAAGCTCAGGCACATGCACACGCACAGGCCGCTGCACAGGCACAGGCACATGCACATGCGCAAGCCCAAGCTGCCGCACAGGCGGTTGCTCAAGCACAAGGTCAATCGGACATTCAAGGTCAACCGAAGTTCAGTCAGTACATTGTTCCACCCTACCCGCAACAGCAGATGATGATGCAGCCCGGAATGCCACCTCAACAGATACCGAACCAGCCTCACATTCAAGGACAACCTCTGCCAACGTTGCCACAACACCAACAGCAACAGCCTCCTCTATCGCAACAGCAACAGCAAGACATGCTACAGGGGCCTCAAGATTTCCAGAATCCTAACGATTTCTTCAACGAAATGTCAAGACAGGGCAACGGACACGCCGGTCGGAACAACGAGAGCGCAATAAAGGACTACGAAAAACAACTGAGACTAATGGAGAGTCAGAACAGAAGGATGCTCGATGTGCACCGTAACTCGCTCGATGGTAAAGATGGCATCTCACCTAGCAAGACCAACCCTCAACTGGCCGAGTACACTGCCATGTTGGGCCAACTGCAGCAGCAACAGCAACGCCAACAACAGATGCAGTTACAAAATCAGGCACCAGTACGGCAACAACAACAGCAGCAGAAACCAATCAACGTCGCGGTTCCAATGCAGGCGAAAGCATCACCTGCAACCAAACCATCACCCGCTGCAAAGTCATCACCTGCAACCCAGCCAACACCTGCTGCTACCAAGCCTAAAAAGGCACCAAGAAAAGGACGCAAGAATTCGATTGCATCAGTACCAGCAACACCGCTCACTCCGGCCAATTCGCATCCAACTCCACAGGCCATTCCTCCAACACCGCAGACAACAACCCCTCAGCAGACTCCTTCATCGTCGGTAACTTTCCCACAGCCTCAACAGCAGCAAAATACAACTGCTGCCATCCCCGCTCCAAAGAGAGGTACAAAGAGAAAGAATACCACCATTGCAACGCCAATAACGATCAAGGAGGAAGGTCCGTTCTCCTTGTCCTCAGAGCAGAAGAAGACCAACTCCAAGGGAAACGGTAGTGTTGCAAACGGCACCAAGAACGGTAACGATCCAGCTGATGCAATGACCGATGCGAAGAGGGATGGTAGCAACATCGCACCACCACCTATTTCAGTCCACCTGGGAGAAGACATCACAACAACAACAACAACGACGACAGCTGCAGCATCAACAGCAGCACCAGCGGATCTCCATAAGTCCAATCCAGATTCAAACTCTGATCTGCCCTCTTCCTCTGCTGCCAATGGGAACGACCCTCCATTCTTGCAGGACTTTAGTACTGGCTCTAACGATATCTTTGATTTCGATTCGTTGTTGACCGGTGATCAGGAGACAAACAACAGTCTTGGACTGGGAGAGGTGTTCAACTGGGGCGAATCCGTTGAGAGCGAAGACATTTGAGGATTCGTATCCAACAAAGGACATTCCGCCCACACACGACTGGTGTTTACCAGTTTCCCATAGAGTTTTATCAATTTGTACATTACTTTTATTGTTACTTTACAAGTCTCAGCTGTTTTTTCATCATTACACTTGTTACTCCTTGATTCTTGCAGTTTTCATTCGCAAGTCTCTTGCCCAACCTTCCTTTCACTGCGTTCTTCTTTTATTTTTGCTCATGCTGTTCAACGGATTCGGCAGGAACCGACCCGTTTGTTTCAAGCCTCTTATGGCCGCCTATTGCGTGCCTCCTTGTCTTTGTCATTTCAAGTTTGACCTTCACCGTGTATGTTCCTAATCCTTCAGTCCTTTCTCTCCCGTTTTTCTCTTCGTTTTCGCTTTCGAGCGATTTGCTTACTCTTTCACAACTGTACTTTTAATATACGCTCTTTTATCGGATCCAATTTGAACAGACATAACCTTCGATCGTGGGAGTCAAAACACAGGCTAATGTAGTAACCATTGATAGCTGACATTAATAATGAAGACCAATTTTTGCTGTTGCCAGAGAGGCATGATAAAGAAACAGGGACTTTATGGATTAGACAAAAGTGCAACAGGGGGGGAAAAAAAAACGAAAGCCTCACAATGGAAGATGGAGAAATAATATACAAAGAAAAGCAGACACAGCCATACGCATCGTTCGATCCAGTTCATCTTTCGAAAAGTTCACTTTAAAAAAAGTTCACTTTCTCTTTGGCCTTGGCTTCACCTCTTCGTCGGTACAGGCGTGCAGTCTTATAACGTTAGGAAGATCAGGCTTGTTGTACTCGTAACCTTTACTCCAGTCGTAACTCATGGCATAGGCAAAGATGGTACCTGTCCTGTTGAATCCAACGACAGGTATGGTTGAATTCAACGATGGGAATCCCTTCAACCTCAACTTTGCATCCTTATCCCAGAAGTTGAACGTTCCGTCGGCACCAGCAGTGACAAAGGTACCATGAACCGGATGGAAGGCAATCGAATTCAACGCGTAAACGTGCGATTCCTTTGGTGATGTCTTTTGGTCCCTTTGACATTTGAATGCAAATCCAAACTGTTTCTGCTGCATGTCATCAACGTACTGAATTCCACATCTTCCCTCGATCGAACCAACACCAAACCCATCACCTTGTGGATAGCAGGCAATCGATCTCGTTTGCAGTTTCAACGGGGATAGAGACTGCTTGAAGATCTTGTCGGGATTGTTCAAGTCTACTATGACTATGTGCCTCTCGGCAGTGGCAACCACCAGCAACTTTTGGGAAGAATCCATTGCATACACCCTCTCAGGCATGTTCAACGTACATATTGGATTCTGCTGTCTCATGTCCCAATACTTGACCGTTTTATCCCAAGAACCACTGATGACACATTCGGTATTTCCAGGTCCACACTGTGCATATCTAACGGCTCGAACTGGCTCGTTGTGGATTCCAATGGTTTGGGCCTGTTGGGTTGCCAAATCAAAGATCTTCACCTGTTTGTCACAACCACCACTGATCACCTTCGTTCCGTCCGAAGACCATCTTGTCGAAAGCACAGGGGCATCATGTTCAAACAGAGCCCTACCTTCAACCTGTCCTGTGTTTGTGTTGATCTCATAAATGCGCACCTTCTTGTCCCATGATGAGACTGATAGTAGATCCGCCTGTGGTGAAAAACTCAGATCGGAAATTGAATCCTCTGGTGGATTAGGAATGGATATGTCGTTTTGTAGATCGTTCAACGTTCCTGCTGTTGGACCGGTTGTTGTTGATGGTGTCAGTGCAGAGCTGCCAAACGTTCCGAGACTCCTTGTTCCAAAAGACATGTTGAAAAAAGACTCTATGTTATGGGGTTTTCAATGCTGAAGTCGCTTGCAAGTTATTGGAGTTGGTTTGTGGATTCGTTGTTTGTTTGTTCAGAGAGTAGTGATACGTCTTCCTCTATTCTTCTGGTGTACTCGGCGTTGCTTGAAAAGTTTGTCAGGTATAGGTGAAAAGAAACTTTACACCAGTACGATTGATTGATCTTTAGCCTTATTGTTTCCGATTCAGATGACTATGTCTTTCGGCACGAACCAATTGCTGATGAGTGAAGGCTAATCAAACGGTCTTTCCTTTAACTTGTTGATTTTTCTGAGTTTGTTCACGTTCAATGTGCGCTTTTTGGGTGTTATATGGATTACGAAGTTGCTTACGTGGAGTGGATACAAAATTGTGTACACAGCCCTGATTAAGTTCGACTAGATTTCTTGATTAAAATGATGATTTGATTAAAATTGAATTATTGATAACAAAAATAGGAAACACAAATGAGCAAATGAATTCAAAGAACTACACTCAGGAAACAGCAGAAATAAAGTATACAAGATGCTGTTGCAAGAATTGTTGTTGTTAAGGCTATGCCACCAAAGGGTATTATTCTCAGCAGCTTAGATTCCCAACAATCTCAATGACAAGATGGTGTCATTAATGTTGGCATCCTCCTCACCAAACACCTTGCTAGTAGACTCAGAGATTGGCTCAAGCGGTCTCTTCGTAGCCTTCAACAATAGATCCTGATGAGCCTCGATGGCGTCGGCTAGACCAATTGTATCCTTCTTTATCTCGTATTGAACCAACACATCATCTGTCTGTTGCAAGTTACACTTCTTTCTCAACCTCTGGATTCTGTTGATCAACTCTCTAACGATACCTTCAGTCTGTAACTCTGGGTAAAGTGTAATATCCATGATGATCAAAACATCAGACTCAACTCTAGTCTCGTGACCTTTACTGACTAGAGCATCAGGTAAACCTCTCAACACTGTTAGATCTTCCTCGATCAAATCTATACCCGCAACGGTAATCTTCTTGGTAGTTAGGAACTCCTTCACTTCGTCAGACGTTAGGTTTGGTAGAGCTTCCTTAACCTTTTTACCATCCTTCTTCAACTTCTTACCCAAAACAGGCCAGTCGGCAACGGCTCTATACTCGATACCATACTTCTCTTCATCAGAAGTGATGATGATATCTCTAACGTTCAACTCTTCAATGATGTAGTTCTTCAACGATTCAACATCTGCGAGGAAACCTTTATCGGAATGTAACACGACCAATTCCTTCAATGGAGTCTTCAAAGAGATGGTCTTTTTCTCTCTGATGTTTCTACCTAGATCGATAATCTTTTGCATTCTAGAAACGGCAAGCTCAGTCTTTTCATCAAACAATTCGGCATTGACCGTTGGATAGGATAGGAAATGGACAGATGCTGTGTTTTCACCGTACTTGCTCAAAGTTTCAGCAGTGAACAACACCTTCATCTTAGAATAGATGGTTTCGGCCAAAAATGGAGTGAATGGAGCCATTGCTCTCACCAACGTAAATAGGGCCTCGGTAAGGGTGTTCAAGGCCTTTAGACAGTCCTGGATACCATTTTCACCCTTCAATCTCTTTCTGTTGAATCTGATATACCAGTTGGTCAAATCGTCAATCAAATTCAACAACTTTGGAACAACGGTGTACAATCTGTACTCCTCCATCTCAACATGGATGAACTTGATCAATGATTGAATGGAGGCAAGTAACCACTTGTCCATCACGTTTTCTGACTTTAGGGAAGAGTCATACTTATAGTCAATGTTTTCAGTCTTTTTCAGTAGGGCAACTTGACCTTCCAAGAACTTGTAGGAGTTCCACCATGGAAGCAAGACTTTAGAAACAACCTCCTTGACACCTTCTTCCTTAAACTTCAATGTTTCGGCCTTCAAGACAGGAGAGTTAATCAAGTAAAGTCTCAAGGCATCGGCACCATACTTGTCCAAGACGATACCTGGATCAGGATAGTTCTTCAATCTCTTTGACATCTTCTTACCATCTGCAGCCAAAACGATACCGGTAACAATAACGTTCTTGTATGGAGCAGTTTGGAAAAGATGAGTACCCAAGATAGTCAAAGTGTAGAACCAACCTCTGGTTTGATCTAACCCTTCAGAGATAAAGTTTGCAGGGAATGCACCCTTAAATCTGTCCTTGTCGTCTTCAAATGGATAATGCTTTGAAGCATAAGGCATAGAGCCTGATTCGAACCAACAGTCAAACACATCTTCGATTCTTCTCAAGGTACCTTTACCTTGTCTTGACTTGATGGTCAAATGATCAATGCTTTCCCTGTGGATATCAGTGATTGTTTGATCACCGGCCAAATCTCTCAACTCTTGGATGGAACCAATACAAACCACCTCTTCGAAATCATCAGAGACCCAAAGTGGGATAGGAGTACCCCAGTATCTATTTCTGGAAACGTTCCAATCTCTAGCATTGGCAATCCAGTTGGCAAATCTCTTCTCCTTGATGTTGTTTGGAACCCATCTTGTCTTTTCGACATTTTCCAACATCTGTGGAACGATATCGGTAACCTTGACAAACCAGGATGGAACCGTTCTATAGAGCAACGGAGTGTCCGATCTCCAACAGAACGGATAACTATGTCTAATTTGGGTTGCTTGCAACAACCTTCCGTTTGCAGTCAGATACTTGATAATCTCCTTGTCTGCATCCTTGACGTAGACACCAGCCCAGTCTGTAACTTCAGAGGTAAACTTACCATCGTCGTCGACTGGAGCAGGTGGAGTCAAAGATGGACTGATGACACCAGCTGCAGTAGCAGCATCAAAATCCTGCTCACCAAATGCTGGGGATTGATGGACGATACCGGTACCAGACTCATCACTGACGTAACTATGGGTGATGACTCTGAAGCCAGTCTCTTTGAACTTGTCATAGAAGTAGTCGAACAATGGGGTATACTTCCATCCTTCCATCTCCTTACCGGTGACCTTGCCAACAATCTTGTATTTTGCATCCTTTGGTTTCTTGTACAATGACTTGATTAATGATTCTAGCATGATATAGGTAACGTCCTTTTCCTCATCGTAAATCTTTGAGTATTCTAGGTTAGGATTAACACACAAGGCAATGTTTGAAGGTAATGTCCATGGGGTGGTTGTCCAAGCAACCAATATTGTCTTTGGATCGTCAACCAATGGGAAACCAATGGTGACGGCTGGATCGTTGACATCCTTATAGTTCAATTGAGCTTCAAAGTTTGACAATGCGGTAGTGACACCCGTTGAGTATGGCATGACTCTCAAACCTCTGTAGACAGCATCCTTTTCAAAGAGTTGCTTGAATGCCCACCAGACAGATTCCATAAATTCAGGGTATAGGGTCTTGTAATCGTTATCAAAGTCGATCCATCTACCCAACCTTCCAATGGTCTTTCTCCATTCGTCGGCGTAAGTCATCACAATGGATCTACATTCAGCATTGTACTTGGCAATACCCATGTCCATAACGTCCTGCTTACCGGTGATACCTAGTTTCTTGTCAATCTCGTGTTCGACTGGTAGACCATGCGTGTCCCAACCAAACCTTCTCTCGACATAGTGGCCGTTCATCGTTGCGAATCTTGGAACGATATCTTTGATTGTTGATGCTAGAATGTGACCATAATGAGGGGTACCTGTTGCAAATGGAGGCCCATCATAGAAGGCAAATTGTGGTTTATCCTTTGTTAGATCTAGAGATGTTTGGAATGCATCTATTTCGTTCCAGAAGCTGAGCACTTTCTCTTCTTCCCTTGGGAAGGAGAAGGACTGTTGTTGTTGCTCTTCCGACATATCTTGTGGTTTGTAGATGTGTCTTTCAGTTAAGTTTCAATCAAGTATCTATGAATGAAAAGAATAGATAGGTATAGATTTGTTTGTATTTATAGAGCTTGAGAGAGTGTGTATAGGGCTAATGGTGGCAGATTGTAACAAGAGATTGCAAGCGGTGACTGATCCTCCAAGTGACTGATTGTCTCCCTCCTTCGCTTCTCATCCTCCGTCATCATCGAATCTCTTTGAGGTTTGTATGAAAGCCAAAGCGACGAGTAAAAGTGAAAAATTATTTTCCTTCTGAGGTGGTGCAAAGGTGTAAATTTATAACTTAGAGTTGAGTACAAAATGTTTTACATAATTGATTAGATAAGCATGTAGCACCCGTTCAACTGGAGGAGTCTCACGTCGGCAACGACAACGTTGAGTTCAACTTGGGCGTATTCGATGGGGATGAAGTTTGTCTTGCTCTTTGGGAACATCTGGGCAACGGTGACAAATTGGTGGTTTTCCTTGTATCTCCCAATAACCCTGATGGTTTTTCCCTCCAAAAATCGTGCGATCTTTGGCGATGACAACACTAGTTCTGTGAACCTCTGAAACATTGCCGAGTTGTACGTTATAAATTCCATTGGATCCAACCTGCAATTCTCCAACATTTTGCAGGTTGGAAAAAGAGAGATTTGAACGTTCGATAGTGCATACTCTAATAAATACTGCTGGCACTCTCGGTTGTTGATTAGTAGATATATCTGTAGGCAAACTTGCAACGGGAAACTATGACAGATCTCTCTTTGTATGTGCCATGGCAGTTCATGGATCTTCAATGTGAAGCTCAATGAGCAATGACTGGCCGTGATCATTCCATCTATAAACTAACAACAGTAGCCTCAGGTCTTTCCTTTTTGTTAGTGTTGGTTTGCTTGACAAAAAAGGGAAGCAGGAGTGCACTGTTTGATGCTGACAAACATTGGTCGGACAACACAGCTTTATATGCTTCACCCTTGTCTGACTACAGCTACAATTTTCTTAACTTTTGAACACATGCAGATAGACCTATTATAGAGTGATTTGATATAAGGGTATGTCGACCGGTGATTGATAGAGAGGCATATATGCAGAGCAAAGAGATAAAACGGTAGCACCGAAGCACCCAAAGAGCAGAAAGGTAGAAGCCAAACGTAAGGCTGTGCAGTTTAGTGCGGTGAAAAAATAAAGGTGAAAAATTGGAAGAGAGGAGAGTGAGAATGAGACAACACTCTATCAATATCAACGGTGTATCTATATCTATTGATTGCAATTAACCCAAACAGTACGGGCTGAACGTACAAGAGAATAACTTCATTAAAGAAAGGCAGCCCACATACAAACACATATTCAATCATGTTTGGTCCTTTCAAAGCATCTTTAGTCAACTTTGGTGGTTTACTCTGGAAGAAGCCATGGAGATTATCGAGACCACAGAAATCAAGACAGAGGAAGAGATTACAACAGGTGGATACAAACATCATCAATCTATACAAGGGACTCAGGAACAACGGAATGTCATGTAGGACCGTTGAGCACTTGATGAACGATTTCCCTAAGGAGAATAAGATGGCTGCAAAGGACAAATACACGGTGTTTAACAAGCATTCGAAGAACTACAGAAAGGGTATCCATTTCGTTCCAAAATGGACAAAGATTCCTCTCAGAAAGAACCCAGACCATTTCTAGATGGGATGGAGACAGTGAAAATGCAAGCCATCGTTGGATTACGGGCTGCATCGATATACCGGGAAGTACCTATCATTGCAGTAGGATGATAAGATTAGTTCAGCCATGGAGGAAGGAAGGTTTCTGTTTGGTTACGGTCTTATCTTGATGGCTTATACATGTACATATAATAATATACTTCTATTTGAAGGAATAGTTTACGCCTCATCAACCAAGCGTGATAACATTTCATTCGCCCACTGAGAAGAAATAAGCAATGTAAACAATCAATCAAACAATCAATTTAAATTGTTTCCCAAAGAAACACCCGCTAAATATACAACGCTATAGAACAAAATAATAACGCTAAAAAAACAAAAGGATACAACGCTTGAAACAGCGATGTATAGTAGAATACAATAGCAACCTTGATACACACCTCCATCCCAAAAGAAGGTCAGCCTATCATATACTATCCCAGATCAAATTCGATATGAAGTACTCGCTGTAACTGTCATCGATCTTCAAGACACTAATTTTGTTATTCATCTTGTTCAGAACCAGCACTTCGTTCTTATCGAAGTCATGCTTTAACCCTAATGATTCGTACAACTTCAACTTGATAATCGTTGCCTTCTCTTGAACGCTCGCACCATCCATCCCCGATGGTTCCTTTACTATAACATTGGATTCTTGCAGGTAGTTCAGTTTCCCCTCGAGATCGTCCAATTCCGCTAGATCCTTTTCGTACTTGATCTTCAACGAGCTAATGTCAGTAGCTAGCAAGGATAGACTTCTTGCAAGTTGGAAGATTTTGGAGTCCAATGCCCCAAGTTGCAACTTTGTTTCCTCTTCCTTCGATGTTTCCTTGAATTCTCTTGTTCGCCTTTCACAATCGTTCAATTGTTCATTCAACTCTATATTCAAAAGCAGTCTCATTGGTTGTCGTGTTAGTAAAATACATCTTCAATTTCTTCTTGGGTGCCATTAGTTTTCAAACTCACGTTGTAATCTTTCACGATGGGATTCGATCGCCTCGCCTTCAACCGAGTCTAAGAGGCTCAGTTTGTTGTTGATCTTGTCCAACAGCATCAGCTCCGATTTAGCCTCAAGGATTGACCTCATATCGGATAGGAGATTAATGGATTCTTCTCCTAATGAGCTCATTTTCGTGTATTGTCGAGTTTCTCAATGGTCTCAAGTATTTGTTAGGCTCGGAAGCAAAAAGACACTGTTAGCAATGTAATACTGATGGCGAATGATTGATCCTTGACTGGTGCTGGTATTTATTAAAGGTAGAGATGGGACGGTGAAGGCTGAACAACTTGAATGTAAACGTAAAGGTAAACATCAAACTGATTAGATTCAAAGTATCAGAGAACCAGGACCAGTTTGGTGTAAAGGTGTGTTTTGCTGCCGGCATGCCAAAATATTTCAATTTCTGCCGTGTTTAAATGAGGGGAAGTTGCAGATGCTCCCTTTCGCTTCCTTTGATCCCTATATCAAACAATCTCTCAATTGCACACCATCAACCATTGATCAACAGATACAACAGCAACAACAGCAGATAAGCCAATCAAATCAATCGTTGACATTCGAAATGATGCTTTCACGCTCGCTAAGGAGACTCCCACAGTTGGGAGCAATCAACAACACATTCTCCAAAACTATCATTGCAAGATCACTCTCCTCAAAGAAACCACTTCCTGAATCTCTTCCAGAAACAGATTCATTTCCAGACTATCCAATTCCCAAAGATTTTGAATTCCCACAAAAGAGAGATCCATATGCAAAGTATGACGATCAACAGAACAGACGTAACTTTGGAGAACCGTTACATCCATATCACGATATGATTGATGCTTGGGCTCCTGATCATATAGATTTCATCGATGATAAGGTTGCACTCTTACACTTCACCTACTTCTTTGCCGGAATGCTTGGTTTTGCAGGTGCAATCTATTTCTTTGAACTATGGCCAGAGAGGCCAAACATGCCAAGGTCGTACCCTTACGGTGGGTTGTACAAGGATCTTGGTGGGAAGGAAGGAGAGGAGAAGTTGTACCAGGCTAGGGTTGACGATGGTGCTTAAAGAAACATCTCTCTCCCGCTTTTATTTATTTATTTTGTTTTATCTAATCTACTTTTAAGTTCCACAATGGTTTATTTGCTTGTAGATGGTATTCAGTCATAAGAGATGAATCTATCGGTTTGTGTAACATAACAATTAATATTTTTTTTGTTTAAAAGGACTGAAAATAAACACAGAAGTGAAGCTGAAAAGTAACAAGCTGAAAAAAGGAACAATGAAACGAGAGGAGCTGAATCAAGGCTGGATAAAAAGAAAGACAACGAAAAAGGTATAGTAGTAAAACATGAGAGGGGGGGATGGATGACCAAAAACCCGAATGTAAAAAGATGAACCGTCAAGAGATCCAAAGAGAACAAATTCAAAGGGAAAATATCCAAAGGGAAAAGAAAAGAATAAACAAAAAGCATGAGATGTGTGAAAAAAACAGTCATAAAGATGAAGGGTGAAGTATAAGGAGATGTATGTATGAAAATGAAATGTGTGGAGTATAAGTAAGTGACAAGATGAAGAAAGAAACACAAGGAATAAGAAAGTGGATCATAAAACGAACGGAGCAAGCAAATAAAAAGAAAGCAAGAAGAAAACAAAACTTCCAAAGAAGCTATGATGAATAAAACAAAACGAACAAGATGAAGCTAATGCCGAAAGTGAAGATGGGACAAAAAATATTATAAGAAACCATTGGAAGGAGCATGAAAAAAAAGAGTAACAAATGAGACGAATGGATAGGATCAAACTACCAACTGATATGATCTCTTCTAATTCATCTTGTAAATGCCCGAATTCATATCGAGCTTGTCATAGGTTCCGTCCCTTGCAGCAAGCAACAGCTCGTTCAACCTGAACTCGTCAGATGCAAGTGAGTTTTCCATGGAACCACCCATGGAAGAGTTGAGAGGGCTGAACGGTATAGGCTCGTTGAACAGCTTCTCTTGGTTCAAGATGACGTTTGAATCCATCTTGCCGTTGGAAGCTGGCATTAGGAGATCGTTGAACAGGCTATACTTCGTGCCCAAGAGACCCAAACTCGACGTGTAGTCCAACTGAGAAGTTGGCTCACCGGGAGAAACAAGTGACGAGGAGATATTGGAAGCGTTCAGTAGTGCTGAGTGAGGTTGCTGCTGATGTGGTTGCTCTTGCTGCTGCAGCGCTAGTTGTTTGGCAAACCAGTTCCTTTGGGCAGCTCTAGCTCCCCAGCTGACTCTAATCTTGCATCCTCCACCAATATCATACCCTTGCATTTCAGTAATGGCCACTTCGGCACTTGCTCTATGGTAGTATTGGACAAACCCACAGTTCTTGGCTGGAGGAATCTTCACGTAGGTAATATCACCATACTTGGAGAACAACTCGCGCAGTTGCATCTCAGATAGGGGAACGTTGAGCCCACCAATGAATATTGTTGTATTGTTTGGGTCGTTGTAATACTGTAGAGGGATTGATTGTGGTAGTGGAGGAACAATCAGTCTCTGCTGTGACTGATATTGACCAGGGGAATGTTGTTGCTGCTGCTGCGGTGGGAACCCGTTACCTTGAGAGTTGAGTCCTGAGTACTGGGAATGAGAAGACATTGGTTGCTGATATGGCGTGCGCTGTTGTTGTAGCTGTTGCTGCCCCCCTGATCCAAAACCTTGTGACTTTGCAGCCGTCGAAACTCTAATGGGTCTTCCCATCAATATAAACCCTTGCATTTCAATCAAGGCCCTTTTGTATTCCTCCTCACTCAGAAAGTTTGCAAACCCGTAACCTTTCACATTTCCAGTAACCTGATCAACCATGATCTTGACACTGGCACATGATGGATATCTTGATTGAAAAGTTTGCAACAAGACAGGCTCAGTGATGGACTGGGGCAAATCTCCCACAAAGATTGAAAATTCATGCTGTTGGATTGACGATGGCTGTGTTTGATCCGGGAATGAGGAATATTTGTGTGTTTCCGGTTTGGCAGATGGTGCAATCGAGCCACCGTTCATTGACGAAGGAACGTTTGTTGATGACCAATTAAGACGGAAGTAGCGTAAGTTGTTTGTGCCTGGAATCGGTTTGCCATTGAAAGCTTCAAGAACTTTTGAAGCATCCTCAAAGTTATGAAACCTCACGAAACAGTAGCCACTGTTGGAAAGGCCCAGTCCACTGCTCTGCTTATCTCTAATGATCTTGACTGAGTGTATCACAATATCCACCGGAGCCAAAATGCTAGCCCAGATCTGCTTAACGGTTGATTCGTCCCACCTCTGATCGAGTTCACCCATCCATAACTGAGGCACTTGCTGAGAGCCAGCAGTTGAGTTTAAGTTTGAATTTGAGTTGAGTGGCTGATAAGAAGCAGATGAACTGGATCCTTGATAGTTACCTCTTGTGCCGTATCCAGATTGGTACTGCTGTTGTTGTTGCTGGGGCTGTTGCTGCTGCTGTGACTGCTGATGATAGTAGTTGGAATTGTACATGATATATATGGAAAGTCAATTGGAAAAGCGTCACTTGGTGCTGGCAGTTGTGTGGAAGACTATGCGAAAGATCAATGGAAACTGTGATGTTGGTGATGGTGGTTCTTCAGCTTTGAATAAATATGGTATGTATGAGGATGAAATTCAAACGGGTACTATGAGTGTCCTGACAAATTGTCGAACGAGGACGGAAATGAACAGAATAATTGGGGGGTTAAGTCAACGCTGCTTCTGTCGTTGATGAATGCAAGGCAGGTTGAAGATGGAAATTATGCAATACACTGTTGACGAGGGAAGGTCAGCAATGTAGTAAGTCAATTGCGACGCTAGTAATGAACTGAAAGGAAGTGGGGAAAGTCGTAAATGGATGATAAGTAGACCCTCTATGCTTTTGGGTGGCAACTCTTCAGGTGATGAACCAGCGAAATGCCTGAGATTATGGACGAGTCTCGATGATGATGACTAGATCAGAGACTATGGGCACAACAAACGGGAAGGTTTGTATGTGGTGTAGAAGGGCAGAATGAACACGAGAGTATGAAGGGATTATGATCTGTGTGATCTGTCTTAACAATGGATGAAAATGGAGATGCAGAAGAAGAAGAAGAAGGTGATGAGTCTTTTTGATCCCTGCAAAATGATGACAGGAGAAGAGAAAAGAACCTAGTGGTGTTGATCCAAACTCTTGGTGATTGCTGAAGAGGTGGAAGGTGAAGTGAAGTGATATGAATAGTGAGATCAAAAGAAGAAGAAGAAGAGGAAAAAAAGAAGAGGAGCATAAGGAAAGAAATGGTCCCCCTTTAACCTCCTTCCTTTCTTCCTTTAGCTGTGCTCGCACTGCACATTTGAGCGTACACATATCGGGAGTTTGGCGCGAATGGAGGAGAACAGCACGTTTTACTCTACTTTCTGTTCTACCATACACTGGAAATATTGGTTTTGAGATTCAATTCTCTAGTTTACCTATTTCAAACATCTCCTTCTTTCTTGATTTTCGGTTCTGGTGGACAGAAAGGCAGGACAGTTATGGGGGTGAGGTGATGGGTGCGAAGAGTTGGCTGCCCGCTTCCCCTGCTGTCACCTCCCGATGGCAGCGTGCCGGAACCGTCCTGCTTCCGGCCGACAGAACAGAACCTCCAATTTCAACTCTGCTCAGTGGTAGATCTTGAACTTCAGATAAGATCAGATCAGTCACAAAAGGTGGAAAAACATCTGTGCCCCACCGCTACTCCACAATGGCAATGCTGAAGAGATGGCCGAGTGGGACGGTGTTGTATCAGGAAAGTTTTGTCCGGAACCCTTCTTTTGGCTGTTCATCCCACACTGTACCTTGTTGTATATACCCGGCAAGCTCGCTCGCTCGCTGGATCGCTACAAAGTCGTGCCGTGTTGGGCAGCCGACAGCGGCACGCCCAGCTGGAACACAACGTGCTGCCTCAACCCACGCCAAGTCAATAAACCTAACCCTGTTCAATGGCAGCCCCATAAGAGAAAGAGTCAATGGCATGGTGCCAAATACCAGAGCCAAGAGGAGACAGAGGTGAACAGTACTGGAACTCACCAGACTCCAATCAGTTGCTGAAGTTTCTCATGTTGTACTGCCTTTCTTGAACGGACGCAAAGCTGACTGATGGATTGTATTCGATAATGATAGTAATAGACATTCAAAGAACTCACTCACCACCTTGAATTTGAAGCGGAATCAAGCCCGTTGTTTTTCTCTTGCAACCAATAGCGCTGGTGCTGCTGCTCTTTCTGTAGGTAGGCTACGAACGGCCTTGAGGCTCGTACCTAGCAATGCAACCTGATGCTCCTCCTACATTCAACTCTATTCTACTATCTGCCTAGCCAGCCTACCCCATTGGCATTACTAAGAAGAATACGAAGCATGTAGCAAAGAGCAGGGAGCAGGAAAGAGATAGAAGGTATATTCTTGATTCTGAAATATTGATTTGTTCACCATAGGGCCCGGATAGTGGTCGCGATTCGAGAGATTTCTGTTCAGTGCCGATCTTTATTCTTGGAGATTTCGAAATCTGGGGAAGAATGAAAAAAAAATTTAATCACTCACTCACACTCACACACTTGTGTTTTAGGACGGAGCTATGAGCAGAAGTGTATACATTGGTTATCTCACTTGAGAACACTTCTTAACATCAAGTATACAAGCATCAGGATTAACAACACCAAAAACACAGACTTCTCACTATCATTTGCAATGTCTGAAATATAACAGCCGAGCACATTGCCACGAGCAAACATACTAGTTAGATCTTTTCAAGATTGTTTGGTAGCATTTTTCCAACCACATCTTTCTCAAGTCCTTGTTCAACCAATCACTAGCAAAACATTCATCAATACTAAACCTCTTGTTGGAGTTTAACTGCAAGCACCTGGAAACAAAGTCCTTTGCCTCGATTGATACGTTGCTCCATTCTTTCAGCTCGAAATAGAGCTTACCCCTCTTGACTTTATGAACGGTGGTCTCTAAGGAGTCTGAATAGAATGGAGAGATCCCACTCAACAGGATGTGTGCCACCACGCCTAATGACCACACATCAACCTTTTCGTCGTATCCGTAAACATCCTTTTCCCTTGCTCTGAATTCTTCATGGTGGTTTCCAGAGCTCAATAGATTGACTTCAGGAGCGGCATACTCTGCTGTGCCAACCATCGTGTACATCCTGTTTGACTTTCTGTTGGGCGAGGTGATAAACTTCAACTGTTTGTTGCTTGATTTCTCCAGTCCTCTAGACATCAGCATTTGAGTGTATCCAAAATCAGCCACTTGTGAATGACTCAATGGTAAGTTCTGCTTGGCAATGCCAAAATCAGCAAGAACTATGAATGGGTACCTTACCGGTGCATCCAATATTAAGATGTTGTCAAGTTTGAGGTCACGATGAACAACTCCTTTGGAATGTAGGTATCCCAATGCCTTTAATATTTGATAAATTATCACCAAAGATTCACTCTCACACAATGGTTGAAGGATAGCCTTATCCTGGGATAAATAGGAGAACATGTCTCCTCCAATAGCAAGATCCTGATAAATTCTAATATGAGCCTCATTTCTTACGATCTCTTTGTAGATTTTGATAATGTTTGGGTGATGAAGCTTTAGCAAAATGGATGACTCGACTCTTGATTTGCCATTCAACAAGATCATTTTTGTTATCTTCACTGCGTACAGCTTGGAAGGTTCATCTTCGTGGCGAGCAAGTTTGACCTAGAAAAAGACACGCAATCATGGGGCTAATGTTAGTACGACAATCAAAGATGAACGGAAGAGTGAGATGAAAACACCTCGCAAGCAAATAGAACTGACTTACTTTTCCAAAAGTTCCAACACCGATTGTCTTTGGAATGATTTTCCAAGATCCATCGTACTGTTCGAACTCGGCATCTGGGTCTTTCTCCTGACTTTGTTGCTGCAGTTGAAGAACTTTTTCATCATAGTAAAACGTGACCGATAATCCATGAGGAATATCAATGGTATCCTCATGCTCTAGGACCACGTATAAACCTTTTCCAATCTTACGACCATTGACAAAACAACCGTTTGTGGAGGTGTCTTTCAAATAGGTCAAACATGGAGTGGATTCGTCAAATTGAATTGACCAAATGTAACAGTGTGTCGTTGAAATATGAGGGTTCTCTAAGATCAGGTGTGAGTGATGTCTTGTTCGTAATTCATTGTCAAAATTCAGTATATCTGTATTGATTCGTCCAATTATCAGCAATTTGTTTTTGAGTATTGAGATGTTGATAGGACTATTTGGACGTGTCAACTTTGTACCCTTTAAAGATGCTACGCTACCTTTTGACCTTGAATGGTCAAACGAGTCAATGCAAGACATCTGAACTTTGTTCTTCTAGCTCAATGCTATAACTGGAATATAATTGTACCTCAATTGCAATGGATAAGGAAGATTGAGGTAAAATCAAAGAGGTATCATACGGTAAAGCTCTGATCCCCTTTTTTGAAGGTCATCAGAAGGAGTTGTTTGGAAAGCTCATCTTTCACATCGTCTCATCCAATGTAACACATAAGCATTTACGTAAGCACATATAAAATTTTGATGCTTCCTTTCGCAAACCTGAATCCTTCAAATGAGTGTCTCTTGCCATTAATCCTTCCTTTAATTGACTTTTACTAAGTCAGACAAAATATAGCCAACTTAATTTAGGAAATACACACCAAGAAAGCAAAATGTGCTGAAACTGGCTCAAAACTACCAAAATTTCCCAAGATTTGGGTCTGACACGTGACCAAAAGTCACGTGCAAGGTGTCCTATTTTGACGTTGGCTATTATCAATTTTTTCACTAAATTCAGCCCTTATGGCCAAGTTGGTAAGGCGCCACACTAGTAATGTGGAGATCCTCAGTTCAACTCTGAGTGAGGGCAGTTATCTTGTGTCTTTTTTGCATTTACTGGAAGCATAAACCCAATAGAAGCATCTGTGCCTGTTTCCACTGACAAACTGGCACGTTCAGACTCTCTGTGGATGGATCTATGGTAGGCTGTATCTCTTAGATCTGGCGCCTGTATGACGCAAGCACTGCCCGGAATCACCACAAAAAATTATGTCGCGTCGATCGACGGTGAAAAATTTGATGAACACCGTCGATTTGGAGGTTGTGTTTGGATCGCAGCAGTAAAAAAAAATTTTATATATATTTTTTTTTCAAAAACTGTACACAGAGAGAGAGAGAGAGACTTTGGATTTTGTGCTTGTGAATAGTTTTAACAAGATTGGATCCAAACGTTGATACACCAGCGCAATTGTTACGCTTGAAACTTTTTTCTCTTAAGTCTCATCCAAAATCGGACCCTTTTTAACGTTAGATCTGGCCGATTACTTTCATCACATCCATCTGAAAGAGTGGCATATCACATATCATACCACAACCCTTTCATCCCCCCTCTCACAACAAAGATGGATCAACATTTTGTTTCTCAGCTCGAGGCCACCTTGAAAAATGTCTTGTCTCCAGACAGCAATGCCATCAAGATTGCGACTCAAACATTAAAGACAGAGTTTTACATCAACAAGTCTGCTCTAGCTGCTCTCATCCAAATCCTACAGTCCTCTCAGGATGATGGTGTTAAACAGTTGGCTGCCGTTGAGGCAAAGAAGTTGGTCTCCGATCAATGGGAAGATCTAGATGCCTCCGTGCAACAACAGATCAGAGACTCACTCTTACATTTCAGTTTCACATACCCAGCAAAGAACATCAGACATTCAGCTTCAAGAATCATTCCTGCCATTTGTGACGTGGACATTCCAAAGAACGCTTGGCCAACCCTACTGCAGACTCTAGTTACATCAGCAACAGATTCCAACCAACAAACCAGAGAAATGGCCGTCTTTGTGCTTTATTGTATCCTAGAAACTTTCCCAATGGAATGGTTGAACCATGCCGAAGATTTCTTGAGCTTGTTTGCATCAACCTTGCAGGATCCATCTTCCGCTGAAGTTCAAGTCACTTCTGTTCAAGCTTTGGATGTGATTTCTTCATTCATCGAGGAAGAAGACGATGTCAAGAAGAAGTTGGCAAAACCATTCTCCGCTCTAGTGCCACACATGCTGGCCGTTTTGAGAAACTCATTGGGTTTCAGCGATATCGAAGAGACAAGAAAGATGTTTACAGCCTTCAACGAATTGATCATGTTAGATATGAAGCTACTCGGAAATTCATTCCTTGATATCCTTACATTTATGGTTCAAACCGCTTTGAACACAGAATTGGATGAAGAGATCAGATGTTTCGCCTTGAAAACACTTACACAAACAGTTCCAAGCAGAAAGTCAAAGTTGACCCAGGCCAAGCTTGGAGGTGAACTAGCAAAGTGCGCTTTGAAGATTGCCTGTGAAGAAGATGAAGAGGCTGAAGATGAGTTGGACAACGAAGATGAGGAGAATGAGAACGAAGAAGATGCTCCACATACTTTAGCATTGAGACTATTGAACACCCTATCTGTCGAACTTCCTCCAAACCAGGCCATCCAACCAGTGTTTGAACTGATTCCACAGATGCTTTCTTCAGCAAACCAATTCGAAAGAAGAGGTGCATTGTTGGCCATTGGTGTCACCGTCGAAGGTGCTCCTGACTACGTCTCCACTCAACTACCAAAATTGATCCAAGCCGTTGTCACAGGTTTGAACGATTCCTCGATCATCGTGAAGGCTGCCGCTTTGAGAACTCTAGCCCATCTTGGTGAAGAGTTGAAAGATTCAGTTGCCGAATTCCATGCCTCGCTTCTAACTCCAATCATTGCCATCATTGACTCCACCAATAAGGTTATGGTTTACAAGTACGCCACGTACGCCTTGGATACCCTTATCGAATACATGGCTAATGAATCGATCAAACCATACATGGAACCATTGATGAACAAGTTGTTCCAAATGTTGGATACCGCAAAGACTTCCTCTTTAAAATCGGCAATTGTGTCTGCCATTGGTTCTGTTGCTTATGCTTCAGGTAAGGCTTTCACTCCATACTTTGACAACTCTATCAAGTTTTTGGAAATCTTTATTGCAAACATGGACAACATTGAAGGTATGACCGAGGATGATATTGAACTTAGGGCTCAGACTTTCGAAAACATCTCATCCATGGCTAGAGCCGTTGGTTCAGATGCTTTCTCTCCATATGCCGAAGCTTTGATCAATGCTTCGAACAGTGCCATCAACTCTTCAAACGGTAGATTGAGAGAATCAGGTTTTGCATTCATTTCAAACATGGCCAAGGTTTACGGTGAGCAGTTCACATCGTTCCTAAACACGATGGTTCCTGAAATTTTCAAGTGTCTACAACAGGTTGAGTTCGAATTCAACTTTACCGAAGATGACGACATTGAAGATGAAGCAGCCTTGGCTGAAAAGATGAACATCCATACCGGTATTACCGTTGAAAAGGAAGTTGCACTAGTTGCCTTGAGCGAGCTGGCAATTGGTACCAAGGCTGGATTCAGTCCTTACGTTGAGAAGACCATGAGTATTCTTGCCGAACAGATTGACGAGTCATATGCCATCAGAGAGGCCTCTTTGTCTACCATGTGGAAGGTTGTCAACTCCATGTTTGTTGCTTACGGTTCCACCTCTGTTGTTTTGGAGCTGATAAACACAGCAAAGACGATCACCATAGATATACTACCCGATGAGTATGACATCCATATGGTTATGACCTGTTTGGACGTTATGTACGAATACTTGAAGTCCATGGGTAAGATTGCCATCATGGCCGATGCCGATACCAAATATTTGGAAGAACTATGTACCCAGTTGATGCTCATCTTGAAGAATGACCATATCTGTCTTGCACAAGAGGAAGATGACATCCCAAGCGATGAGGTGGATGCCTCAGAGATGGATGCCGTCATCTATGATTCCGCTTTGGAAGTCTTGGTTAGTCTAGCCGGTGCATTTGGTGGTGAATTTGCAACCATCTTTGCATCTTTCAAAGATATCATTCTGTCACAGGCAAACTCAAAGACCAAGAACAAGAGAGTGTCAACGTTGGGATGTCTTGCTGAGATCTGTAACTCTATGAAATCAGAAAATCCATACATTCCAGAATTGTTGGAGGTGTTTGTGAACAGGCTTACGAATGACAAGTCATCCGAAGTTAGGGGTAATGCTGCCTACGGTGTTGGTATCTTGGTTGAGTACTCTACAGTTGATGTCTCTTCTGCTTATCCAGCCATACTGCAGGCTCTATCCAAGCTGTTGAACAAGGCCGATAAGGAAGTCTTGAAGACTGAAGATGGTGATGATGAGACTAAGGAGGTGATCAACAGAACGTTTGCAAATGCCAGTGGTTGTGTTTGCAGAATGGCCTTGAAGAATCAAGCTGCTGTTCCATTGGGTGTCATTCTTCCAAGCTTGTTGAGTCACTTGCCTTTGGAGGCTGGATTTGAAGAAAACAAGCCAATCTTTGATTTGATCTTGAAGTTATACGAGCAGAACAACGAGATCATCTTGAACGCTACTCCTAAGGTTGTTGATGTGTTTGAGTTTGTGTTCTTGAAAGAGCTAGAAAAGGAGAAGTTGATCAGCGAGTCAACTCTAGGAAGAGAGGAGAACATTGAGAGATTGAACCAATTTGTGAGTGAAGAGTTCAAGTTGAAGATCATTGACTTTTTGAAGTACCTAGAGAGTAAATTCCCTGGTGTTGTTTCATCAAAGGAAGTTTTGAAGAGTGTCATTGCTTGAAGAGGCTGTATTTTTTCAGTCTTTTCATTTCTTCCTTCTTCCTTCTTCCATCTTAATCTTTTCTTTTTCATACTACAGTATAGATCCCCCTTATGTGCCCGTTTTGTAGTTGCTACCATCATTGCGATCATTATCGTCATAGTCATCATTCTTATTATTATTATTATCCTGTTTTTATAGTCTGTCGATAATCGGCTATCCCCATTGTTAATTTATTGAGTTTTGTTCGTTATTTCATTTCTCTTTCCTCGGTAACAATAACAGCAATCTCTAGTGTATGCTTCAACATTGGTGGCTTCCAAGATGTTTCAGGTACTGTACTTGGAAAGCACCAACCATGCATGCGCCCTGCCCTAGCCTCCCCATGGTACGCACGCACAACAGGGGTAAGTACACTCTGATTCGTTTCAAACTGTACGTCAATGAGTGAAAAACTCGAATTGTTTGCTTATCCCCCATTGTGCCATCTTAAATTGGTTCTACGCAGCAGCATAAGCGGTATGTGCTACTCATAGGACAACGCCAGATCAATGAGCTGCACATAGAGAGCACAAGTGCGTCAGTCGAGGAACAACAGGATGAGATCATGTTTCAGCTTCATCGAATCAGCATACCCATGTGCACACATAGTACTTATATAGATCAACTTCCTTGGGCATATGAAATGAAAGAGAATCAATGACAGACGGGAAAAAGCAATTGATCAGTTTGCAGGTCCGGAATTGCACCATATCCGCTAATGACAAACATATTACCATCGTTCATCCCTTCCCAGTCTAAAAGGAAACCAAATGCTGAGGACCAAGACAATCTCAACAAGGATCCCCAACTCCAGAGGATTATGGTCACTGACCCTAAGTGAGTAGAGTTACAAGACCCACAACTCTGATGTTATGTGCCAATTACTAACACCAACCCTCAATCTGTTTTTATAAAGATTTTTGAAGAGATGCCTCATCTCTCCAACAGATGGTATTCTATCACCCATTTCTCAAACATTGATGAAGAATGGTGGCCGGACAAGTGGCAACAGCATCAACAAATCTTGATAGCACCGGAGGATTCGTAAACCCCTTCCTTCTTAGGCCATTGTTCGATCGTTTTTATTTGTCGTCAGGACAGTCTTTTCAAGTATCAAATTTCAAATTCTGGAATCCAACACACTCAATGATGATAATAGAATAAATATAAAGTTTCGCCATTGCGCAACTACTTTGTGGAGAATCCCTGCGTAACGATATCGTACACATAGCAAAGAAAAGTAACAGACAGTGAGTGGAAAACAAGTAAAATGAAAACTATAAACAGGAGGGGAAGTGGGTAAGGGTCAATGGAATCATTTCTTCATTCTTGAATCAGAAATGGTGTTCAACAACAAGGCTTCGTTATCCAAAATGACCTTGTTTGGAGATCTTGCCAAGATTTGGGCAATTTCTCTGGCGGTATCCAACCTCTTCAACTCCACGTAATCCTTTGACTTTTTGATGGCCTCACCAATCAACTGGGCCGATTTGGCTTCACCTTGAGCCTTAACAACCATACTTTGCTTCTCCTGGATTGCCTTATCAACGACAAAGGCAGCTCTTTGGGCATCCTGTTGAGCAATCTGCTTTGATTCGACAGCACTGGAGAATTCAGGAGAGAATGTCATTGCTGTTAGGGAAACATCGTCTAGTAGAATATTGAAACTTCCTGCTCTTCTGACTAAGTTTTCCCTAACCATTCTTGAGACGCTTTCTCTCTGTGTGATCAACTGTGCAGCATTGAATTGAGCAACAACTGCCTTCAAAACTTCGTTGACGATGGAAGGTAGGACTCTTTCGTCGTAGTCCTGTCCCAATGTTCTGTGGATGGTTGGCAATTGTAAAACTTCAGGTCTCGATAGGACTCTGCAAGTGATATTCACCATTTGTAAATCCTTTGTACCTGTCAAAGAAGAAATACTTCTTGGTTTTGCTCTGATCTCATAGATGGTTGGGAACTGTATGAATGGGATCTTGATGTGGGTACCTTCACCAACAACCTCATTCTTGACACCGTGGAGTCTATCATAAACAACAGCCCTTTCACCACCATTGACGTTGTACAATGCATTCTCAAAGACTAAAGCACCAAGAGCTAGTGTAACCAATCCTCCAACACCGGCAAAGATACCCAATGGTGAAGTTGGAGGTCTTTTTCCTCCGCCTGTTCCTTGGGCTCTTGCAATGCCCTGTGCTCTCTTTTGCATGTCTCTTGCAAACTTGTCCCAGCCTTGATTGTTCATACTGACTATTGATATGTGATTGTTGTTGTTGTTGTTGTTGGTATTAAGCCAAGTGTTGTAATAGTCAAGCCAAGTTTGAGTGTAAGCATGGCATAGCAAAGACTTATAACATATACACATATAAGTTAGTGTGTATCATCTGTCGTTGTTGCTTCATCCACCCACCCATAGTAAAGTGCGCACACTTTTTTTGCCCTTCTCCAGTTGACGCCGCAGTGTGTTTTGGTTTTGGTTTGAGGTTTGGCCTTCGTTTGTTACATTTAACTGTTGAATCTGATCTGTTTATCGTCAATTGATGTTTGGATGATGGTGTGAATGATCCAAGGTTACATTGAATGAGTGGATACTCTGAAAGATCTATATAGTCTAGTACTGCCAAACAATCATGTCAGAAAAGAGTGATAAGTTTGAGCTACACAGAGCCGCCATGGAGGGCAACATCTTGCTTGTTAAGGGCCTACTAGCACAAGATCCAAAGTTGGTACTCCAAAGGGATCTGGATTCTAGAACCGCATTACACTGGGCCTGTTCTTCGCAAAAGCTGGAAGTTGTCGAGATGCTACTCGATCCATTCTCCGTCGATGGCTCGTCGTTGAGCTTTTCCAATATGCCACTACAACCACAACAACCACAACAACCACAACAAGCACAAAAGAGATTCGATATTGATATTGATGACATGGTGGATGAAAGTGGGTGGACTCCACTACACATTGCAGCGTCCACAGGGAACCTTGAAATACTACAACTGCTCATGACGTCTCAAGATCCTCCACCAGATGTTGATCTTCAAACATCAACTGGCCAGACTTGTCTCCACTATGCCACCAGCAAAAACCACTTTGACGTTGTGAGTTACTTGGTCAAGCAATGCCACGCAAGTGCAAGAATAAAGGACAAAAAATCGCAGTACCCAATACACAGGGCAGCAGCCATAGGGTCTATCAGTATCTGTGAGATCTTGATCAAGGATGGAAAATCTCCACTGAATGCCAAGGATGCATATGGTTTTACTCCATTACACCATGCTCTTTGTGAAGGTTATGGGGATGTTGCCATGCTTCTTGTAAAGCTTGGTGCAGACGTTACAATTGTCAACGCTGATGGCGAGCTACCACAGGATGTTGCTTTGAACGATAAGGTGAAGAAGTTCTACCTTAAGGGATTGGTAAACGAAGGAACGGTTTGATTCATTTTCTAGCTTCTCTTCTTCTTGCTCTTCTCCTCATCATCATCTTCATCTGTATATTTATATCAAACACATTTAAAAGGTTGTAGTAACAGTGTCAACTCCATATCCAGCCATTCAGTTTAATCACGGGTGAAAAATCACGTGCAAATATCACATGACCTGAATTGCCTCTGAAAGATGGAGAGAAAAAAAAAATCAAAAAAAAATACTTACCAAATTTCTTTCTCCATCGTGTTATCACATTATTATCCAGTAGGTTCCAAAGGATCTGGTATCGAGATGATGATCATTAATAATCAATCCGCTGACGTTCCCATCCAGCCTCACTCTGATCCTTAAACTTTCACATTCTTCAAACACTTCTGCTTCCCAATTTTTCAAACTATAAATCTATCTCAGTCGAAGGATGAGAAAATCTGACTTTGAAGAGACAAACACCCTTAAAAAGCAGAAGTTAGACCAAGAAATGTCAGAACAACAATCCCAACAACAGAATAACGAAGACATGTTTCAGTCTGTCGGAGATGCTGCTCAGCAAGTCGACGACGAAGAAACCATGAACACGGAGGTGAGAAAGACCGGTGCTCATGATGCAGAGGGTCACCCTGTTCAAGAGGTTGATTCGCTGTGTATGAACTGTCATAAGAACGGTGTCACAAGACTACTGCTCACATCGATCCCATTCTTTAGAGAGATCATCATCATGTCTTTTGAATGTCCCCACTGTGGTTTGAAAAACTCAGAGATTCAGCCTGCATCAAGCATTGCTGAAAAAGGTTCAAAGTATATCTTAAAGGTGGAGAATAAGACAGATTTCAACAGACAGGTTGTCAAGTCCGAATCTTGTACCTGCAAGTTTGTGGAGTTGGACATTGAAATTCCAGCAAAGAGAGGACAACTTTCCACCGTTGAAGGTCTGCTCTCCGAGATGATCGACGATTTGTCAATGGACCAGCCACAAAGAAAAGAAATTCAACCGGAGATTCATGATAAGATTGAAGAATTCATTGCAAAAGTGAGGGCAACAATCGATCAAGGTGAAAACTTGCCACTGACATTCACCATTGATGATCCATCAGGAAACTCTTGGATTGAATACATGCCAGGTGAGCCACAGCATAAATGGTCTGCCGTCGAGTATACCAGAACCCCACAGCAAAACGTTGACCTTGGTCTAGTCTCGGCAGATGAAGTGGCACAGCACGAACAGGCAGAGGAGCAACAAGCAGCAGCAGCAGCCGAGGCAAATGATGAAGCAAAATCCAACGAACAAAAGGCAAGAAATCCAACTTCGAGTGGCTTTATTTCCGATCAAACCGACATTGAAAACTTTGAAAATGAAGTGCAAACATTCCACGCCACCTGTTCATCCTGTTATGGTCCATGTGCGACCCATATGAAGATTGTCAACATTCCACATTTCAAAGATGTCATCATTATGTCTACCGTTTGTGATAGATGTGGATACAAGTCGAACGAGGTGAAAACGGGAGGTGCCGTTCCAGACGAGGGTAAACGTATCAGGCTGTACTGTGATGATGCTGAAGATCTGGCCAGAGACATTCTCAAGTCCGAAACGTGTGGATTGGTCATTCCTGAGTTGAATCTAGATTTGACTCCAGGTACACTTGGAGGAAGATTCACCACTTTGGAAGGTCTTCTAACACAAGTGAAAGAGGAACTTCACGAAAGAGTCTTCACAACTACTTCTGACTCGATGACGGAAGAGACGAAACAAAGATGGGAAGGTTTCTTTGAAAAGATGGACAGTGCAATTGCAGGAAATGAAAAATTCACAGTGATTATGGAGGATCCATTGGCCGCCTCGTACATACAGAACGTCTATGCTCCAGATCCAGATCCAAACATGACCATTGAGTTGTTCGAAAGAACGCACGATCAAAATGAGGAGCTTGGATTGTTGGATATGGATCTACAGGAAACCTCTGCTGCCACTGCAACAGCTACTACGGAAGCCAATACTAATACCAACGCTTGAAAGCCCAAAACTGAATAAACAATATATCTCGATTTCATACCTTTCATTCGTAAACGCCAGTATGTATGTCACTGTAGTGAACTCAGATTCAACCGTAACACGGAAGTTAACTGTCGTTTCTAATCATTCAGTATTCAAAGTTACAGGGAACCTTGAGCTCTAGCAAGGTTTGTCAGTCCAGCATCAATCACCATTTTGAAGCCCATAATATGGAAACAAACGGTACATTGAATCTTTGTACAATATTTGCTGGACAGTTTGAAGATGTGGCTTTCTTCTACAGCAAATTCAAAAATAATGAAATATATAATACTAATTCTCTAGTATAAAATGAACAATGACAAACTGAAACTAATCTTGGGGAATCAAGCATAGCGCTGCATCATCTCTTAAAGTCGACGTCCATCAAGTCCTGGGCAATGCGACCCTTCACTGCTCTCAAAGAGGCGGCCAGCCGTTCCCTGTCAGTGGAATCATCCTCATCACGTTTCAACAAAATTCTCTGCGAATCATCAAATGGATTGACACTACTCTCGGAAACAGACCTGTACAACTGGTTGTTGTTGAATGGATTATACTTCGACATCTCGCTGTCGTCCAGGTCGCTATCCACGTCGTTCTGATTCTGATTCTGATTCTCATCACCACTGATGAAAATAGAAGGAATAACATCAGCCTGGTATGATGCATCCCTGGTTAAATCCCTTCCGTATCTTGAGTTGTTGAATGACTTAACACTGTTGTCAATCTTGAACCTCAGTCTTGCCAACACCATCTGAATGGTAGCCTCAATCTTCAATCTCCTCAACACCTTGCTGATTCTTTGCACAACAACATATCTCTTGACGAAATCTTCTAATGTCAAGCAGCTGCTATCTTCAAAACGTGAGTAATATCCAACTTGAAGTAACAAGTCAGTAAATTTGACTCGCGGCCCCTCGCTGGTCTCAACCATATTTAATTGTGCCTCCACAATCAATCTGTTGTATCTTCTCCTGCGCTCCTTAGCCTTATTGAAGTCAATCGCTGCAAATACTTCATTCAACTTGTAAAAGTCCAACTTGAGGTCGTATGGATCAGAGCTGTTTTTGGTTATCCACTGTTTCGAAATCTTTGCAATGGAATAGTTGTCACCGTATATCTTGTAAGATAAGACACCACTCAAAGAGCTCAAAAACTTCTGCAAGTCCTTGAAATCGAGGAGTCCGGTACCGTACGGATCAAACTTGTTCCAAGATTGCTTAAACTTTCTGATTTCATCTCTAGTAAGTAAGGAATGAGGTCCAGAACCATGATAGACATAACTGAAACTGTTGATAACAACAGAGATGAGAATGTTTAACAAAATGTACATGGAAAAGATGTTCCATGAGATGAACAACATAAATGCCAACACCTTGTTACCACAATCGGAGTTGGAATAGTCTGCACTATAACAGAATGGTTCGGATAGCATGAAGTCGTTCATGATGTAATTCCAGCCTTCACCAAAACTGATCCTGAACAACAGTATGAGACATTTTGTCACAGACCGACAGTTAATGTTTGAAGTGGTGTTCTCACCGAGTCTTGTCATGCCAAAGATTTGGTTTAATGCAATAGCATACACCAAAAACAACACAAGCCATGTATACATGAGTGCTAACAATGATGGCAAACTTGCAGATGCAAACATCAACAATTGGTTTAACGTGTCTATCTTAGGAATCAAGAAGAACAAGACAGCAACTAAAAACAACTTGTTGATGTTGGCATAAACGTCAGTTCTAGAAACAAAATATGCAACCACACTCAAGATGAACGCACCTGAGATGACGGATAGTCTGAAAGCGTTCCAACGATTTCCAAGGAACATCTTGATACCCAGAGCGTAGACGCCCAAGAAATTGTGGAATAACAAACCTGATGTTGAGATCATAAATAGAGCATATCTTGTAGAATCACTTCTCGTGGTTGATGGATAGTACTCGCAAACAAGGCCCGCAATATGAATCAACATGAAAACATTAATGGTACCTGACCAGGCTTTATTCTTCTCAACCACCAGATTGTAGCATTTCCTTTGCAACCGGGACATTTGAGCCACGTCTTTTCTCTTGGAAGGAACAATCTGGCTCAAGACTCTTTTGACTTCGTACCAATCGTGCTGTTTCTCAGTCAAGTATGCAACACCTGTTTGGATGGAGTAGTTGTTGATGATAACAGAAACAAACAAGTTGGTGATGAAAATGATGGAGCAAAAGATGAATGCAACAACAAACAAACCATTACCAGGACTGGCAAAAGTGGATGGCACAGTTCCAGTACCAGTGATATTCATCAAGTTTAGCAAAAGATCAGTCCAACCTTCCAAAGAGACAATTTCGAACAACGTCAAGATTGAAGTTCTAAAGCTGTTGAATTCCAAATATGGCTGGACGTAAACATTAGGACTGGTTATATCCCACTTGAACACCTCACTAGAATACTCATAGTAACAATCGGTCAAATTTGAAGATCCATCAATGCAGTAGCCTAATTTTCCGTTGAACAAGTTCAAACCCCACAAGGAGAATGGAAGTAACAAAGACAAAGAAATAAGAGCCGCAGTAACCATCTTTTGAGCCCCAGATATTATGGCATAGTGAAAGTACTCCTGCGATTGTCTAGTAATGGTCAATAGTCTCAACGCCTTCAATGCCTTGGCTTCTCCAATGACGATCGCCAACATGTATTCATCATAAAGCTCGGCAACACTGTTGATCCAGAATGCCAACAAGACAATAAAATCAATGATGTTCCAAGTCGATGTTAAATATGCATTGGGAGCAAACAAAAATCCATCTGCAATGACTTTGAGGCAAAATTCCACGGTGAACAACAAAGTGAACACAAAATTAACCTTCATTGACCAGTTCCATTTGTCGGTGTACATACCGTGCTCCTTTCTATAGATAGGAGTCACATAACACGTCACAATGACAACGACAACAGTGGCAATAAACATGAACGTGTAAAAGATATCCTTCACGATCGGGGTTGGTTCCACTCCTTCGACTCTTCTGACCGTACCTGATGGAACAATCCTTTGACAAGCGACTCTGAGCCTGTGTTTTGGCGGGAAGACGTAAAGTGATCTGTTGAAGGAAGGATTCTGCTCAAGGAATCGTTCTGTTGCATCGTCAGATGAGCCTATGTTGGCAGGCTGAGCGTGGAGAGTATCTTGGTCTGCACTGTGATCTCCACTTGAACCCTCCCGTAAGTACTCAGTCGTCTCTGTTGTCTCGACGGCCGCGTTCTTGTTCTTGTTCTTGACCCCTTTCAAACTTTGAATACCAGCTATCTCAGCTTTTGAACCAGATTGATTCATCGCCTTCATCTTTCGATAGTTAGCACTTATTTGTAGATGTTCTCTCAGCATGACAAACTCATCGTAGAATGGGAACTGTTGTAGTTTTGGATGCAACCACGCCCATAACATTGCCTTCTTAGTTTGCGACTTTTCTTCATCATTGTTGGTTTGTGATGCAACAGCCCTCAAGGTTTCTCCAATGCCGTCAGAATCACTCATCAATTTTTTCATTTGCTGGATCATTTCGGAAGCTGTCAGATTCTTCCTGGTTGCAGACTTGATCAATCTTTCTTTGAGACTGTCATAAACACCGTAACTTCGATCACTGTTCAAACTCGTGACCAACTTGTTGTAGAACTGTTTGATCTGCTTCCTCTTCTTGTCAGCCTCAGAGACTCCCAAGTTCTCAGTAATAATGGCAATAAAGATGTTCAAAATGACCATATTTGAAAACATAAACCACACAATCAAATAGATGGCAACACAAAACTTCGTGAATTGATTTTTGCCACACTCTTGGGCTAAATACAAGATAGAAGTCCAATTTTCGGTTGTTGTAATTGTGTAGAGTGATATCATAACATTGGGTAAGTTGTGCATGATCAATTGATCACTATCTAGATATTCGTCAACCGGAATAACTCCTTCGAACAATCTTGAGATGATGATGGAACAAAGATAAATCACCAACAAGAAGAAGACACTCAAGTCAAACAACGGTTTGGAACTCATAAAGACAGAAGACCAAGCATCAGATAGATATTTGACTGCCGTCACAACCCTGTAAAACCTCGCAATCTGGAAAAAGGTCAACCAATTGTAAGCTTCTCCAAGCCTTGACTTGACTGGAGGGATGATGATGCAGACGGTAATCAGGGCAAGAAGTGAGTCGATCCAGTTCGATAACGAGTTGAAGAACATCTTCCAGTGACCACTGAACAAAAACAATTGGAATTTGATGACTATTTCAGCCAAAAGAATGGTAGTAACCACCACCTCACAGATGTAGAGTTTATGAATCTGTGTCGCTGAGGATGATGAAGTTCTCCAAGTTTGAAAGATAAAATCAAGCAGAATCAAAATTGCAAAGATATTTCTGAGGTGTAAGAACCGTCTTAATGGAGGCGACTCTGAAACGAACTCTTCATACTGCTCACCCTTCTTATGATAATCGATGCCCCACAATGACATCCTGTGATGTTTTCTCCTGTTGGCCTTCTTCTTGAGGTTTTCCCTATGCACTCTATAGGAGTTGATGATAACTGCAACGATCAAACTCAAGAGCCACACAAACAAGATAAACATGCTCATGATAAAGAACAACGAAGATGCAACAGTGTCACTATCCATGGTGTAGTACATGATGTCAGAAAACGTGTTCGCACTAATGATAACAAACACCATCTCCATCGATTGGAAAATATTATCGAAACTGACCGTACCACCATATGGATTCTCACCCATGATACAGGTGGAATATGCTGGACACACAAATCCTTTGGTCCTACCTGAAGAAGACCCATCAGAATAGAGATAAGGCTCATTGGCCAACGTGTCCGGATTCAAGTATGCCCCACAGAATTGAAAAGAGTTCTCATAGATATCTGTGGAATCAGAAGGGTTTGTCCACACGCACCGTCTGCGGAACGATGTCTTGAAAGACTGCACACCAATGATAGCAAAGAAGACCCAAAATGAGAACAAGAACAAGCACACCTCTCTTGATTCGGAACCTGCTCTCCTTAACGATTTCAAGATCAACCTTGTTCCGTGGGTTAGGTTCAACAACCTTAGAATCTTTAGACACATAAGGGAGCGGAATAAGAGACACTGTTTTTCAAGGTCTGTCTTTGACATAGAGAGAAAGAAGGATATCCAGAAGGATACAATGGAAACAAAATCCAACCTGTTCCAGTCGGTCCTAAGGTATGCCCTTGTAAACCTTGGATGTCTTGTCTCTTCGGGAACAACAGTGACGCTGTGGACCGGTGGCTTTCTAATCCTTGAGTCGGCTGGGGTTGTTTGGTGCCTATCGGTTGACATATTGTTGCCCTGGAAACTCTCATCATCGTCGATCATCTTGACGTCTCCATCTGGAAGTCTGATGGACTTTCCCCTGGTGATGTTTTTCAAATGTAGGATTGTGCTATCCAACCTATCATAATATCTCTTCAAAAGGTTTCTCTTTCTTTGTATTTTCAAATCGTTGTACATCTCGGAATCGTTGATGAAACAGAAGGCAACTGATTTCATAATCATCTCACAAGTGTAACAGATATAGATTGCAAATAGAGTCCAGTCTATCCAACCGTACTTTCCCTGGTGGACATATCCATTTCCAACTGACCATTGTTGACGGGTGAGTAAAACGATTTGAAGTAGCAAGAGTAAAGTTATGATTTGGTTGAATCCTGAGCTCGATGCCTTCTCACAGCAGTACTGTCTAAAACGTGATCGTGGGCTAAATATGTAGAACGACTTGCCAAAGAGTCTTGATTTGGGTGACACCTTTTCCTTTTTTTGTAATGTTTGCTGTTGCTGTTGCTGGTGAGCCTTCGAAGATCTTTGACCTGTTATAGATGGACTTTGCTCTCTGCTTGTAGAATGATCGGATTCTGCAGGGTTTGACGTAGACTGCGCCATTGAATGAGAGTCAGAACGGAATGATCGACTTGTGGATTCTGCGTCTGAACCATCCTGGGATGCATCCGAGCCTCTTCTTCTTCTGGTGTTTGTATTTGTGTTTGTGCTTGTAGGAATTGCCAAGAATGGAATTGTAGCGTTCAAGTTGAAACTGTTTCGATCATTCAAGGAGTACAAGTCGTTATCCGAGGAGAATGTGTCCGAGGCCTCTGTCCCATTGTCGTGGCCGTTGTCAAAGTCGGTATCATAATCTGTGGCTTCGACTGTATGTCTTGAAACGTTTTCGACATCGTCATCTTCATCGGAATCAATCTCATCACCAGCGTTGGCATTAACCTTATTGGAGAAGCTTTTGAACACAGAGGAGAATTGTGTTCCTGGGGAAATGGCATGTGCAATGGCGAATTTCTTTTGAGGACTGACCCTAAGGATGTTGCTTTTTGTTCCAAAAAGAAACCCTTCGTTTGTTCTTTTGTCAACCATGGGGGATTTGGGAGGCGCGTTCAAGTCGAGATCACTCGATGAAGAAGCAACGTTGAGATAGTAGTTGGTGGTGATGCGAGGCTGTTCGAATTCGAAATCAAAACGGGTATCCTTTTCGACGCCTGCTTGTCTGTTTTCAAAGTTGAGATCTTTCATTCTGATGGAATCATGAATGGCAGTACTGTTACCCATCTCCAAATCATGGTTTAGAATATCGTTGTCTGTATCTTGTGTGGTTGGATCGTGCAATCTTTCTCTAACTACCATGACAGGAGTTGACTGTTCACATGGTGTTCTTCGATCTGGTAAAGTGTGTTTTTTATGATCACTCGTGATTTCCATATTGACACTATGTCTGGATGATCCATCGTCGAGAGGCATCCATAATCCTCCGTCGTTATCCCCCAGAGCCAAATCGAGACCCTTTGTGATATCATCGTGCAATTCTTCATCGCGAAAGTCTAGTAGATGCGGAGTTGCCGATCGGAGTGGACTCAACTGGGGACTCTTTGACGTGGGGCTTGCGAGTGGACTATTTGTTGATTGTGTACTTGATGGGATGTATATGGATAAACCTGCCAATTTGGAATGTTTTTCAGAAGCGGGATTATGGAATAAAGTAGGCGGTCCTCGTGATGAAGTTACCCTAGGGCTTGAAGATGAGGAAAATGAAGAAGGTATCGGTAGAGTTGCGGTTGAGTTGTCGAGAGTGCTGTTTGCATCGTAATGAAACATTGATGAAGAGGAAATGTTCAAACCCGCTGAAGTTCTTCCACCCCCAGGTCTCCTCTGATTCGAGCTGGATGCGTGATCGGAAAAGGGATTTAGCTGGTGCTTGTCTTGATCCGTTGTAGCCATGAACGGGTTTTCCACAAAACGGCGAATTATGCTGCCGTCTGATGCGCCGGGATCTGTAAGTGTAATGGTGGGAACTCCAAGTAAGTGGGAAGGTGTTGCGACTGGATTTTGAGAGTCACTGCTTTCATCCTGCTCCTTTTTATCCTTCTTCCTGCTTACGCTCATTATGATTCGATTGATATTCTCAGGGGGTATTATGGTGATGAATGCTTTTGATTATCATACACGAGCAAGCTGTATATGGATGGTGGCTCGAGACTCTTTGAAATGAACGGAAAGAGAATGGATGAAGGGTGTTGTTTTCTTGTCCAGGCTTTTTCCCCTTTCCAAAGTTGTATTGAAGACAATCAGAATGGTTCTGTGAGTGACTCTAGATCACAGAGATGCAATTTGATGACAAGACGAAAGTTTGAGTAATACTGAATATGACCTCCTCAAGATGGTGATGTTGGATAGTGTGTCTTATGATAAAGATGATTTGTGAAAAAAGGATAGAACCTGTACAGGGTCTAGACGTTCTACTCTTGTTTCCCCCTTTACCGTGTGCTATATTTAACCCTACGAGTCTATTTTTTTCAACCAAAACGTGGCAATGCTGCGCCGCAGTCGATCGACGCAACCAAACTACACAGCCGTGGTTTTACAATTACCACCGCGTTTGCTACCAAAAAATGGCTAATCAATTGCTGTTTGTCATTAGAATAAAGTAGATTTAAAATTCAGTAAGAGACCCAAGATAAACAAAGAAAAAAAAAACAGACGCCAAGTTAATAAAGGAATAAATAGCCAAGTGTGAATACCAAACGAAACAGGTTTCCAAATCAGTTCTCGCTATCGATGGAGCTGACAGAACCCTTTCTTCCCTGATCAGTCTCACTGGTGCTGCTTCCTCTCCTCGCTCCAAACCCAAAGAATCCCGTCGATTCCTTTGTGTTCTCAACAGGGATTGAAACATTCTTCTTATCATCGTGTAGATCGGTATGTGGAGGAGCAACACCGGCGGCAGCAGCCAAAGCAGCAGCTTCAGCCTCGGCCTCTCTGTAGTACTGGTAAGGAACGTTCTTCAAGTTTGGTTGAGTTTTGAGTTCCCCCGTTGCAGAGACATACGTTGGGTGGTTGTCATGTGCAGTTCTCACTCCGTTTGAGTAGTACTTGCCCGTGTTCAAGTTACCTGTGCCGCTGTAACTCTTGCCTGTGTTGCTGTATAACCAACGATCTAGAAATGAAGACATGGTTTAGTATAGTTGAGTAGTTGAGTAGGTGTGTAGATTGCAATTGTTTTGGTTAAATAATAATTATTCAATGATATAAGATCATGCTACAAACTTTTAATTTATAAATCATCGTCAAAATATAAGGAAATCCAAGCCATATTTATACAAAGAGAGCAATGCTAAGGCCAATGGGAGGCAAATAAAAGTGAAAAGTCCGAGACTGTGTGGGGTTTGAAATATCAGTGAGGCTCTCTGTGCCCCTCCTCTCCCGGAGAAATCAGATGGAAAGCCCCATGCAGTTTAGCCAGAGCAATCCATGAAGCTCTTCTTTTCTTCTTTTTAATCAGCTGTTTGATTAGAGAGCAATTTTGTCTTTCCCAAGTTGGAATCTGGACCTTTCCATCGGCAATATGTGTATGTGTGCGTGTGTAATGACATGACGTCTTTGGCCTGTAATTGAGTCATTATTATTCTACTGCAGAGCGTCAGAACACTTCTTATTCATACACGCATTCCATCTATCTCTGTATCTGCCTATCTCCTGCGATAACCATCAAACCCTTGTGTAAAGACCAGTGTAAATAAGCGGGGGAGGGGTCGACTTTTACATGTGAACAGCCTTACCAAATGGTCATTCATTACAACCATTTACCCCCATCTTCTTCACTAATACTTCGTATCCACTCTGGTTATGGTACTTCGGCTTTTGAAGTGAAGATCATGCCACTGACATCTCTGGGAAGTGAAATGTTCCAAATGGTGTAACGGTGTGTCATTAAGAGCATCTCTCAAGAGCATCTCTCAAGAGCATCTCACGAGCTAGCTACTTTGTTTCAAAATGCCACATCGCTCTATCAAATCATCTCTAGATGTATGCCGACGGGTTTGGCTTCATTCTGCCCTTCTCTTCTCAATCTCGTTTCAAATCGCGTTGTCGTATATATGGGTCCGTTTGATTCAAACCCTATCTATCTCTATGTACAAAAATAGTCATTCTGATGTGTTTTGGCCACCGAATAAACCATATCCACCATCGTTTTCTTCGCCCATTCATTTACTAACAGCGACTTCTTCCTTTTGGTTCTTCCCATTACCCCTAGCCCAGAAGTTCCAGCTGGATTTTCTTTCAGCAGCAGCTTTCTTCTCAGCTTCAATCCTCTCCTGCTCTTCCCTAGCCTTTTGGAACTCGATTTTCTTTTGAATGTATTCGTCCCTTTCTTCATCAACGTACTTTTGTTGCTGTCTGTCAAATATACAATCTCTCATTGCCTTTGACTGTTTCCTACACTGGAACCAGACACCATAACCGGCCAACTGTTCACATTCGGAAAATGCTGTATTTCAATAGAATAACCGTTTGTTAGTATACATGTTTGAAACAACACTGTAATGAATCCCTTTTTAAAATTAGCTTACCTTTGACGTGTTCATCGCAACCTTTCCATGCCTTTATTCTCCAGTTTTCAAACACTTCTTTCTCTTCCTTGGGGGTTAGCATCCAGACGGGTAGTCCTTCAACTCTTTTTCTGTCCATCTTGTATAAAAATTGATCTGTGCGAGTGTCTTTGGTTGCCCTTGCTCTTGCTCTTGCTCTTGCTTTCTATCCCCTCAAGATCGTTCTGATGTATAACAATCACCAGACAACAATGGTAGCTTGGAATGATACAAACAGATTCACCTCTTTCTCTCTGTTCAGTCCATCAACAAACACTCCACTCTGCTGGCAAAATTGAAAACTTTGTCAAAAAGCGTGCCCTACCCATCACGTAATGCATATGGTAATAAACTACACCATATGATTCATTCTTTGAGCCATCAAATTGCCAAAGGTGCATGCTTCGGGCCTTCCTCTTTTCAACCTTTGGTTTGCCTCATTACAATCATCCCTCTTTTACCTTTTCACCAGATTTATCGACTAAGTATACACAACACCACCACTATTCATACATTACTGGAGGTAGATAGGCTTGGGAAATACATACAGAAGTGGTATCTATCCAATACACACCAAGACTCGACTAAACACACGCCAAAAGACGAACTTCTCTGAAGTCCACAAGACAAGCATCCATCAACATTTCCTCGCTGGACAGACAATCATAGAGAGATTCAGCACGTACAGCAATGCCACCTACAAGGCGAACTTCCTCAAGGAATAGCATCCTCTCTTCGAACAGCTCGTCGCAATCTTCGACACAGACTAGACAACCTTCCTCTTCCTCCAAGAGAAGATCCACTCAGCTGGATCAACCTCAGACAGAGTCACCAGGAAACAAGAGGCGAAGATCAAACGGAAGAACCCATCAATTGGACACCCACAGCCAGACATTAGAGAAACCAAACACAGATCAGCTGGTGGTGGCTGAATCCACTGACTCCTTGCCATCATACTATAGCCAATCGACACAACCAAATCCTCTTGTTCATCCCTCACCAAATTCGAAAGCTGGATCACAGATACAGCAGTACAAATCAAACCTCGCAGATATACTGTTGACCACCGAGCCATTACTCCAGGAGCTCTACCATCTCAAACACTTCACATCCTTGGTCTACTTCAAGCCCAACGAGCCGAAACAACCAGACACATACTCCTTATTCCATGATGAACATCAGCTATGGCCCAAAATTGACGAAGCTGCGTTGGGAAGACGCAGCAGGAGAGTCACCGAACATGCAGATCCTCTAAAGCAAGACGTGGATAGATTGATCGAAGAAAGGAAAAAGGCAAAAAGGCTAGAGGAGGCGAAAATCAAGAAAGAGTTGGAACTAGCAAACGAGTTGAATCATCAGCAGATCAATGGCTCTTCAACCGAGCCAAAAGAGGAGGAAGAAGAAGAACTTTATGTGAAAGAGGAAGAAGAGATCAACACATCCAAGAGTTTCAAAAAGAAACAGGAATCAATCAAAAAAGTGAAATCCCCAATGAAGAAGAAACCATCATTAACCAAAGCAAAAAAGACCAAGGTCAAACATGAACCTGAGATGGAGGAAGAAGAGGAAGAAGGAGATGATGAAGAAGACAACGGCCAAGTCTCTGCTGTCAACAAAGACACAGACTTTGAAGAAGATTTTGATAGTGGGTCAGAGTCGGACGTTTCCATCCCTCCGCTATCACCATCGACCAAGATCCCCAAAGTAATACGTTTCAAGTTTGATGTCAAACAGCAGGTTGTTACTCATCCATCGCATGTGACCGCGCCAAAGTTTGAGAGTCTCGGTAAATTCTTGGACTCATACAGATCAACAATAGAAGAACCAGGAAGGGATCTTTCATTGGACGAGTACGACGAATACATAGAACACGAGCTTCAACTTATCAACAAAATCAAAAAGGGAATCGATGACAAGTTGTTGAGATTGGATCTCAATGAAAATATCTTTAGAAGTGTGCCAACCGGTGCGAGAGAGCCAACAATGATCAAGAAGAATTCACAGTACAGCCAGAGTTTCTACAGGCCAGCTCCAGAACCTTTCAGATTTAGAAATGATTTCACCCATCAGGATCATCTAGTCGCACAGGCTATGAAGTCCTCCAAGTTAATCAAAGACATGAGAAGCACAAAAGTCCAAAAGTGCAGAAAGATAGCTCAAATGGTCGAGACACATTTTAAGAGATTGTCTCAGTTGAAGGAAAGACAGGAACGTGAATTTGAACGCAAAATGCAACGTCTTGCAAAGGATACAGCGAAGGAAGTCAAGAAGAAGTGGCTGATTGCCGCTAAGGCATACCGAATCTTAGAAGAAAGAGAAAGAGAAAAGGAAAGAGTTGCAAAGAGCAAAGAGCAGTTATCAAAGATTTTGGATCATAGTACTAAGGTGTTAGGGGCACAACTCACAAGAAACAGCAACACACCCGAAGTTTCTATCAAAGATGAACAAAATAGTGATGATGATTCCAGTGATGAGGGAGCTGACGAAAATATGAGTTCCAGCAGTGAAGATGAAGAGGAAGATGAAGAGAAGCATACCAAAGAAGCAACAGCAGCCAACAAGGAAGCAGGATCCATAGCACTTGAAGACGACAGCAACCTGACTGTCGAAGAACTACGGGAGAAATACAAGCATCTGAACCAGCAAGCTGCCACTCCCGACTCCGACGATGAGTCCGACGTTGACGAAGAAGAAAATGGTACTTCCACATTGGCAGAGTTATACGGCTCGGATGCCAAAGACACAACCAATGGAATTGCCCAGCCAATCAGTATCGTTGATCAATTGACAGAAGAAGAAAGAAACAACTTGTTAAGTGAGAACGCCAACGATTTGCTAGATGAAGATTCTTCGGCAGACTCAGAAGCATCACTCAACGATTCCGACACTTCAATGGATGACTCGGATGATCTTGACAGTGATCTCGAGCAAGAAGAAAGCGAGGAGGAATCAGTTGGGATCACAGGTTTGGCATCCCTCTTTGGAAATCCAGTGGACGAATCTGATGAGGAGTCAATATACAGTGACAAGGAGTACGAAACACCGTCGTCTTTGAAAGGAGAGGAGGCAGAGGAGGCTGCCTCGGCAATTCCTGATGTTACGTACCCTCAACTACTTCGCGGAAAGTTGAGAGAATACCAAAAGCAAGGTTTGAACTGGATGGCTTCCCTATACAACAACGGAACAAACGGTATCTTGGCCGACGAGATGGGTCTAGGTAAGACGATCCAGACCATCTCCTTGATTTCATACTTGGCTTGCGAGAAAAACATTTGGGGTCCTCATTTAATTGTGGTCCCAACATCGGTGATGCTCAACTGGGAAATGGAATTCAAGAGATTTGCACCGGGGTTTAAAGTGATGACATACTATGGATCTCCACAACAACGTAAAGAGAAGAGAAAAGGTTGGAACACTCCCGATTCGTTTCACGTCTGCATCACCTCTTATCAGTTGGTGGTTCAGGATCAACAGGTGTTTAGAAGAAAGAAGTGGAAGTATATGATTCTAGATGAAGCACACAACATCAAAAATTTTAGATCGCAACGTTGGAATGCCCTATTGAACTTCAACACGGAGCATAGATTACTACTCACGGGTACACCACTTCAGAACAACATCATGGAACTATGGTCGTTACTCTACTTCCTAATGCCATCCACCAAGACTGATCAGTTGATGCCTGAGGGTTTTGCGAACTTGATGGATTTCCAACAGTGGTTCGGTAGACCAGTCGATAAGATCATTCAAGGTGGTGGCTACGCCACTCTACAGGAGGACACAGAAACCAAGGAGACTGTGAACAAGCTACACCAAGTCTTGAGGCCGTACCTATTGAGAAGGTTGAAGCAGGACGTTGAGAAGCAGATGCCTGCCAAGCATGAACATATCGTCTACTGTCGTTTGTCCAAGCGTCAACGGTTGTTGTATGATGATTTCATGAGCAGGGCACAAACCAAGGAGACATTGGCCAGTGGAAACTTTTTGAGCATCATCAATTGTTTGATGCAGTTGAGAAAGGTTTGTAACCATCCTGATTTGTTTGAGGTGAGACCTATCTTGACCAGTTTTTCAATGGAGAAGTCTGTTGCTTCGAACTTTTTGATCAACGAACTGATTGTCAAGAAGAACATGACGAGCGTTACATCTGAACCCAACAAGATTGATCTTCAATTCATGAGTCTTTTACCGATCAATAATACTGGATTGAACTCATTCAACGTTCAAAGCTTGAAAAAGATTTCCGCTTCCAATGTGTTTGCTGCTCAATGTGAAGAGCTGGAAAATAATTTGAAGGTTGTCACGCCTGATTTCAGCAACTTGGAGAAGTACTATGAGTATCTCAATTACAAAGAACAGTCCGATTTGTTGAATGTGTTGAAACAGAGGTTGTACGCCAACAACTACAATTGTAACAAGGAACAACTTATCTCATCGAACTTACTGGACCTGTTGAAAGTTGAAAGATTTACCAAAACACAGTCGGATCAGCTGATTGGCCTCGATATTGTCAAGACCATCGATTCACGTGCATACAAGATGTACGATTCCATCGAGAAGTATGCATTTGTGACACCGAAGGCTGTGACCAACGACATGATCGATTTGACTCTTCCAGCCGAGCTACAGTTGAACCTTTTGGGATCTAACGAGATCACAAACCCATTCCATCAATCTCAAGTGAAGCTGTCAATTACATTCCCTGACAAGTCACTACTACAGTATGATTGTGGAAAGTTACAGAGATTGGCAACGTTATTGCAGGATATAATACCGAAGGGCCATAGAGTTCTTATCTTTACTCAAATGACGAAGGTGTTGGATATCCTGGAGAAGTTTCTCAATTATAACGGTTACAAGTACATGAGACTAGATGGTGCTACCAAGATTGAAGACAGACAGTTATTGACGGAACGTTTCAACAAGGATGCCAAAATCAAATGTTTCATCTTGAGTACTAGGTCTGGTGGATTGGGTATCAATCTAACCGGTGCAGATACGGTCATTTTCTACGATTCTGATTGGAATCCTGCAATGGATAAACAATGTCAAGATAGATGTCACAGAATTGGACAGACCAGAGATGTTCATATCTATAGATTCGTCTCAGAATACACCATTGAGTCTAACATTTTGAAAAAAGCCAACCAAAAGAGACAGCTAGACAACGTTGTCATTCAAGATGGTGATTTCACAACGGATTACTTTGGAAAGATCACAGTGCAGGATATGCTAGGCCAGGATGCAGCACCGGGTGATGAAGATTCGAACGGTGCAGCTAACAACAACAGGTTGTTGATCACCGATACAGCAGGACCCAACGGTCGTGGTGGCGACTTAGCCAAGGTGTTAGAACAGGCAGAAGATGCAGAAGATGCAAATGCTGCCAAGATTGCTATGAAGGAGGCCAACATGGATAACGAGGACTTTGATGATGAGCAAGCCAGAGCAAACAGTTCAAACGGGGCCGCTACACCTTCATCTTCCAACGCTGTTGATTCGATTGGCGATGAACATGTTGACATAGTGAAGCGAATCGTCAGCAAAGAGGCTGCCAATGGTACTGGAAAAGTGGTAGTGTCAAGTAAAGCTGGTGACCAGTCAATGCTGAAGAATGGAGACGTTAGTGAGCCAGCAAAGGTTAGCTCTCGTGAACATGAGGAAGAGGAAGAGGAAGAGGAGGAAGAAGACGAAGGAGATGATATTGGACATGTGGATGAGTACATGATCAGGTTTATTGCCGGTGGGTTTTACTACGATTGATGGCCATTGTCATTTTGTATTATTATGTAATTTTATTTGTTTATATTGAACAGTATGTACCAACTACAAAGAAGGAGGTAGATCTATCTTAAAAGTCCTGTGCGGCGCGTGGGGGAGGATTTGCCGTTGACGAGCGATAGGAGGTTACTCAAAGTCTCAAAAAGTGTCTACGAATCGAACCGAAACTCGATTGATAGTCATCAGTCATCATACTCAATCAACTGCACTTTTCCTGCTTACAAGCAAAAGCCATACACCCTGGGTCAACGTACTGGAATGATGTCACAACCGCAAGACATGGACACATACATTTCCCAGATCAAACAACCAAAAAATCTCTTATCATTTTCCTCTCATGTGGTTCATGGCAAGGTTGGAAACAAGGCACTCCAGTTCCCATTGAATTTGAGAAACTGGAACATAAATTGCATCAATACGACGAATCTTTCCAATCATCCGGGCTATAAATTGTTCAAAGGCTTCAAAACACCACCTTCTACCATCTCTGAAATTTACCAGGGGTTGACCAATTTGAGGATACCGTTTGATTCAGTCATAGTGGGGTATGTTTCGTCAAGTGAGAACCTGGAGGCTGTTTATACCATACTAAAAGATATCAAGACAAATTATGAGAACGATGTTACGATAGTCATGGATCCCATACTTGGGGACAATGGTAAATTGTATGTCAGTAGTGACATCATACCAATCTACCAGAGGATGCTGAGCAAGAGCGGCTACGATGGAAATGATAGTAGGCGATTGATTGATCTGGTTACACCAAATCAATTTGAGATTGAAACGTTGACAGGGCTAAAAATATCCAGTATAGATGATGTGTCAACAGCTATCAAAAAGTTCTATGAAGATTATCAGGTGAAGAATGTTGTCATCACATCTGTATCTTTTGAAGATGACGACGGCATGTACTGTTTTGGCGCTTCGAGCGAAGATAACATATTCTATTTTAAGGTTAATCAGATAGATGCGGTATTTTCTGGATCAGGTGACTTATTCATTGGAATTTTGACAGATTGTTTCAACAAGTATGACGGTGGTCTCGTCCAGTCTTTGAAAGAAACGATTCTAGTTGTCGAGAAAGTTCTACAGCTGACCTATCAATTAGAGCTAAGAAATGTGCCGGTTGATGAGAGAAGGTCCGTTGGGTACTCATTGTATATACCCGATTTGAGACTGATTGAAAGCAAGGATGTATTGGAAGAATCCATTGACATAGAGAAGTGTACAGAGTACAACGCTGTTCTGCTTTGAAATTCGCATCGAGAGGAATTCGGAAGCATTCTATAGACGGTTTATTCAGTCTTGAAAAGAATAATATGTAAGTTTTGGATGGAAACAGTAACGGAGACTGCTACCATAATAAATAAGTTTGAAAATGAAGATACTACTTAGATCACAGGGTCATGAGTTCCCTATCATCATCTGAAAACCGATCATCATTTTGGGCAACTGGCTCATCCGGTACGAACAGTGGACCTGACGATTCTGTAACATCATTTTTCCTGGAATTGCTCTCTTTTTCATCCAAAAAAGGCCCGTCTTCTACATCCCGTACAAACAACGGGGAGTCTTCCTGCTGGTACACTGAGGCTGTCTTCTCTTCAATATTCTCTTCGCCAGCGTCATCACTGATATCATCAGTTTCGTCAGTTACAAAGAGACCATTTGAAGATTTGGACGCCCCTCGCTCGCCGTTGTTATCATCCCCCGTTTCTGACTGGACTCTTTTCATGTTGATCTTGGCCTGTGCTATCAACTTTTCGAAGTTGTTCTTATACTTCATTTTCCACTTCTTCGATTCCTTTTTGCTTGCAATGGCTTCTTCCTTTGTATGTGAAGTGACTGCTGCTGTTGATATAGTATTATTCAAGCTTTCCCATTTCAAAACCCTGCTGACTATTACTCTTTCGTTCACTGGACTAACCGAATCAAGGTTAGCATTGTACAACGTTATGAACTCTTTTAGGCGTTGTTCCATTTGATGCCTTGTGCCTGTAGTTGGTAAATTGACAACGTTGAGCTTCTCTTTGAGTCTTGGAGTTGGAATAGTAGGGTCTAGATTTGGCAACTTGAACTTGCGCTTCACGTCTTCTGACTGCATCTGTGGGTTTGACTTCACCTTATCCCTACTAAATGAGGAGTTGGAAGATGATGATGGAGAGGAAGACGTTCTCGACGAGGCATGCCTCGCTGGTGGTGTTGCCTTTGATTTTCCAAAGAAACTCGAGATTGGGCCTGTTGCTCGACCATTAGTAGCTATAAATGGTTTAACACTCTGTTCATTCTCCTGGACGGAGCTGGTGCTTCTATTGAGACACATATCAATATGGGAGCCTTGCAATTCCTCAGGAGTCATGAATTGTGAGCATATAGGGCATTCTGCAAGCTCCACGGGTTGCTTTGGGGACCTGAGCTGTTCAGATTTGTGCCTCTTCCGTGATTCATTCCCGGCAACTCTTCTGCGCCTCCTTGTGCCAGGTTCTACCGTGGGCGTAGTTGTGTCGTCTTCTGAGCTGATTTCAATTATGTCTTCCCCATCACCGTGCTGCTGTATTTGCTCAAAGCTGACAGATGGGATCGCCTCAAACAAGCCTTGTCGGTGCTTTGCAAACCATATTATTATTTCGTCAAGCAGCAACACTTTGCGTAGCGTGCTCTCGTACGTTTCTTCGTGGCACAACGGACAGTGCTTATCCCCCGATAAGCTTCTTCTAATGCATATTGAGCAGAAAATGTGGTCGCAGGATGTCAGAACCGGTGCTTTGATCAGCTCTTTGCAAATATGACACCTCAACAGCGAGTCCAGCTGTTCCATATCGGGAAATGTAGTTCGCCTCCAGTCTGAAGGATCAGATATGGAGGCTGAAAACTCAGAGAAGCCATTCATTGTTCTTCGATCTTTTGATGTGACAATGAAAACTATCAGTCTCCTTTTGATCTATCATATGTCGAAGCTCAAATATTGACATGAAGGTCAATCTAACAAGCAAGAAAATATCGTTTCTGATAATGAAAAGTGTTGCCAAAGACGAAGTGCAAACGCCAAATCTTGAGCGATCTGTAACGGTTGCTATGCACGTGACACAGCCCGGAAAGATTTATCTTAATTATTTCAGCAACTTTTATCCTCTTTTCTAATCTTCTAGTGAGCTTTAATTCTATACGTACACACTTCGGGTTTATATGTCATATCTTACTCCACTCAGGAACATCAGTCTTGTAACTCCAGGAGCCATCGGCCATCTCGTACTTATTGGAATGCAAATATATCTCCATCTCCTCCGGTTTGGGATCGGTGTACAAGCTCGTTCCACAATCCTTACAAACTTCACCTCTTTCTCTTTCCACAACGCTCAGTTTTGCAGCCTCACGCAATGCTCCAAACGCACTCTTAGAAGGCCTTTTGACGTACACTTCCGAGAGGAGCTTGCCTACTCCGTATAACGGGTCATTGGTTATTGAATGACCCATGTTTCGCAGATGTATTCTCAACTGATGTTTTCTACCTGTCTTTGGAACACATCTCACAATAGATTCGTCTAAATCAGGATTATATGCCAGTCTGTAAAATAAAGTATGGGATTTTGACGGTTTCAGCACTCCCCCTCTACCATAGTCCTTCTTTGGGTCAAGGATGACAACATCATCGTGGCATTCGATTGGCTTTGAGTCATTTGATATGGGAAACTCACCACGAACCCTTGCTATGTACTCTTTGTTTATCAACTCCTTATTTGGTATTAAATTTGAAATCTCTGAAAACTTGGCAAAGTTTTTCGCCATTATCATAACACCAGAGGTTACTTTGTCCAATCTATGACAGAGGTATAGGTTATCGATTTGTTTTTCGTGCTTCAACACCTCCAGCACCGAGTTGTACATGTATCCCTGCGTTGGGTGGACAGGAATTCCTGCAGGTTTATTGACAACCAACAAGTTATCATCTTCAAAAATAATCTTTATTGGAGATTCAGTGACTGGTATTTCGTGCTTATGGATGCTGTTCGACACCTTGTCAAACCTTTTCAGTCTCTCGGAGAAAAGAATAGGTCCGCTCAAAGTCACCTTCTTTCCGCGATTGTCTCCCCGCTCATCGGAAGCATCAACCGCAACGTATCTCTCCACTGTTAGGTCGTTGTTATTGATCAGATTCTCATAATAGCTAATGTTTCTGCCAACAAACTCATCTCTCATCACTCCAAGTATAGTTTTGTTGACCCAGTTATTTCTGGCCTCTGTGGTCACTCTATGCCAGTAAGGCTCAACGCATCGCAGCCCGTCCCTGAAGAAATATCTCGGCACCGTCATACAGATGAAGATAAGATGCTGTAACTACTGACCGAGTCTTAAGACCCAATTGGTCCTAAAGGCAATGGTTCTGTTCTGTCTGATCACTGGTAAGCACCGTCTATTCAAGGCCTTACACAAAAACTTTTCATTCTCCACAAAATATATACAGCACAGCCCTGAACGATAAAACGGCAAAACTTTGAGCCGCTCGGCTTTTTCCCCCTCCAAACATCACCAGAGTTTATCGATAACACCGTTTCCATTCTCCTTATACGACAAGATCACACTTGAAAGTTTGATCGTTTTTGTGTGATCGAACTCAATAACTCCAACAAAGGTTATAAAGGCAGTGTCTTGATCGATACTGCTCTCTCCAACAAAGTTTAGTATAGGAAGCCTGCCACGAATCACTATATTGTAGTCCCTTACGCTGGCACCGTTGGGAAACTGATTGTCCAAAGTGCTAAGGTCAAGCGGTCCATCCGCTGTCAAAGGCTCCAAGAAGCCCTTTAAATTCTCCGACACTTTCACCACTTCCCTTTGGCAGTATACTATCTTGGTATTGGTGAAGCCCTTGGTACAGTCTACCAGGAAACCTTCAACATTCATGTTTCTGTATTCTATGGTTACGTTAAACTTTGTAAAATCTCCCAGTTTCAATGGAAGACCAAACTTGCTCTTTATGGCATGGTTGATGGAGAGTTTGGAAAGCAACACATCCTTTGTCTTCCCCTTCAATTTTTCAATGTCAAGCTCGTCGATTCCTTTAGCTTTGGACAATGGGATACTCTTTGTGAACCAGACAGGCAAAAACGCAGGTTTCCCATGGTAGGTGTTGTAAACTATATAACCACCAACAAAGATGGCAAACGGGCCCATGAAGGCAAACAATTTGGGAAAGATGGAAAATCTTGAGTTTGAGTCGCCGGCATACATAGCCTCTTCAATCGAGACGGGTGACTGTTTATCTCCATTGAAAGATGCCTTGATCCGTTTTGTTGTTTTGGGAAGACTGTTCTTCAAAGGATCTTGAAGTCTAAGATGGTTTGATGAGGAGATGTTTCTCTGAGTCATAGGTAGAGCCGTTAGACTCCGTCCTGGAATGGTGCCAATTCTTGAGGAGCAGAGCATCATTCCTTTAGTTGCGAGTGATATGGCTTGTTGAGTTTTGAGCATTGCCTTTTTTCCACGTTATAACTTGTGGCAGTAGTTGACTTCTTGTTGCTGAATACTGGATATAGCGAATATCTTGTGAATATCATTGAATAGAGCCATTTTATGGTAAAGTTGAGAAGGTACTGGTGGTGTCCTCTCCACCTTTCAGAATGATCTCCCCATCTGTGCCGCGGGAGATTGTCCATGAGCGTACAGTGCAGCTCTATAGAATGTGTACATCGTTTTTCAATGACTGTTCATAAAGACCGAATAGATTGATCAATTTCATAGTCAAAAAGAAGAGGGAAATCTTATCAATTTGCACTTTTTGATACCAAGCTGTTCTGAAAAGTAAAATCGTGCTACTATGGTAAGTTTGGATTATTCTATTGGGCACATTCCATAGCTTCATTACATCGTACTAGCATGGTACTAACACCGACGTTACTGAACTCAACCAATGGACATAGACTGGACTAGCTTCGAGATGGGCCACCGATGATGGACTGGTGTCGGCAGCCAAAAAGCAGGACTCTACTTCAAAACATACCATCAAATATACAAACACAAAACCTTCTGCTGAAGACGACATTCAGCGAAAGCTCAAGCTTGAAGAGGCCAGAGAAAGGGCGTTAGCTCAGAATGAGGAAGAGTATTCTGATGAATACGAAGATTATTCCTCTTCGGAGGAAACTGGAAAGCAAGCAGATGCCGCTGCTAGCAACGAAGAAGATTGGGAGGATGAAGATGAAGATGAAGATGTTACTGAGTGGCTAGAAGAAGAATACGAGGATGGATCAGAAGAGGAACATGATTATCCATCAGCGCCACCTTCCCCGATGTCGAAAGCTGCACAGCGTTTACTGGGAGTTCCCGATCTCTCAATTCTCACACCCACCATGCCGAAGACTAGGAGCGACAAGAAGAAGAACAAAAAAAATGTCAATCACGGTGCCCAGCAATTGCAAACGCCTCCGGTCTCCAGGGAAAGCAATGTAGAACCTGTCAACGAATTGCTCGCCAGACTAACACCATCTGATTCAAACACCGGTAAACTACCCAATTCTGGATTGCCGCAGGGAAGGTATCATGAAAAGGCAACAACGAAAGCCAAATCTCAACCATCGAAGCCCACCGACTCGTTGCCATCAAAACACTTGACTCCCTTAGTCTCTATGTACGCACCTAAAGAACCTGCGCCAGCAGCGAAGCAGTCTGGAAGAGAACCTGAGAGTCCGAACAAGAACCAGCACAAAGAAGATATAAGAAGGAACAGGGAGCTGGAGAGAGAATCCTTCAAAACGTCAAAGTTGAAAAGCAGCAGAGAATGGGACACAGAGAAACCACGCTTTGACAAGGGAGGACCAAAACCACAGTCTCGCTCCAAGTTTGATCCAGATCCTCAACCATCATCAAGAGATTCTAGATATAATTCCAAGTACAACATGAGGCCCGATTCAAGGCAAGACTTTGAACAGAAACGCAACAATACTTCACAAAGCCTTGAGTCTAAGTATGCTGGAAGTGGCTCCACTGTGAATGAGAAGAGAAAGACAGCGGCACCCGTCGTTAAGGAGAAGGAGCCAGTGAGCACGTTGACAGAAACAGAGCAACGTCTACTGAAAGCGGGTCGTATGGAAGAGTTGTTTGCTGATGTTGCAGATCCAACAAACTGGGCCGATGAAAAGTTTTGGTGAGACGGTTGGTCAGTTCCCACCTTGATATTGTGGATCATTTATCCATGAAAGCTATGATTCCTGTTTTCATTGTTATGTTATTACCATGGACACTATGATCTCTGTTTACTTTGTTATGTTGTTACCTCTATCTTACTCGCTGATCTGCTTTGATTTTTCTTTGATGCCTAGTTGCATATGATGGCTTAGGCTGGGTATCACTAATCTAGCTTGTTTATGTACACCTTATAATTCTACCACATTTGATGTCTTTCTAATTAAATCTAATATGTCGAATCAACTAGTGTGAAGAACCAGTCAGAAAAAAAAAACCAGAGCGAAAAAAATATCAAAGGATACAACCCAGCTCAGCCATAAGGCTCAATACCATGCCTATACCCATTTAATAAACTTCTAGAATGTATCTACCTGTCTCCTTCAATTCTTCAACCTCCTTAGCAGAGTCAATGGTGACACCCCTGGAGGCAGCGTCGTTCTCCAAGATGTCCTGTAGACACTTGCTGATATCAGGCACAGGCCAGGTAGGACCACACAAGTAGAAGTGACCATTCTTGTTGATCATCAGATCAGTCAAGGCCCCCAAATCTTCTCTAATCTTATCCTGAATATACACCTTCTTAACTTGATCTCTTGAGAAGGCAGCACCAACCTTGGTCATGATACCAGAGTTCAAGTATGCCTCCCAGTATTCACCGTATAGGTACTCTTGCCTCTTGTGTCTTGAACCCAAGTACAAGTACATCTCACCAATCTCCTCACCCCGTTGCACTTGGTAGTGTCTCTCCTCGGCAAAGGCCTTGAATGGAGCTAGACCAGTACCCAAACCAGCCATGATGATAGGCTGCTTGCTTAATGGTGGTAGCTTCATGATGGAAGGCTTAACGGACACAACCAACTCTTCACCAATTCTCAAATCAGAGAGGTACTTGGAACATTGACCGTATCTTTGACGTCCCTTGTTGTCGATCCAGTCAACAACGACAATCAATAGATGGACCTCACTAGGGTGCAGCTTTTGAGAAGAAGCAATTGAATACTCACGTCTCTTCAATGCTGGAACAATCTGGACAAGGTCCTTTGCTGATGGTCTAGCCGACTTGAACATTTCAAAGATATCAATGTAGTTGTAGAACTCTTCGTCTTGGTATTGCTTGAGCAATTCTGCACCAGAGGCCGAGCCTAGGTTTGTTAGCTGCTGCTTTTCAGCATCGTCTGTGGCGAACTCTGCTAGCGACTCGTAGAATCTCTTTGGTGGTTTACCTAGAATGTCCAAGTTATCAATGAACGTCTGTCTGATGGTTCTAACCTCAAAGATAGAATCGTTGTCCTTCGAAACAACTTCAACTAGATCGTCAGGGTTCAAACCGTACATGCTGATGAAGTTATCAACAAGCGCTGGAGTGTTTCTACCATGGATACCCAAAGCCTCACCAATGTTATACGTTAGACCAGTTCCTGAAACGTCAAATTCAATGTGGAAAATGTTACGGTCGTAATCGTCTGGAGTCAACCTTCTGTTCTCCTTCACCTTGACAACAAAGTTTTCGATAGGTAGATCAGGTCTGAGATCATTTGTGGTTTCATATGCTTCCTTGAACATCAACTTCTTGGTTAGTTCCAACTTCTGATCAATGTCAACGACAGTCTCGTCGACAAACTCTTCCCTTGGGTTTGGAACAAATGACGATTCTGTGAACTCAACAAGAGGTTCTTCTTCCTCTTCCTCTTTTGCTTCTTCTTTGTTTTCTTCCTCAACCTCTTCCTTCTCGCCTTCTTCACCTTCAGCTTCTTCAACGGTAGCCAATGGCTTAGAAATCCAGTTCTCGGAGTACTTGACTTCCTTGAAACCAACCTCACCAATCTTTTCGACAATGCTGACAATGACTGAAGCCAACAATTCAGCCTCAGATCCGAAAGCTTGTAAAATTTTGGTAACAACGGCACCAACATCAAGTTCAGGGTATGCCAACTTCCAGAAGGCAACCTGGATGGCGATCGATCCGGTTCTACCCGTGGTTCCTTCGTTTTCACCAACGGCCTCAAGATCTATGATTTGTAGGTTGATTTGCTTAGTTGCAAGTTCTCTCTTGACTGCTGGACTTAGAGACTTTTCAACAAACTTCTCCTCGTCAAACTTGTTATCGGAAGCATTCACCAGCAAGATTGAACCGGCCGGTTTCAAGTAGTTCAAAATTTCAAGCTTGTTCAAGATACTGACGTTTTCAACAACCACAACGTCCAAATCATCACCATAGGCGTTTCCAACCTTGATATCAGCCTGGAACAAACCGGCATTGATATAGTTGTTGAATTTAGGTCTGTATTGGATGTTCAAATCAGGCACCAAGGACAACGCATGAGTGATCTTTGAAGGAACTTCAAGATACTTGGAGTTATCATTGGATAGGAACTTGAAGTGGGAACCAACGTGAGAGTAGAACTTGGTGGCACCAGCCTCAGGAGCGTACTCGTCAATAAGCTGCTTCAAATCGTTCAGTTCCAAAGTGGCACCACTGAAAGAGTGATCAATAACATCAATGAAGATCTGATCTAGGAAAAGTGAAGCTTGAACGTCCAACTTCAACAAGTTGACGCCGTTGAATCTCTCACCAACAACAACCAGCTTCTTCACCTTCGAAGAGATCAAGCGGGTGAACTTGGACGATTCGAATGGTAGTGGGACTCTGACGACGATAATGGCAACGCCGTTAACATCTGAAGAGTGCAGAAGTCTGATGAGATTGTTAGCCTCATTGGATCCATAGACAACAAAGACAGTTTCGGCATCTGGGGAACCGTGGTACTCAAATGGATTGTATGAAGTTCCTAGGATCTTGTTCAACTCATCAAGTGCAAAGGAGATCTTGCTAACGGTTGGAACTGATTCAATCTTACCGTGTAGGTTGGAATATAGCTTATCATAGGTAGAACTGATCTGATCGTTTGGCAAAGCACCGTTGATGGTTTCGTTGTTCTTGATAAATGATAAACCATCGAACAAGTGCAGGTTGGTTAGCTTCAACTTGGCCAAGACAGAGGATAGAATGGACAAATGTTGGGATTCAACTGCGTTCAAAGATGAAACAATAGGTAGCTTCAAGTTCTTAGCGATTGACAAGGTTAGAGAATAGCTTGAGACAAGTTTGGAACCGGTGAAGTCGTAGTCTAAAGTGGCCACTTGGAAAGAGATTGGCAAGTGAGAGTTGACGTTTTGCAGGAAGACAGGCTCCATAAAGGTCAAAGCCGAACTTGGAACAACGACTGAGATTGGGTTCTCTGAAGATTCGTTCAAGTAACCTAGCAACAAGTTACCACATCCAGATCTAATTTCAAGGTTGTACAGCTCAGGGACAACATTGTTCAAGTTCTTTCTCTTCAAGTTGGTCCACAAGTTCAAAATGGACTTGTTGTTGGCACCTTGGCTGCCTCTCTGGCCTAGAAGCTCATAGTTGAAGATTTTGTCAGACAACAAGTATGTTGTTGACAATAGAAGGTTGAAAGGAGAAGTTAAAACTCTACCTTTTAGTTCGTAAGGGTCCAATGGCAGTCCAAAGGGGGAGCTGACCGTTGCAGATGATAGTGCAACGGAAGCAGAAACAGAGTTGGTCTCTTCACCACGTTGGGAAATGGAAGGCATCTCAAATATAGTTGATTGTCACTGGTTCTTAATAGTGTTTTCTGTTGAAGACGAAAAAGACTGTTTTTAGGTGAATCTGATAATCCAGATATATAAAAAGAGGGTACTGATCAGTAAATTCTCGAGCCAACCCACTACAAATGGGGATTGAATAATTGGTCTACAGCCAAAACAGAGAAAAAAGTGTGGAGTCACTGCTGTGAGCGGCTCCTTTGAAAAATTTGACCAGAGAGTGAAAATTCACGTGACCTGACGGGGTTTGGTTTCCTCCGTTCAATGTCTGCCATATTAAGAGTCCGGGCCACCAACTGATAAGATAAGAGAGAGAATCAAAAGAGTGTACGCTCATCAGTTTTTACAGAAGAAAGATCAACAGGTATAGTGAATGATAGATAAGTAAATTCAAATAGTTGAAAAAGAAACATAAAATGAAAGGCACCCAATAGATAGAATAACATAAAAGGGAGAAAGCAAACCTACAGTCTCCGTAAACCAATAATAAAATAAGCCCCAGATAAACAAACCAATAAAGAAATAAAAGAAGAGGAGAAGGAAGAGCAACCTGCTTTCCTCCTTCCTTCCTTACCGCAGAAAAAAAACGCCTCACTAATGAGAACATGGAAAAAAGACTAAAACAGATCTATCTAAGAGAAAGAGTGGAAAATAGAGGGATAAGAAGCAAAAGATTCTCTTGGAAGCGTGGTATAAAGGGAGAGAAAACAAATTGGACATAAGATGGGGGTAGGTAAAGACATGATCATAGTAGTATAGTGGTATAATAGTAGTAACATCGTAGAGAGGAGAAGAGGGTATAACAGCCGTTTGAACTGTATCACAAGTATCTCTCAATATCGTTGGTTTTCATAGCATCACGGTTGGGTCTAGAAACCCCAAGTTCTATGGGTGGCAACAACAATCCGTTGTTTCCATTGTTGCCGTTCATCATTATAATAGAGGATGGATCCATTAAAGAGCAATCACTGTTGTTGCCGTTGTTGTTGCCGTTGTGGTTCTGGCTCTGGTTCATCATGTTCTTCTCAAGCTCGTTCGTTATTGCAATAACCTTGTTATGGATTCTCTTTCCAAAAGAGGTGAATCTGACCAAAGGAAGTAGCGGTCTAATGGCTGTGGCGAATGCAATCTTGTATTCATACGGTGATAGATCCATGGCTGTTTGGACAACGTAATTTCCATACTGATCTTTAATCAACGTTGTTAGGACAGAAGGCTGCAAGAGAGATTCAAACAATGGGTTGAAATGATCGTTCGACATGTTGTTCGAGTTACCATTGAGTTGAATCTTCAAACACTTTTCAACAACGTTGGATGAAAACTTTTGGACTGAAAGTTCACAGATGTACGGGATCATAATCTTGACCAATTCACAGTTCAACTCGTAAATATCCATTGTGATCAGGTACTGAACAACATAATTGCCAAACTGATCTTGCATCAATATGATCGAGTTCTTGACAATCTCTTGGCCTAGTTGAATCACCTGTTGATGGTTTGACTTGTTCAACAGCTTCTGCAAGACACAGCATCCATGCTTGTGAGTAGAGATTTGAATCATGTTCTGACAAATGGAATCAATGATAAACTGTAGGTTGTCATTTTGAAACTTGTGAATACATTTTTGAATGACGTGGTTACCATTCAAGTCTTGAATCAAGTTGACAATGTATGGCAGCAGAAACTCCTCTAATAGTCTATGATGGGTTGGAGTCACTAAGCAATCGATCAACTTCTGACAGGCTCTAGTACCATGCTGATTCTTGGAGACGCTGCAAATCGAAGTTGAGACATTGATCAAGATGAGGTTCAGCTCTTCGTGGTTTGCACTCGTCATTATCTTTTGGATCAAATAGTTTCCAAACGGATCAACCATCAACTCGCTGGAGTGTTGATAGACAGCCTGGAAGATCATTGGAAAGTTAACGTGAAAGTCTTCATCGATCTTCTTCTGCAAGAAACGACAACCATACTGATCTTTGGACAGCGACAATATATCTGTTGATTCAGTCAAGTTGGTCAAAGCAGATATTGGGAAGCTCAAACTTTTCTTGTGGGACTGATGTTGTTCCGGGCATGACTTATGATGAGACAATGTTTGATCTGTTTCAATAAATTCGGGAATGCTGCCAACAGACAGATGCTGAAACTGTTTTTCAAAGGACGGGATGTTCACAGATAGGGCTGGTCCTTGGGGTTGTAGAGATAGGAACCTCTGTCTCTGTTGTAACTTTTGAGGCTGTTGAGTATCATCCAGTGATGCAATAGACGAGTTCGAAGAGTTGTGATGCCTGTGAGAGATAGCTTGTGGTTGCGGGATGTAGGCTTGCTCAGCAGCCAAGGCGGCCATTTGGACAGTGGATTTTTCAACCTCTGGAGCGGCAGCAGTCGCAATTGATCCTGCAGTACCGTTCGATCCTGGAGCAGAATTCAGGATTCCCATAACTTTCAAACTTGGAGTTTGACCCTGTGCACTGACCGAAGTGGCTGCACTATCGTTGAGATTGACATTTGGAGTGTTTAGCAAGCTACCGGTTGCTCCACCACTCGCATTGGTCCAAGGAGAGTAAAAGTTGAAGTTCATCGACTGGTTCCAGATCGAGCCATTGACAGAGCTCTTGCGGCTATGTGAGTCCAGAGCACTCGATCCGGTACTTGATTGGTGTCCAAAGTAGTCTGGGGGAGTCAACGGTTCACTGCCGTGGATAATGTGATTATCTGAGATGGTGCTGCTGCTTCCCATGCCGTGATTCATGGCATTACCAGAGTTCGGGTTGAAGATCACAGAGCTTAGAGAAGACAACGAGTTTTGATGCTGATGGCCAGTGTGAGTATAGTTGTTTGCACTGTTTGATGTGGCACCTTCCAAGTTGAAACCAGAGTCGGCTGCATAGTTGAAATAGTTCATAGTGGGAGTCAACATCAAGCTTGGCGAGAGATGTGGTTCTTTGTAGCCTTTCTTTGGATCCAGTGACACCGGGTTACAATGAGGATCAATCGATGACATTGAGAGGGGTAAGGGCATTGATAGAGTTAGCTTTTCCCTGGATGAGGATGTGCCTTTGTTCTTGTTGTCGTTATTGTTGGCGGTGTTGACGAACAACCGTTCATCGTTATATTCGAATTGCTGTAGAGTCAACATTCAATTGTTTCGTATAATGTTAGTACCATCCATGCTATGAAGGAAAGACGAGAGAAATTTATACTTACCATTTTGCAAGAGGTAAATTTCCCACTCTTTACCTTTATTCCTTTGTTCCTTTGTTCTCTTGTTCCTTTTATCTATTTGATTGGCAGGGAACGATATTTCCCAACTTTGAAGTCTAATTGAACTATGACGGATCTATCAGTGTTGGCTTTGACTGGTTTTAGCCTTGAAAGATATTTAGAAACCGGTGGCACGGAGAGACAGGTAGAAAAAGGAGGTTGAGCACAAGGGTGAACGTGGGGGAGCTCCTTTGATCAGGTGAAGGTTATGCCCGATTAACAAGGTTTTTTGCTTGTTTTGTGGGGAAAACAATACCAATATGAAGTATGTTTAGATGCTCGTAGCGTTTGTTCCTTTGTTGATAAGTAGGTAGGTGGTGTAGATGAAATAGGCGGTGATTCTAGAAAGGAAAGCAGATTTGTTTGAATATAACAAGAGTATAAAAGAAAGGATACTTTGGTCTCCTTTATATATAAGTAGATGCCCCAGGTATAAACCTACAGCGATGCCATTACCGGGGAGAAGCGGCAGGGGCACGGGAGGGGGGCACGGGACGGCATGCGATGAGATGGGCCGTGCGGCTTGGGGGCACGAAACAAGCTGCCGGGCCAGTGAGAGTGAGTAATCCGGTGCTTGGTAGCTGTTTGATACCTGTTGAGCTGGCTCGTTCAGACTTGAGATGGATAGGTGAGTGGATTGACGGTTATTGCTACATGTCAATTGTGCCAACTCTCGGATCATTGAATAGTAAATCACGCAAGAAAGGCAACAATTGGGCAGGTGAGAGGTGATGAGGATAGAGATGAAGATGGACCGCTTCTGTGTTGGTCATTTGATCCCAGCAACGGCAACAACAGCAACAGCAACAGTAAAAAAGAAAAAGATACAAAGGCTAGATGCCAGATGTCTTTTGTTACTGGCTTCAGTAGTAACGCTTACTATTAGTAGCACCACGTATAGATCCTATCAAGACTCGCCCACATATCCATAACTACATTGTTGAGAGCATCGCAGGCTGGTTGAAAAGTCTTAAACACGGGACGTGTACACTTTCGAAATGTGAACTTCCTCGGTATGACCGTTTGTTAGACAGGATCGATCAATGGAAATTGGCACCACAAACTCTGGTTCAATCGGAGAATGCAAGCAGAAGAGCCAACTGTGAAGCGGCAGGGGTTGATGAGCCTAGAAAGCCAGCCAACCAAACTCTGATGTGGTGTAGACTCTTAACCACAGAAAGGTGAACAGATACCGACGACGTAATGTCAACATCCAACATCAAAGACATTACCAATACATCATAATCGTTCAAGCAAGTTTCCAACCGATCAATCACAATCGTACATCTATATTTACATAAAGGCACAGGTACCCCTGCAAGCCGCTGGGAACAAGCGGCAGCCAGCCGGAGGATAGAATTACCCATGCAAACAGGACATGACAGTTAAAAGCTCACACTTTCCCATTCCACTCCATTGGGATTCAATCAAATCACTGTTGATACTGATTCCATAGGGGTACGTGTGTATGTGTAATGAACCTGCTGCTGTGCAAAAGAACGCTTGTTGCTTGTAGGATGCAGCTCCAGGCAGACGGCATGAGCCGGCCCCGGTTCCACGCCCCGGTTCCACCAGGATCTGGAGAGAGAACCGATTTGTCCAATTCACTCACCACTTGTTCACTCCTCAGCCTTCAAGGAGAAGAAGAGCAAGGTAACCTTGGAATCTAGATCCACGTCTACATTTTAGGCATGTTGAGCAAACTGTGCCTTGGCCCAACTGACTGGCTTTGAGGTTTCCAGTCCGGCCAGATGCCTGCGGCTTCTCTAGGCTTGCCTGTGGATTCGTTCAGTGGTGACTCACCACTACTAGCCTCCATGCAACAATTAACCGTTCAGACTGTGATTGCCACCATTACTAAGAATTGAATATTGTTCAGTAGAATCATCCTTCCTTCTATCCATCTATCTATCGCAAAACTGCTCTTTCTCTCTTATAATGTATTGAGAGAAGCCGCACGGCCGCTCAGCATCCTCCTCAAATCGTAATATTCCAAGGGCTCATTTGGATCACATCAGCTTTGACACTTCTCTGTTTCTCCAATTACAACTTCAAACTAGGTTAAATAAGGTGTCTGTGATTTAAGCGCTACTGAGCTGGTTGTTTATTGATTAATCACTTTCACACCGCCACGCAGGTTACAGATGCAACACATAGGTACGTTGTCCTATCATGATTCACCTTGCACAGGTTCTATAAAAGCTGTGCTTTATCCATCAAGATGCAGCCCTGTCTTATTGTGTATAAATTGTGAAACAAAAATGTATCAAAGCCTGGTCTGACAACGTTTAGTATTACCTGGCGCAATTCATCCATGGATAGCCTGCTGCCACCGTGTAACTTACACACCTGGAACTTGTGGATTGCGTTTCACAATTGTCCAGGCAATACCAGCAAAATATCACCATATAGTTAGTTACACACTCGTATAATTAATTTCCTTCCCATTTTGCCGTACTGCAGATGATTTCAACCGCAGTGTAGTGCAGAGTTGATCCAAGGAGATCGCACGTGTAATGTCATCTAACAGCACACTTGAAACCAAAATTGCAGCAGAGCGTCTCATCCACCATGTTCTACAACTTTCCAAAGGGCAGATCGTATAGGGAGCGGTTGAAGACGGCAAAATGTCGCACACCGAAGTGCTCATCAGCCAGCCCGCAAGTGCTCTCAACGTCGTGTAAAAGAAGCAGGCAAAACTGACCATTGCAGCGTTTTGGCCGTTCGTTCGTTCGTTCCGATGCTACATCATGATATCGCAACCGGCTATGACATGACGGTGCAGTAGCTCTTCGTAATCAGTTGAGTACTAGCCTCGCTCGCAAACATTCAGACAAAGATGCCTATTTGGGTAATCTGGACTTCTGGTAAGCCTTGCCTGCATAGCTGCTTTCATCGCAGAAGAAAGCTTAAATGTTATGACGTTGTGCTCTCTCCTTTGGTTGTGTGAACAGAATCAATAGCTTGGATTTCACACAGGTAAGGGAGGACGTTGGCAGAAACCAGTGCTATGTATTCAATCTAAAGTGTTATTGTGAACATGCTGCTGTTGTTTCTTGCTACCTAGAGCGTGCGTGCGAGCAACGGATCTACCGATAAGCTATATGCCTCAATAGTGATTTAACAGCTTATCGCAATCTAGCATCAGAAATGATTGATCCAATCTCCATGTCTCTCTTCTAACCTCGGCTACTCATCGGAACCATTCACCAGTCCCATGCAGCTCTTCCTCATAACCTTCGCTCTGAGTTCTGCGGGTTGCTTCAAAATTTATTCCTTTGGAAGCCTAGAGATGGGGAAAGTCCAGGAAAAACGTCAATCAATGATGGCTTATCTTGGGTCTCAAGCTACTGGGAACACTTTGTAGTACTTTTCGGTGAATATCATTGTTGAAGACAGAGGTTTTTGCTTGCAAGCTTCGTTTTTTGGTCAGTATTCTTGTAAAAAGGTTGAGGTATTTGCTCGCAACTTTTTTCATATATGCCCCAGATCATTTGCGTATCTACATGCTACCTGCTTTCAATTCGTAGCTTTGATGCCTTTTAATGCTGTTTGAATTCCTGCGACGCTGTTCACTTTTGCTCAATTCCACTAGTGCTAGTATCCTAGTAAACATGTTCCCTGCGCTACCTTTCCAAACATTGACTTGGATGTCTTTCAATTCTGTAATCAATACTCCATTTTGGAACCCAAGTCACGAATGGAGGCTACTTAACCTAGCTATTAACTGAATTGCCTGGTAGCATTAATCAATGGAAACATAATGGTATCCTTTGATCGTACAGACAGGTTCTACTGCTGAAAAAAGGGGGAGCAAGGGATCATATCTCAAATGTTTCAGGCTGTGGTAAATGATCTGAGCAGCTCAAATCAATTGACACAAAAACTAACTATGGCAGCTGCAACATGATGATTACCTATTTGTTTACGTAATTTAAAGCCTGAAGGTACCGAAAGGTTCATGGAAAGAGCTTGAATGCACTTCCGTTGTTACTTACTTACCGCCCACTGAGTTGTCAAAGTAAGCTTGATTGGCTCACTGAACCCATTAACAGTGTCCATTGAGCCCACAGAGTTAACAAAATTTACAGATCAAGCATCAATCGATAATAATTCAGCATTGGACTGACCATTAGCGGGCTTTTTATTTGAATTTCCAGCCACGTTTTGTGATTTTGGTACCTTCCTTTGTCAGTGCACTTACTAAAAGACAAATTCAAAGGCCTACAGTTGGCTTCAATCGGAACCCTTACATCTCAACCACTTGCATTAGCTCATTCAGCCGTTGAGAGTCATTGGATCCCAAATTTCATTCAATTGGACTGCATTTTCCCACATCATAGAGACATTCATTGAAAACAGATAGATCCTAAAAGCATGAGTTCCGTCTTCTTGGGTATATACACCGCCCTCTACGACTATCAGGCTCAAAACGAAGAGGAACTGTCAGTTCAAGAGGGCGATCTTTTGTACCTACTAGAACAATCCACTGTTGATGACTGGTGGAAGGTGAAAAAGAGAGTCGTGGATGCTGATGTTGAGGAACCGGTCGGATTGGTCCCTTCTACCTACATCGAACCAGCAAAAGTGGTGGAACGTGCAGTTGGACTCTATGATTATGATAAACAGACCGATGAAGAACTCAGTTTCACAGAAGGAACCCAGTTTGATGTTTATGATACCTCCGATCCAAACTGGATCTTGGTTGGTATCAACAATCAGCAGTTTGGATTTGCTCCGGCAAACTACATCAAGACCGGTCCATCAGCGGCAGACGCTACACCTGCAGCATCATCTGTATCAGCACCAGCCGGTGTTGATAGGGACTCCCCATTGCCTCCCCTAGAGGCACCAGCCCCACAAATGGCTAATAGACCAGTCGCCTCATCGAACGACGATTATGACGACGATGAAGCCCCACCGCCAATGCCATCCAGACCAAGAACCAACACAGCGACATCTGCAAGAAGCTATGCATCAAGTTACGATGACCGTTCCACTGGTGCTCCACCAGACGATCAGGAATTTTTCAAGGATGACTTCTTCCAATGGCCAGTCCATGAAATTGAAGGCAAGAAGAAGAAGAAGGCAACGTTGGCAATTGGCAACTCTTTGATATTTATCAAATCCGAAGGTTCGTCTAGTTCCAAAGAATGGTCAATCAATGACTTAAAGAACTACAACAACGAAAAGAAGCATGTCTTTATGGACTTCAAAAACCCAACTGCATCTTACGAGCTACATGCCGGTTCCAAGGATTCTGCAGAAGCCATCGTTTCAATCTTGGCCGATTTGAAGGGAATGACATCCATGGGCGCCCTTCAGGATGTCAAAGAGGCTTCCAGCTCAACTGCAAAAAAGATGGGTAAGGTGTTGTACGATTTCCATTCCGCCTCGCCTGATGAGTTGACCTGTTATGAAGGTGATACCGTCATCATTGTGAACGACAAGAAGTCAAAAGAGTGGTGGATGGTTCAAGATAAAGTCACTGGTGATCAAGGTGTTGTTCCATCGAATTATATCAGGGTCATTGCCAACTCTAACGGTACCAGCGGTTCTTCGTCAGGGTTGAGATCACTGTTTGCGAGAAGATCATCCTCCACTGGGTTGTCGTCAATGAGCCCAAAGAAGGGTTCTGACAAGAGAGCAGAAAAGAAGGCCAGACAGCTCGAAAAAGAAGCAGAAAAGAGAGCAAAGCTACTGGAAAAGGAATCAGGTAAGCTTTCAAGAGAGCTGCAAAGAGAGAAGGATGAGCTGGAAGCTCAAAGACGTCGTCAAGAACGTAAAGAGCAAGAGCTGTATGAAAGAGAGAGGAAAAACAGAGAGCAAAGAGAAAGGATTAGAAGAAACGATGACAGAACCAGAGAAAAGCAAATGGCAAAGCAAGAATCAAGATCCTCAAAATCTCAAGATCAGGATGTCACTTTGCCAAATACACACAGGGTCAGAACATGGATCGACAGATCTGGCTCCTTCAAGGTTGAGGCTGAATTCTTGGGCTGTACCGATGGAAAGATCCATTTGCACAAGGTGAACGGTGTCAAGATTGCTGTTGCTGCTCCGAAACTTTCGGCTGAGGATTTGGAATATGTGGAAAGAATAACAGGAATGTCTCTCGAAAATTACAAGACTAAGAAACCAGCCACCAAGAGCTCTTCTTCCTACTCTTCATCTACAGCTGCTGTTACTGCTAATAATGGTTCCGCTAAACCTTCATCATCTGCCATTCCATTCAACGAAAAGTTGAACGACTACTGGTTCGACTTCTTTGTCCAGTGTGGTGTCGATGCCAACGTTTGTGAAAGATACGCCAGAAATTTCACCACCGAACAGATAGACGAATCAATCTTGGAGGATATTTCAGCTTCGTTGATGAGAAGCTTGGGTTTGAAGGAGGGTGATATCTTGAGGGTTACAAGACATCTCGATGCCAAGTTTGGCAAAAACCAAGCAGCAACGTTGCAACCACAGCAAACGAACGGCGGTTTGTTCAGTGGTGCCGATGGTGCTTTAAAGGCAAACAGGACGGGTGCTCCGCTAGATTCTGCGGTGAGTCACGATCAATTAAACAAGCAACAGTTTGAAGATGATGCTTGGGCTTTGAAACCAGCTTCCAAGAGTGAAGCTAAGACAGTTACGCCTCAGCTAACAGGCTCGATACAGGACTTGGTTAACATCAAGCCTATGGAAGCTACAAGAACAGGTATGTCTCAACAACCACTACCAGTCAAGCCTGTCACTACAACTTCGAGTGCTCCTGCCCCTGCACCAATGAAGGATCAAAAGACAAGCGGCACCATGTTCCCACAAATGACAGGTGCTTTGATGCCAATGCCAACCGGTTTCATGCCAATCACCATGATTCCAATGATGACAGGCCAGGCAACAGGTATGATGGGACTCCAACCAACAGGTCTGACAATGAACAAGACAGGTCAACTGACTAGTGGTCTACCAATGACAACATTTGGTCAGATGACAGGAGGCATTGGAATGTTACCAATGGCTACTGGCTCCATGCCTATGTTTGGACAGGCCCAAAGGACTGGGGGTGCCATGCCAATGGCATCCTTTGGTACCATGCAAAGAACTGGTGGTGCCATGCCAATGACATCCTTTGGTACCATGCAAAGAACTGGTGGTGCTATGCCAATGACGTCCTTTGGTGGAGCTGCTTTACCACAACCAACCGGTGGATTGATTCCATTGCAACCAACCGGTCTGACCTTCCCTAGGTCAAACATTGTTCCTCAGCAGAAAACCGGTGGTGCTTCGGTGATTCTTCCACTACAAAACCCAACCGGATCTGCTGGTTTGAATGGCATGTTCCCACCAATGCAACCAACGATGAAGACAGGTGGTGGATTTGTTCCTCAGAGCAGCTTTGGAATAAACATGATGACAGGAGGTGCTAACATGGCTGGCTTTGCCCCACCAGCACAGAACAACATCAATGTTATGCCACAAACTTCGTTTGGTGGCATCCAACAACAACAGCAGCAACCCCAATTTGGTCAGCCTACAGGAAACAACAGCATTACGCCAGCTCCTAACATGATGATGCCCCAGCAGACAAACTATGGAATGAACCAGATGAACAACATGTTTGCCAACACATCCATCTCACAACCTGCACCACAATTACAGATGCAGACCGGATTCAACAATGGTTACGGATCATTGGATCCGATACAGCAGCAACAACAGCAGCAACAACAACAACAAATGCCACTGGCTTCCCAGCCAACCGGTCTTGGATTCGGCAATGCTCCAATGACATCGTTTGGTTTGCAGAGTCAACCAACCGGTATGAGAAGAGCCAATTTGGCCAATGCCTCAGCTGACAATCCATTTGGGTTCTGATTGTTTGTATTGAATGTGCTCTCATCCCCTGTTTCAGTTTTAGAAAAGGAAAAGAAAAGTGATTTTATTTTGTTTGTTGAGTTTTTTGTTGTTGTCTATATGAAGGGATTTTCAACTGTATTAGATCCGTTACTTTCTTGTCCTTCTTGTCTTTGTTTTTATTCTTTTATGTACTTCCCTTCTATGTGTACCTTTGAACTGTTTTTACCAAGTTTCTTTAGAGGTTTACAACCACTGTCTATTCTTCTTCCCTGTGACTAATTTTTTATCATCCACTCTGTATCAATTGTCCTCACTTCGTACTAAATTTTGGTTTTTACATCAAACCTTCAAAATGGTTCTTCCGACAGTAACCGATTCACAGTAGAAAAGAGAGTAAAAAAGCGACAGAGCAAGGTGATATATTAGAAGAGACACACAGAAAAAACGCAAAAGAAAAACCAAAAAAAAAGAGTGATACGCCCAAAAGGTTGTTTCAAAAGAGATATACATAGGGAAAAAAGGGGAGGGAGGAAGACAGACATCATCCATCAAATCATAATCGAATACAATTGACAAAACAACATAATCAAAGAAAGAACAAAACCCTGATGAATTCAAAAAAGGGGATGAGTCGGGCAGTCATTTGAGTTTGCTTTTTGATCACTTACTTTCCAGCAACTTTCCTCTTTGACGAATCGGTTTCACCGGTCAACTCCGGTTCAATCTTTGTTGGAAGAGAAGGCGGCACCGCCGAAATATGTTGCTGTTGTGGAGGAGCTGCTTGTTCTGTGCCTGTCTTTTGGGCCTCCACAGCAACGTCGATCTGATGCTGCTGGATTATCGGTGCAAGTGGCGAGTTAGATTCGGAGGTAGGACTTAACGGACCGTCTGGACCATCTTCATCGCCCAAGCCGTTGCCATCGTCATCAACATCAGGGAAGAATTCAATCTCTTGACCTGTGTTTGTGAGTAGATGGTTAGGCATGGATCCGTAAAGCCAGAACAAACCCTTGTTCTTCCTCAACCTGTAGTTTTCCAACAGTTGGACAATCCTACTGAGGGAAACATTTGGGTTCCTATGGCTTTCACTCTCGATGAATTCGATAACCTTCTTTCTTCTCTGTGCACTCTTTGCAATTCTGCCTCTTCTCCATCTTGTTCCGTATATGGTTTCAAGGTCTCTCAATGGAGGTTGATCTCTGTACCCTGAATTCCACTCTATCCAAAGATCACCCACTGTTCTTGCCCTTGGGTTTAGATCAATCTCCGGAATGTGACCAGTGCCATTGCCATTACCATTACTGCTAGTGTTGCTGTTGCTGTTGCTGGTGGTCGTTGTAAGGTCTGGATGTAGCTTACCTCCCAAATCTTTTTTCTGTCTTTTGAGCGTTTTCTCTGGCAATGCTGGAGAAGCAGCAAATGCAGAGCCATTTTGAGCATGTTGTGCCAATGCCATCAGACTCCTGTCCACTTCTGTGATGGAGAGTCCTTGAGGTGCTGCTGCTGGTTGGCTTGTACTTGGTGATGATTGCCTTTCCATTTCCGAAGCGATTCCGTTGATGGTATCTGATTTGACCTTTAGTTGGTCTAGCACCGATGAGATTGATTTGAAAGAGTGTGACATTGATTGAGTCAATTCTCTCAACTGTGAGAGGAATACCAAGTTGACTTTCTCGTTTGAAGTTGGTGGAACATTTCTTGCTTCGGTCTCAGCTGTTGTTGTTGTTGTGGAAGGTGGAGTGTGTTTGGACTGCTTTGAGGATATAGCAGATGGCGTTGCTGAAGATGTGGCAGTCGTTAATCCTTCGTCCTGTGTGATGAACTGAGAATCTATCATTGAAGTGTCTGTTAGGGTATGGGTGGAAGGGACCTTCGACGTGGTAGCCGATGTCGAGCTTGTAGAGTGTGCCATTATCAAGGTGGAGAGAAGACGAGAGGAAGCAATAGCAAAATAAGCCTTTTAGCTTGAATTTTGAATTGGTTTTGTTATGAAGAGATGCTTATAGACTCTTCTGTATGAAACTAGAGAGATAAACGGGTGGAATAGAGGGATAATCAAGAATCAAGGAGCAAAACAAGCAAAACTAAACAAAACAAAGGTGATGTTGTAAATGTGATATAGGTTGGTTGGCTTTTGGGCTGCGTCGGTCCTGCGTCCCCGACCCGACAGGAGGCGGCGGTGGATGGCGTCGATCGATCTGATTCGTCAGTCGGTTTTGCTGTGGCTGGTGCATTGTGGCTGGTGATATATGGCTGTGCTACACGTGCTTTGTTCTATTTTCGTGTTTTGTTTCTCCTCCTTTTGAATCCAACAAGTATCATCTTCTTCTTCTTCTTCTGAATTTACCCGTCATTATCAGCATCACAGAGCCTCAGGTCTTCTCAGCTTCTAGTCTCACTGTCCAGCTCTCAGCTTTGAACTTCTTAAGCTGCCAAAATGTTCCTCTTTGGAAGCAAGCAACGCGTATCAGACGATAACAGCCTGAACAACAACAACAACAACAACGACAACGACAACAATGACTCTCTAGAGTTGAAGAAATCAGCCACTTTAAAATCCAAGCAGAAACTGTCCGATCTGCTACATTCTGCGAACGGCAAGTTCTCGGGAAAATCGTTTGATTTTGACTTTGACTACGATATGGCAGACAGAGAGAGAGACTTGAGAGAGAAGAGGAGCTCCATGCTCACGATGCAACTCAACAAACAACTGAAGGAGAAAGAAGAACGGTTGGATAACCTCCGCAGAAAAAAGAAATCAGGAGATGAGGACGGGCCACTGAAGATACGAAGTAAAGAGAAGTTGAAAGACATTACAAACTTCAAAGGAGAAAAGGAGATAGGCAGCGATTATATGTCTCCCCTGGGAGATGCGTTGAAAAAGGCAGCAGGTCTTAACATCAGAGAGAAGACAAATGAAAGGGATGCAAATGTTAAGAAGAGTTATTTTCAACAGCATAAACTGGAACTTGAAAAAACGATTGAAAAGAACGATCTGAAAAAAGAATTGCAGGTCCTAAAGCAGAATCTCGAAGCAGAATCTCTCAAACGTCAGCAACTAGAGGCAAAACTCAACAACGTCGAGGCCAAATACCAGGAGGAACACTCTTTGAGATTGTCACTCCAGAACAAGTTAAAGTTGGCAAAGGATAATGAAGATCATGATAAACAGAACCAACAAGAATCTAACAAAGTTAGAGAAATACAGCTCAAATTCCAAGTGGAGAAGCTAACGCACAAATTATCACGCGCCGAACACTACAAGGAGGAAAATAGTCGAATGATAGAGATTAACTTAGAGTTGAAACGGCAAAATGGAGATCTCCAGCAAAGAATTGACAATTTGCTCTCGGTCAGGGATAAGACCATTATAAGGTTGAAAGATGAGTTGTCGATCAGTATCGGCAAAGCCTCTGAATTGTCCAATAGAGTGGAATCAAACAAGAACGTGATTGCGTCAATGAGATATGAGAAGAACGAACACAAGAAGAAGACAACAGAATTGCAACACAAGATTGAACTACAACAAGAGCAACTAAGGGAGGCATTTGGAGAGTTGGAACGATTGAAAAGATTACAACAGCAACAGCAGCAACAGCAACAACAGCAACAGCAACAACAGCAACAGCAACAGCCACCTGTTATTGCCGCTTTTCGACCTCCAATTACTGTTGTCAATGACTCTACAGAAAACCTACTAAACGTTGACTTTTCAAACGTGGAACTCAAATCAGCCCCACCTCAACAATTTGTCCCTTTCCAAAGCATAACCTCGAGCTCCACAACTAGCAACGGAGGTATCAACACCATCTTCAACAGCAGTAGCACCAGTACCAACTACGCCGAGGTTGAGTACAGCCGAACTGACGATACAGAAGACAGCAACAACGATGACGAGGCAATTATCATCAAGAATGAAAGGCTTGATGGGTTCCATTCATCGTTAATGAGAGCTACCAACACCAACAACAACAACAGCGATGATGATACCAACTACCTTCTAAGTATCAAATCTTTGCCACCTGGTGGTTTCTCAGAAGAGGATGATACCACAATGTTCTTGTATAACCAGAAGTTGCTATAATGTGTACTACATAAATAAATGATAAAACGTTTGAATCCTGCTGATAAAAGGGGATGTGGCAGTCTTTCGAGGCTGTGTACTCATCCCGGAAATCGGGCTGCGCTCTCGAGGCACTAATAAGGGTCGAATCGTCTCGAACCCATTCTTCCTTTGTCAAACTACTTTACATTTGTTCTTCTTATCCTCATTCTCCCCATTCTTCTCATCTTTTGGTGAAATCACCAACTAGTCTTGCAAAGTATGTCCATAGTCAGATATAATGCTAATGGCATCAACAACGACAATGAACACCTCAGCATCGTGCAGTAAGTATATCTATAAAGACAGATCACCTTACCCCACAGTCAGTCAACCAACCGACTGTCTGACTAGCTGGCAAACAAAGGTTACAAACCACCACAGCTGTAGTACTAACACGTTTGTTACTTTCACAGCCAAAACGCTCAATCGAATTCTGTCGTGATATACAACTCTCTCACAAACAACTTAGAACTAGTGGAACTTGAAAGTCCAAATGCCGAACCTTTAGCCAGATCGTCATCTAGAACGATAGAGCACGCTAAGAGATTTGGATTCGGCGATTTTTCTAATGGAAGGAGAAGTTCTTCACTTGCCGCCCCACACACGTTCAACCATGACTTTCAATGTCCCAACTGCGGCTACCAATGCAACACCAATCTACCTTCGACCCCGCCTCAACAACAGCGGCAGCAACAACAACAACCATTAAGAAACCCTAGTGTATCCTCCTCTGCCCATGAAGGATCAGGATCGGCAACAACTGAAACGGCACAGGATGGAGCAACAGCAAATGGCGGAGATTACCTAAGGAGCGACTATTTTAGGATACTTTCTCGAATCGAATCCAACAACGAGACAAACAGGGAGCTCGTGTCCTCGATCGTCAGACAGCAGAACCAACAGCAACGGCAGCAGAACGGTGGAACGGACAATCCAGCGAAGGACTTTCCTAGCGATGATATCCCTATTGAGCTTATAAACCAAGGATACTTCAAGAAGTTCTTTGAGGTGTTGGGCGTTCTAGGGAACGGATCCAATGGGAAAGTGTTGAAGGTTGAACATAAACTTTTCCACCTCAACCTTGGTGTCTTTGCACTCAAGAAAATTCCAATTGGGAACCAGTTTAGCCACTTGGTGAAGATCCTAAACGAGGTGAAGTTTTTATATGACTTGACCGAGTCCTCCTCGAATTCAGGGAGTGTCAACATCATCAAGTACAACCATGTCTGGATAGAGGTTGATCAGTTGAACGAGTTTGGTCCAAAGGTTCCTGTTGTTTTCATCTTGTTGGAGTATTGTGATGGTGGAACCCTTGAGGGTTTTGTCGAATCGCTCAACAATCCGAAATTTGATTTGAAGAAGGAGAAGATGTTGAGGAAGGCAAAGAGGTTGCGCAGGTTGAGCGTTGGCGATGACACAGAGATGGATCTTCAAAGTAGCTCTGTCGATTCCAACGAAAGAAGATACCTAAACAACTTTGAGATTTTCAAGATCTTTAGAGATGCTTTGAACGGATTGCAGTATTTGCACAGGTTGAAGATTCTACACCGAGACTTGAAACCGTCAAACTGTCTGTTCAAGACAAGTTTCAGTGAAGGTTACCATCCTATCCACAGTGTCTCACAGTTTGACCAAATCCCCAACTTGTTAGTGAGTGACTTTGGTGAATCCGTGATGGAGAACTCAAAGAGAGAATCAACTGGATGTACGGGGACTTTGGAGTATTGTGCTCCGGAGTTGTTCCAGACGGATACAAGTGGTAGGTTGTTAGAGTTCTCTGCAAAGTCGGACGTTTACTCGTTAGGTATGATTCTTCACTATCTCTGTTTCAACAGGTTGCCATTCAAGTCTGAAGATATGATGAATATCAAGGAGGAGATAACCAGCTCCACGGGTCTGTTTGAAGGTATTGATCTCATTCGTCCTCTCGTTGACAGTCTAGCGGATGATGTCATCAGCGATAACCAGGGTCTACTTTACGATTGGATTGATCTCATTAGATCGATGGTTACTCCATATGCTGAAAAAAGACCCAGCTGTGATGAATTGGCTGTCTCATTGAATATCATATACGACAAGTTGCGCATTTCCTCGTTGGACACCATGGATGATTCGATGATGGATGTCAAGTTCGAAGGAAAGCAACAGCAGAACGGTACGATTCTAATTCAAGACCACGATGCTCCTGTTAACCAGAACAGCAAGATGTTGCGCCTGCTTAGACATTCCGTTGTGATTGATTACAAGGTTGTGTTTTTGGTGGTGTTGGTCAGTATCAACTTGAAGCTGTGCTCCTCCGTCTATGTGAACAATCTGCAGTATGTTCAATGTGGATTACTTGCATCTCAATACTTTGATGCTCTCAAAGATTATATGTTGCTTTATCAGATTGTCCTACTCGTTGTATTGAGTTTCGTTGCTGGGCATTGACGAGAAGAGAAAGATAGAAACAGGTTAAATAATCTACACATACAGTTGTATATGGAAGAATATATATACGCCCATGGTCACTCAATGTAAGTCTCTTGTCGGCTGTCAGCACAGGCACCCACCGCCGGCTGTCCTTGAAGAGTGACCAAATCGCAAATCAATCAAACCCTTCCTGTTCGTTCCATTCGCATCTTCATCCTCGTACTCATAGAATAATGAACCATCCACGTTGTCAATGATGTAATTGAGCAACTGGGAAAGACCAATGTTAAGCTTGGCGCTAGCCTTGAAGTACCTCACAACGTCCGTATTACGACTCAAAAACTCGTTTATCTTGTCGATAAATTCACACTCCTTGAAAATTGTTTCTTGTGATCTAACTTCCCCACCTGTATTGTCATCCACTAGTAAGTCCAACTTGTTACCTATCAACAAAATCTTCAAGTCCAGTCCACTGTTGTCGTTTTTGTACAGCATCAACTCACCAACCCAATACTCGGCCTTTTTGAAAGAGTTGTAATCGCTCATATCAAACACTATCAATGCAACGTTGGAATTTCTGTAGTACAACGGGGTCAAGTTATGGAACCTTTCCTGGCCAGCTGTATCCCATATCTGTAGATTTATCAGCGAGGTATCGGTGTTATCGCTGCTGTTGTTGCTCTTGAACACTTTCTTTGAGATGAAGGCAGCGCCTATAGTGGACGATTTCTTGTCGTCAAATGTGTTGTTTTGGATACGTTGAAGTATGGAAGATTTACCGACTGATGATTCTCCCAACAATACCAGCTTGAGGTCGGCTATTCTTTTCGGCTTCCTTGTCAGAAGTTGGTTCGTTGACATCTGGGAAGATATCAGATGGGGTATTATCGTCTCTGTTGGCTGAGGTTGCTGCTGCTCTTGCTGTGACATTTCTTGCGTAAAAATTTGAACTGGAAGAATTTCTACTGTAAATCACACATTGGTGTCTATGTTAATGGAATATGTACTGTCGATGTAAATAAATTGTCGGTATGTGGTGGTAACAAGCAAAAAAACAGTCTTATCGGCCAGACAAACTTCCAAAGAGAGACGGAGACAGCAGCTGCCTTGCCTGCACAGCACTACTCCACTATCAAAGTAGCCGCTCGGGTGCATCTGTTGATGTTTGGATAAAGAAAAAGACGCCAAAGACAACCAGCAATCTTTCTATTCTTTTCTTCCTTGTCAGCAGTCAACCACAAATTGAACATACTAAAGCAACCACAATACTTTTACCTGAAACAACAGCAGCAACAACATCAGCAGCGAGCTTCCACCCTTTTCTTCACCGTATGAGAAACTCATTCAACCCTTGCTCGTTCGAGTTGCTTCCTTCGGAGGGGCTGGGCTTTATCAAGCTAGGCTACTCGTTATTCCAAACGATGAACCTACTAAGGAAACACGACTTGAGTAACGACATCAGGTTTGTGTATTCGCCAAATACTTTGACCACGGTGCTACAATTGACAAAGTTTGACATTAACCTCGTGTTTGACTCGCATTTGCAGAGGCTTATCCTAATCGAGGTTAATCTGCAGGGCAAATCCTACGGAGTCAAGTATCTATACAAAAACGAACACATCACCAAGTTCGAATTTAAGTCACTATACAACAAGATTTTTGGTCCGGCATATCCTGGATTCTTGGACGATCAAACCAACGACTACTATCTCTCCTACCCCGGAATCTGTTTCAAGTTTGACAGTGTGAAGACTAAGAATACGGGAAGCAAAAAGACAAGTAACGACGAGGATCTAATTCGAATCTTGAGCAATTCCAAGAATGACATCAATTGTTCCGTCTTGACGCTCTTCAAAGCGAACAGTTGGACAGCGTCGTCGGAATCCATCAGGAGAATGTTGCTGCTTAGCAATCTTGAAGTCAAGTACAACCTGTTCTTGGCAGCTTACAAGGGCGTGTTCCCAACGCAATCTACTGCTCCTTCATATAACATCACATCTTACAACGGTACGGTTATAAAGTTTTGCGAGGTGAATCTTCCGTTGGGCCTCATCAACTTCAAGTTTCACAATCATCCACATAACATTCGAGACTATCTTGTTCAACTAGGGCTCACCACCATGCAAGATCTAATCACAATATTTGGCCCACCAGAGGACACACTTTTAAAGACCAAGGAAACAACAGGGTTGAACAACAACCATGAACGTCAGCTGTTCAAAATTCACAATTACTTCAAGCTAGGGTTTGATTTTATTTATCAGCTGGATAACTCGGCCAACAACGGCTCGAACTATATAACGAAGATCATCATTCACAACAACGTTGTCAACTCGCTAGAGTTCATGAAGTACGAAAAGCTAAACTTTAGGATGAGCACATACTCAGATGCAGCCTTTGCTTTCAACAATCAAAACTTTGTAATCAAGCAATCGTTGAAGTCGGACTACAAGAAACAACTCATCACATGGAACGTTGCGGACGATGTTGCAGAAAAGCGATCAATCATAGGAGGCGGGGATGCGAATGTCATCATTGACAACAATCAAAAGTTTGAAGATATCAAAGAGTATCTTTCCAGTTCGGGCCGTGTCCAGAACAACTATAGCAAGCCCATCTTTTTGAACAGGAAGGAGTACGAGTTGAATCCAACCAACATCAATGCCCAAAACACCTTTGAGATAATTGACTATGAGGACGATTTTACAGGAGTTTCAAAGAGCCGTGAAGGTGCCAACTCCAACGATGATGCTGATAACGAGGAATCGCATGGTGAAGGTGATGAAGATGGTGTGGATGAGGAAGAGGAGGAGTTCAGGAACTGGGGATTGAGCAAGCTGTTTGGATTTGGCAGATGCATCTTTGAGGTTCTGATTGATGGTGGAACGATCAGCTCCATCACTTTGTTTTAAAATTTGGGTTTAAGAATGTGCTACGGGTATGGTTAGCTTTTTTTTTGTTTTTTTATCTTTTTCAATTTTCGTCTATGGTTTACTGGTTTTTATCCTGTTCATTTCTCAACTTGTTGCCTCATACTCTTTCAATACTCTCTCTCTTTTCTCGACTTGGATACATTTGATCAATAAAATTTTATTTATTTAGAATACGTTTGATGGCAGCTTTGAGCAAAGGCAAGGTTGATATTCAATACTTTGTACTACAGCAAGTAGGGAATGGGTATGGTGGATGAATATGATAGAAAAATTATTAGCGGGGAAAGCATGGAGAAGAGTAAATGAACGGTCCATATTTTTTGTAGAATAACGCCTTTCAAAAGATTGAAAATGAACAGGGACAAAAAGGACGAGAATCAGTGGACGGTAGGCCATATATATAAACAAGAATCATGAAAAGGAGGAACAGTAGAAATCGTATAAAAGAAAAGAAACGGATGAATGTGTATAACGTTTATTCGTGTGCATAAAGGAACAAAAAAAAGGGGAGTAAATATTAGGGGTATGTACCTAGTGCAAAGGACAGTGCGTGACAAGTGTGCTATAATTCGTGGGTCATAATCGTTCGGTTGAGTATTGCTATTGGTTTCAATCAATAGTAGGTGTATCCAATATAGTTATCAATGGAGCCATTTCTACTGAACGAGGAGATTTCAGGAATTTCCAGATCGGCATTGATGTTGGGCATCTGCTGGAAGATTCTAGAGTAGTTGTAATTCAACTTGACATCCTTGTAGATGTAGTTCTTGAAGTTTGCCAAAGAGATAAAGTATGGGGCGCAAATCTTCCATAGCTTGAAATACAAGTCGATTCTATCGTTTGGATTCTTGAAACCGTACATCAGTTGAGAGTTGATGGTGGCATCACGAAGCGAGATCCAGTCTGCATGAGCAATATACTTCATTCCGGTGGATAGGTTCAACTTGAGTAGCTGTCTGAAGATGGATAGAATGCTGTTAGTATCGATGTCAACCGAACCACATGCTTTTAGGCAACATCTGTAGAAAACGTTGGTTTTAGAGAATGGATGGGTATTGGCAGCGTTCAATATGTATTCAAACGTCTTCGAGTTGTGCCATGTGGTTGACTTTGATAGCAGGACATTGATCAACGGCTCATCGATTGGTCTGACCAAACTGTAGTCGTTGATCACCTCGGTCAACTTTGTGAATGCCTCATCGGAGTACTCGGGGTATCTTGTGAAGAATATGCCGAGGAAAGAATCGTTCAACGAGGAAGACACCGAAGAGTTTGAAGTCTTTTTGGATTCGTAGTGTTTCCAAGTTGTTAGCCAAATATCTTTAACTTTTTCGTAATCCTTGGTGACTTCCCATGTGTTTGCTAGATACTTCTTGATGAAATTCAACTGTAGTGGAGTCAAATAAGGCATCGATTCGTTGACGGCATCTCTAAAGAAAACATCAGCGGTTTCAATGTCTCTACTGAATCCAATGAAGGACAAATGTGCCATGGTCATATAACTCTTGACGTTGATTGGTGGTTCGATACCTTTTGAAGTGAAAGTGGAATAGACATCCGAAGTTAGCTGCTGGAAAGTTTCTAGTGCATCGTTGGTTCTACCTTTAAAGAGACAAACTCTGATCATACCAACCTGCAACTCATTGTGCAACTTTTCGTTAGGACCTTTGGAAGCTTTGATGTTTTGGTACATGGTCAACACCTCTTCAATGTTGAAATCCCCACTCTCAACCAAGAATGGGAAGATGGATCCCAAGACAGGCTCTGAAGTGAACAACTGATGAAGCTTTGGGTTGTTCTTACCGGTTTCCCAGATATGAACGGCTTCAAAAGTGAACCCTAGATCTTTGTATGCCTTGAACAAGTGGGTTAGTCCATGCGGATTCAGAGTGACCAAGCCATCAACAACGTTATAGGAAACTTCTCTGATGGCACATGTCAACAAGTAATGAATGTTTTTGATTGGATTGTTGGAATCTTTGTCTAGGTTCTTGTTGAATTTGGATAGTTCGAGCCTATGGATTCTCAAGCCGTTTCTCAACAGCGAAACAAACTCGCCCATTCTCTTTTCGTTCAACTGGCCAGAATGGACCAACGAAGTGTAGAGTGGAATCACCTTGCGCACTGCATGCCAGAATCTATCGACACCACCCGAGATCTTACCCGTTGCCAAATCGTAGGTGGAGTTTTGCAAGAGGCATTCGTCAAAGGCTAGGAGTTGCCTGTAGTATGGGGATGAGGAGTCATCATTGGCGTAATGGTGTGGTAGATGTTCATGAGGAGCCTTTCCTGTGAGATCATAAGGCGTTGATGTTGGGGTGCTGAATGTATTCAATCCACGTTGCTGGTGGGATGTTGAAGGTTGAAAAATGCTGATGTTTCCTATTCTTGATGGAGAATAGTCGTTGCCGCTGGGGCTCGAGGCCAACGAGGCAGGGGATTGAGGTTGCTGACCAGGCTCGACAAAGCTGTTGAACAGTCTTGACGGTTGATGAGGAGGCTGATGCTGGAAAGCCTTTGAGGACACCCTCTGACTTTGCTTTATCGAATTGGTTGTAATATTTCTAAACATTATCAAGGAAGGCTGATATGAATGTGATGTGAAGTAAGACTAGCTGTGGTGGCGTGTAACGACCGACAGACTGGTATAGGGAATATGGAGTTGATCTTTTAATAACTGGCAAGTAAATTGTGATCTGGTTGAGAGAAAACAACAGAGTAGGGGATAGAAGAGAAGACGAGGGAGCATAAAGTGTTGACCATAAAGGGGCAAATGGCATTCACTTCATCAAGGTAGGGATGTCTCTCCTCTTTATAGCAGGATACGATGGGGATGGGATGGGATGACTCCAGCCAGCGCAGGCCACGGGGGGGCGACATTCAGCTCACCGGGCGGACGCCCACGCCCCTGGGGCCGTTTCCATACGAGGGGAAGATGAGTCAAAAAGGTGAGTTTATCGGGGATTGCGCCAGCGGCTGGCTGGTTGGGTGGCTCGAGAGTAAACTGATGGAAGAACGTTACAATTGCACCACTGGTTATTACGGTTGAGTTACTGCTGGATACTGGTTACAAGTTGATGAATAGACTCATCAGTTGAACGACCAGCAGCGGTTCGTGACAGATGCCGTTGTTGCTGCTCTCTTTCCTCTCTTCTACTAGGGTCATTCTATCGTCAAAATCGTAAACCGTCCACTCTGTTAGCAGGGCTGAGCAGCACCTAGTTGAATTTCTCTTGTTGAATGGCATCAGTGAAACAAGCAGGCCAAAGCCAAAAGAACGGAAGATCAGGTCACTTTATAGTCTGTAGTTTTTCCGGTGATGTCGTTGCATGCATGCACGGTGCAGCGTGGCTGTGCAACGGTTCTACCCCTTCTCCCTGCTCATCAGCTTCGATGATGGCTTACTGGCTCCGGCTCTCCTTGATTTGCATCACGTTCTTTCATCAAGGGCCGGCATCAGTATGGGAAACTACAAAGGTGTAGAGCATTCCAGTTGTATCACCACCTAGCTCTCTCAAAAGTACTCGTTCTGTGGAAGCTACAAGCAGTAACATTCTGATGACAACCTTGGTATATAGCATTCAGCATGGCTACTGTTCATACTACCTAGCCTTACTGTACCTACTCGGCGGTTTCTCTGTTTGACCTCTAGATTCAGATGAACTCTTCAGACAAGTATTATGTTGCTCATGATTGACAATGATGAACCATACCTTTCTGACTCTCTACAGTGATTTTTCAACCATTGTTCCGATCAAGCTAGGCACCAACTGGTTGCCCTAATCAAACTCCGTGGGTCGGACTTTAGCCAAGATAGAGAGCTACATCAATGACTTCTCAAATGCTACTAGCTTCAGCCCGTGGTTCCTTGATCAGTTCAGCTGTTGGGTGTCGTGAGTCGCATGGCCGCTTCCTATGCAGATGAGATGATCCGGATCCGGATCATCTCTCATCTCCCCAAATAAGGTTTAGGCACGCCAGCATGCAGGCCAAAGTGTCTTTCAACAATTGTGTCAAACACCGTCACATCGTCTCTCCTGTCCTCCCTCGAAGCAGGATACATCGTAGCACAAACCACAGAATCAGCTGTACAGTTAGGTTGCCTTATAGCTAGTTCAATACGTTATTCTCTTGCTCGTATGGCAATGGCTTCACAGCACACACCGGGCCAAAAGTGAAAGAAAAAAGAAAGGTTAGAATAGGAGTAAAAAGTGGGCAGATCTCCCCCGCACGTCTCTGTTGACATTACTTCTCGTGTTCATATATAGACATTCAAACCCCGAAAGTTACAAAGGATATATCAGTTGTCATTGAATCACATGGTATAACAACATGCCATGTGATCTTTTGAAACAGTGGTAGACTACTTACTAGTGGTCCCTCCCATCCTCATCTTCCTTTGGTAACCCTTGACCAATGTATATCTTCCCAATATAGTCAAACAACAGAACATCCTCTTTGTCAAACTTGAAGACCAACCCTTGATGCTCAGGATACTCGGACCCACCAATCTTGTCATAGGCACACCATAGATAGGCGGCACAGTTGTACTTCTTGATGAACCCTTGCCTTGGTTCCTTTGGTGTATCAAAGTACTCTATCCAATACATCGAATCCGGTGGAACAATGGCATCTTCAATCTTCAAGACAGAGTTGTAATATTCTTTCAACTCCTCCTTTGTTTCGAAACCCAACGGAGAATTGTACTGTTCAAAGTCAATCTCAAACGTTTCCCATCTTCTACAGGTCAACATTCCAGAATTGATCCACATCAGTCTATCGTCATCCGAAGAGATATGGCCGGGATGCGTTGAGCATAACTCTTTGGATTTGAACATCGTACGTTGATCGTCTGGAGTCAGCTGGCCAACAGATGCAGCCCAATGTTCGTTAAACTTATAGTTTTCATTCCCGGAGATGGATTGTCCTAGCCAAAACAGCTCCTTGTCTCCCCAAACATTCTCATGTGTTGGTTTGATCAGACTCAAATGGATTGCTTGAAATATTCCTTGCCAATGGGTTGATCTTTGCATTGCCACCACTCCTGCCTCCATTAGATGGCCCTGACCGGAAACCATGTATGGAAGAGCAAGAGTCTTGTATGTTGTTTGTTGGATGTCGAAGAGCAAATTGTCTACAGATTTCGGCAATAGCATCTTGACAAAGTCGATGAAGGAGTTTGACACTTTGGGTGGTAAGTTTCTGTCTTTGAAAAATAACGTTTGTGAGTCTTGATACTGCGAAGTTGTGAAAAACGCTTCAGGGTTTCTAAAGATGACAACATCACAGTCGACAAGAAGCATGTCGTCAAAAGAGTTGAAGAGATATGCCAAAAGTTTGTTGTAGAACAATTTGAATTCGTCTTTGAACTCTGTTGAGAGTGCATGTGACACATCGACAAACCATAGGTCAAGCTTTGGATATGTAGGATCGAAATCAGGATGCGACAACTTGGATAGTTTTTTGTATTCCACTTGAGTCTCTGGTTGTTCTTTTCTGGCTTCTTGAACAAGCAGAAGTTGTGATTCTTCCGAGAGGTCACCCCTATGGATGAACTGTATGGGCAACTTAGTTCCAACTGCTCTCAACGATCTAACGAGAGACAATGTAACCTCCAGATACTTGTCAGAGCAGGACAAGACAATACCCTTACCATTGATGAGAGACTTGAAGCGACTGAAAAACGGGATTTCCAGTGGAATTGGAGTGTTCTTCTTTAGCATTTGATGGTTTATCCTCAGTTTATTAGCAGTTGGAACGATGTTTCTCGGTGGATCGGTGTACTTAGACATATCGGGTGGACCAATATGTTGTTCGCCTGTCCATCTGACGTATATTGGTAGTTTTCTGCTAATATAGGGAAATGCACGGCTGTCGATATTTGTGTCTCCCTGTTTGACCAACATTTTGAAACTTTGCAAAGGTTCCATCGAAAGTGAATCGTTGTTGTTCAGGAAGCACGATGAGAATACGTTCAGGTTTTTCACGTTGTTCACCATGTCGTTCAGTTCGGCATCGTCATAGTCTAATTTGTGTGGGTTGATCCACCAGTCAGGATTTTCTTCGTACAGTTGTTCAAAGTAGCAAAGGCATTTTTCGGCCATTGGTTTGTAGGCGAACTCGTCACCGTATTTTTGCAACAGAATCTGGTATATCTTGTTTTGATCTTTGTCGATTTCAAACTTGGAGGTTCCCTTTGAACCTTGAGAGACTAGCATGCTACTTCCAAGTAATGCCTTCTTACTCTTCTTCTTTTTTGGCTTAGCATTGGTTTGAGCAAAAGGTGTCTGGTCTTTCTCTTTCTCTACAACTTCCGAGGTCTTACCGAGTGACTTTTGTGACGTTTGTGAGAGTCTACGGGGATCGGGTTCGTTTTGATCTTGCAACTTCAAATCTGATCCGGTATTATTTTGCCGGAAGAAGTACAGGCCAATCAGAATCAGGATGGCGATGGGGAGATACCTGCTTAGTCTCCTTCTATGTATGAGTGGTTTGAGAAACATTGATATGTTGTTGATGTGTGTAGTTATGGGACGTTGACGACAAGCAGGCCAGGATAGGGCAGTTCAGGGAAGATGGGTCAAAGTTGAGTAAACATGAATAGTACAGATGTGATGATGAGGATGATCTGGAGCGTTGATGGTTGTTTCGTGACTCGTTCTTTCTATAGCCATCTATCTTTCTCAATAGCGATGATGTTGTTGATGTCTTCTTCCTTTCAAGGTAGAGTGAAACCGCCAAGACATTTTGAAAAACCTGTATATGTGTGAGTTTGATGCTGAAAATAGATTTGAGTAAACAGAGGTTTTTGTGGAAACTGGATCAGATCAGCCAGCCTAGTCTTTGGTAGTGCGAGCGAGATAGATCTGGGACTGTACCAACCGTATGGTGCAGTGCAGTGGCACTGAGGATCAATGGAGGAGAAGTCCCAGTAAATGGGAGAGGGTCCCGGTGGCCGCCCCCGTGTGTTTCTGTGAGACTTCCACGGGGCCCTGATCGTCGCCGTGCAGCGCTCTATCCTGTCTGTGTTGATGTGCGCGATGTGCGCGATGTGGTCGGATCTCTAAAACATCGTCACCTGATTACCAGTCACGTGACTTCCCGAAAGAGAGGTTTTGAAATTTTTCATCAAAATCTTTCGTTTTCGCACAGGTACACTACCATTATCAGCCAATTTTCAGCTATAAAAGAAGCCCAATCGCCACTTTTTTTTCACTTTCAAACCTCCCCATCACACACATGTCTTGATTTAAATTTCCTTTCCTCTTCTTTAAGATCCCTTTGCCTTTTGGCTTAGATCAAGTGTAGTATCTGTTCTTTTCAGTGTAACAGCTGAAACTCCACCTTATTGGTGGATTTTATTATTGTTACTTTAATGTGTTTTTTTGGCAAACAATCTAGTTTCAAGGTTTCAAGTTCAAATTTATTTGGCTTTTGACCGGAGGCTTACCCCATGTGTCGTTGCCCTTACACTTTACTCTGGCTCCTGACGCTTTATCTTCTTTCCAATCTCACCATTGGATTGATCTTACATTTCAACCAGTAAAGTCTTACTGTTGAGGTATAAGCTTGATCTATAAGAGTCACCTGTGAACTTCAATCTGTCGTCCATCCTTCCTTTTATTCCACTCGTTCAATCCTCTATACCATCCAATACAAGTTAGCTAGTTGTCTTACAATGATTTGAATCTGGTGATGCCAGTCTGTACTGTGTAGTGTAAGTAATTGGTAGTGGATTCTTCAACCACGCGTGCCACTTCGCGCCGCCTTCCCAGCACGTACCAGATCCTCATCGTAAACAAACAGATGCATCTCTCAGGTAAACAAGAGAAGAGGTCTACAAGTTCAACAGTTAGCTTTCCTTTTCTTTCTTCATTACATCTCCTTTCTTTCTACATCTAAGCCACATAGGACCAGCGTTGTCTCACATGCCTGGTTTCTGCCCTACAAGAAACTCATGATTACAAATATTGACACTCAACTGAGGTGGCTATCTTCCTCAAAGGCCAACATACCCAACCCCATCCCACAACTTCCCAGTCTGACGGCAGAACAACTACAAGAGTACATGGGAAAGTCTCAACCCAACAGCAGGCAAACACAACAGGCATTTGTTGCAACAGCTGATAGTTCAAAGGAAGCGTCATCATCCAAGTTTATGACTCGCAATGGTAGTATTACCTCCTCCATCGTTCCCCCTTCAAAGGCTCCAAACTCAACCATACAATCCCAGACCATAATACCCAGACCAGCCAGTACCAGACCTCTCAGCAGGGTAACGTCCAACGACCACAACCAATCCGTTCAGTTGGACATTGGTCAACTACTCAGGAAAAAGGCAGAGTCTGTCAAACGAACAGCTCAGGCGGGCATTATCGACTTGACCATGGATGAATCTGAGGACACCCCAATAAAAGATCAAGTATCTCCCTCCAAAGGATCAGTCCCTGCTATCACCAATCACAATATTCTGAAGGATTCACAGTCAGTATCATCATCGTTAGAAACACCTTCAAAAAGGAGGCGACCTGAAACAAACCAGGATAGTTCAGCCTTCAACAAGAGGCAAAGAAAAACAAGCGACAAACAACAGCAACAGCTGGATCCAGAGGATGATCCGTTTTCAGATGACGATGAAATAGAAGTTTTGTTGGCCAACAGGAATTCCAGTGCAGTCAAGCCACTCCCTGCATCCACACCAATGGCTGCTGACCTTGCTGATCAGGTTGGGATTCAACCTCAGTCAACTCAAGACGATGCATATGGTCTGTCGAGTAGCCCGCCGCAACTCACTGAACTTGAGATACCTGTTTTGGACACAATGACAACCGAATCTCTTCAGGAGTTGGTTTTGCTTCAGTTTGAACTGATCAAAAAGACAGAACAGTTGAACCATTTGCTACAGAAGAACGTGATGATTGACGAGTCAACCTCTATCTCAGAGGATGAGAAGAAAAGCAAAAGATTGGCATTGTCCATCCAAATTGCAACGGCAAAGGCATCGTCGCATCAGATTAGAAAAAGATTGTTTGAATTCAACTCGCGTCGGTCTGATAGGCAGCAACTACCCGCTACTCCTCCTCCTCCACATGTTCCTACCACAAATCCAACTGAGGACAATGGTATACCGCCTGATTATGACCAAGATGAAATGTACTGGTATGAGGAGGAGAGAATGGTGCAGCTGGAAATGGAAAGAGAAATGTGGGAACGCTCAAACAACGAAACGAATGTGCAACAAACAACCACGATACAGCAAGCAGATGCAATTGAACCCCAAAATGGTTCATCCACAAACGGAGCCTATGTTGATCTCGACTTGACCGGAATGAGCTCTGACTTTGACACTACCGAGCTCGACAATGACAACCATATACATACAGCAGAACCGGCAACAACAACAACTACAGATTTGAATACGGCTGCTGCTGGAGAACCACACTCATCGCCATTCAAGGTTCCTGAACTTCCTACAGTCAGACAGAATCCAAGCAGAACAACACGCAATCTTTTGGCGTCGCCAACCAGAGAGCAAGAGCCAGATGCTGAACCCATTGATCATGACACCTTTGAACCCGAGGATTCCTTCAACTGTGAAACGGATGATGAAGAGATTGTCGTGATGAATACCCAGGAAAGAAAAGAGCACGAACAATTCATCTTGGACGATGGACTGTCCGATGGCGAAGATGAATCGTACCTTGACGAAGAGTACGAGGTTGAGGAGAGTTACAACAGTGGCTTTGACAACCTGAGAAAATCTCCCGATTTGGAAGACTTGGATGATGACCTTGACGATGATGAGATCCAGATCACGCGCTCCATTGAGCCTATAATAATCAGCTCACAAAACAAGGATGTTGCTGAAGACCAAGAGGACGAGGAAGAGGAAGAAGACGAGGATGATGATGAGCTCCAAGAAATTGACGGCACTTATATGACCCAAGTCAACGAAGAAAGAGAAGTTACTCTTGGCCTGGTTGAAAACTTGGAAGACGACGATATGGATTGGGGCAGCGACATTGAAGAAGAGGCAATTAACAACAGAAGCAGATTGTTGCCTGCTCTAGTGCCCGTCCCAGAGGTTGATCACTATGACAAGCAAGAAGTTGAAGAGGTTGTCAATCCTGACCCTGATACGTACAAGAAGTTTGTTGGTAAGTTTGAATGGACGCAGGAGACTAGGAAGGTTCTGAAGGATGTTTTCAAGTTGAAGAGTTTCAGAGAGAACCAAGTTGAAGCCATCAATGCCACACTTTCCGGTGAGGATGTGTTTGTCTTGATGCCTACCGGTGGTGGTAAGTCGTTGTGCTACCAGCTTCCAGCATTGGTCAAATCGGGAACTACAAAGGGAACAACGATTGTCATCTCACCTTTGATCTCATTGATGCAGGATCAGGTTGAACATCTGTTGCAAAAGAACGTCAAGGCTGCCATGATTAACTCCAAGGCTTCTGCTGAGCAAAGGAAAAAAACTTTCGACTTGTTCATCAATGGGTTCTTAGACTTGATTTATCTATCACCAGAGATGATAACTGCAAGCAACCAGGCAAGAAATGCAATTGCCCGTCTATATAGAAGTGGTTATCTTGCCAGGATCGTTGTTGACGAAGCCCACTGTGTTTCTTCATGGGGTCATGATTTCAGACCGGACTACAAGGCTTTGAGCTTCTTCAAGCAGGAATATCCAGATATCCCAGTCATGGCACTGACAGCAACTGCAAATGAACACGTCAGGATGGACATTATCCACAACTTGAAGTTGAACAAGCCCAAGTTTTTCAAGCAGAGTTTCAACAGAACAAACCTGTACTATGAAATCGTTCAGAAGAAGAAGTCTGTCGGTGAAGAAATGGCGAAACTCATCAATGAAAAGTACAAAGGCCTCACCGGTATCATCTACTGCCATTCGAAAAACTCCTGTGAACAGACAGCTGCAAGGCTATGCGACTTTGGTATCAAGAGTGAGTACTATCACGCAGGTCTGAGTCCGGATGAAAGGTTCACCATTCAGTCTGGCTGGCAAACGAACCAGATCCAAGTCATATGTGCCACGATCGCCTTTGGTATGGGTATCGACAAGCCAGACGTTAGGTTTGTCATTCACTTGACAATCCCTAGAACGTTGGAAGGCTACTACCAAGAGACAGGAAGAGCAGGTAGAGACGGCAAACATTCTGACTGTATCATGTTTTACAGTATGAAGGATGCAAGAACGCTGCAGACTATGATTCAGAGGGATAAAGAGTTGGATAGAGCGAACAAGGAGCAACATATCAACAAGTTGAGGCAGGTCATCCAGTACTGTGAAAACACGACGGACTGCAGACGTCAGCAGGTGTTGCAGTACTTTAACGAGAGTTTTGACAGAAAGGATTGCAACAAGCAGTGTGACAACTGTGTCTTTGGACAGCATATTGAAGTTGAAAGCAGAGATGTTACCGATAGTGCCAAGCATATTGTTGGCCTAGTCAAGGAACTCCAGAATGAAAATGTGACAGTTATCCAATGCCAAGACATATACAAAGGTTCCAAGACTGCAAAAATTGTCAATGCCGGTTTTGATCGCAGCATATACCACGGCAAGGGTAGAGATTTGGCAAAAGTTGATGTCGAAAGGGTGTTTTTCCATCTTATCCATAACTCCATCCTTCAAGAAAAATCAATCATGAACGGTGCTGGATTTGCCTCCAACTATTTGAGACTAGGACCAAAGGCAAACGATGTCTTGGTGTTTAACAAAAAAATAGTGATGAATTTCAACAAGAATACAGGCTCGAGACCAACATCAGCACCGTCAGGTACAGGATCAACGGGTCGTACCAGCAATAGAGGAACAACGGGTGGAGCATCAGTTTCCACTAATTTATCTTTGAATTCATTCAGATATGAAAAGGAGAACAATCCACCCCAGTTCACGATGGCTAGCAAGATGTACTCTGGTGATTCAACAACAGCAACAGCTGGTCCTATTACTGGTGCAAGAACAGGACCACCAAAGGCTGCCAGTATGACTAAGATTCAAGTCGACAGTCCTGAGATTGGCGTCCATATCAACGAATGCTTTAGAAAGATGAGAGAGCTGAGAAATAAGGTGAGCACCCATCTTGGTCATACTAACCAAACCACCATGGCTTCGGATGCAACATTGAAGGATATGGCACGCAAGTTACCTGTCGTGGAGAAGCAGTATTCGATGTTGGATGACATGAAGGCAAGTCAGGTGCAGTACTTCGCAACGTTTTTCAAACTACTCAAAGAGATGAGAGTGAAAAGAGACGAACTTACAGCAAAGGTAGTCAAACCAGCCGCATCAAACCAGCAAAGGCAGCAGCAGCAACATCAAGATTTCGAAGTGATATCCTCTTCTGTTCCATCGCAAGCACCAGAGAGTTCCAGGTTTTTCCAAACTCCACAGCCTCAGAGTGAGGAAATCCTGGGCCAGCTCTCACAGATGTTCAGACCTCAACAAGCATCAGCTTCATCCTCCCAACGGAAATCAACATCGTCAAGAGGAGGCAGAAAGGGATCTCAAAGGGGAGGCGGATATCGCTCCAGAGGTGGAAGCCAAAGAGGAGGGAAGTCTGGTCATTATAAAAGAAGAAGTTCATCGAGTACAGGTTCTTCAACAACGGCATCGTCGAAAAGACGAGGTGGGGCAGGGTCCGCTCCCAGCTCTTCCGCTACTAAACCTCGTGCTATGAGGTTGTAGTTGGATCTAAAACTTTTTGTGCTCTGTTTTTGCATATGTATTTTCTGATCTCTTTGTGTCATCATTTCCAATACGCAATACATGTATCATTAGTACAAAAGAAAACGATATAATCGGTGTTACTGCTGTATCAGATAGAAGGAGTTCATGCTTCCGTCAAAAGGTCCATCGACCGGTCGCCAAAGTAGCACAGCCTTGTAAATGAAATTTTTCAGAGAAGTCAAAAAATATCATTTATTTTTTATCTTTCTCCCAGGGAAGGCATGACTCCAGTCTGTCAATTGTTTGTTTGTATTGTGTTTGCAATGAGACGGAGAGATAGAGAGAACAATCACAATATCACTCAGAGGTTCTTCTCGTTACCTATTTTTGTCCTCATTAACACCCAACAGTTCTTTCGAACCTACTTCACTCATTAACGTTTTCGTTCCATCCATCCATCCATCCATCCAAGATCGAGCTCACATTTTTGATCAATTGCCAGAGTCAAATCTCTCCAGTTTTCTTTCATCCTTCAGCTTTTCCCCCAGATAACAACCATATCACTCCCAAACTATGTCTGATAAGATCAACATTTTAGTTGTCGGTAACGGTGGACGTGAACACGCCCTCATTTGGAAACTTTCCCAATCCCCATTGATCAATCACATATATGTTGCTCCAGGTAATGGAGGTACAGGAAATCTACCTAACGTCACCACCGTGCCAATCGGGTCATCTCCAGAGGACTTCCCAGCACTAGTCGAACTAGCAACTAGCAAGGATGTCAAGCTGGTGATTCCTGGTCCAGAACAACCTTTGGTCGATGGTATCTCCACCTGGTTCACCAAAGTTGGTATCCCAGTGTTTGGTCCAAGTGCCAGTGCTGCAAGAATGGAAGGTTCAAAGACCTTTTCTAAGAATTTCATGAAGAAGTACAACATTCCAACTGCAGACTACCAGAATTTCACAGATTACGAAGAGGCTAAGAAGTACATTGACAACAGCACCCAAAATTTAGTCATCAAGGCCTCAGGTATCGCTGCAGGTAAGGGTGTCCTAATTCCAACGAACAAACAGGAGGCCTACGATGCGATCAAGGAGATCATGGTTGATAGAAACTTTGGCTCGGCAGGTGATGAAGTTGTCATTGAGGAGTTCCTTGAAGGAGATGAACTTTCCATCCTATGTATCAGTGACGGTTACTCCTTCGTTGATTTACCACCAGCACAGGACCACAAAAGGATCGGCAATGGAGATCAAGGACTAAACACCGGTGGTATGGGTGCCTATTCTCCAGCACCAATTGGTACTCCTAAGATGCTACAGGAGATCAGACAAAACATCTTGAAGCCAACTATCGACGGTATGAGAAGGGAAGGATACCCAATGGTTGGTTGTTTGTTCGTTGGTATCATGGTGTCGCCGGAAGGTGTGCCAAAAGTGTTGGAATACAACGTCAGATTTGGTGATCCAGAGACTCAGACTGTTCTACCTTTGTTGAAGAGTGACCTGTTAGAGTTGATGCTTGCTGCCGTCGAACACAGATTGGACTGTGTCGATTTTGAAATTCACAACGACAAGTCAAGTGCCACGGTTGTTATGGCTGCTGGTGGCTATCCAGAGGCCTACAAGAAGGGGGATGAAATAGTGGTCTCTACGCCTCTTCCTGAGGACACATACATCTTCCATGCTGGTACCAAGCTTGTTGACGGTAAGAAGGTGGTCACTGCTGGTGGTAGAGTCATTGCTGCCACTGCCATTGCTGACTCTTTGGAGGATGCTGTGAAGAAGGCTTACAAGGGTGTCGACCTTGTTTCCTTCGAAGGAAAATACAACAGAACCGATATCGCACATAAAGCATTCAGAGATGCCAGTGAGTCGAAAAAGATCTCAATCACTTACGAAGATGCTGGAGTGTCTGTTGATGCTGGTAATCAATTGGTTGAAAACATCAAGAAATCAGTTAAGTCTACAGCTAGACCAGGATCCGATTCTGAAATCGGTGGTTTTGGTGGTCTGTTCGACTTGAAGGCTGCCGGTTATACTGACATTGACAACACCTTGATTGTTGCCGCTACCGATGGTGTTGGTACCAAGTTGAGAATTGGTCAAATCTTAAACATTCACAACACTGTTGGTATCGATTTGGTTGCCATGAACGTGAACGATTTGGTTGTTCAAGGTGCCGAGCCATTGATGTTCTTGGACTACTTTGCCACTGGACACTTGGATATCAAGGTTGCTGCGGATTTTGTTGAAGGTGTTGCTACTGGTTGTAAGCTTGCCGGTTGTGCTTTGGTTGGAGGTGAAACTTCGGAGATGCCAGGTATGTATGCTCCAGGTCACTATGACACAAACGGTACCGCTGTTGGTGCTGTTCTGAAAAGTGAGATATTGCCAAAGGTTGAAGATATGGTTGCTGGCGATGTGCTCATAGGTATTGGATCTGATGGTGTTCACTCCAACGGTTTCTCGCTAGTGAGAAAGATTATTGAATCAACAGAGTACGAGTACACTGATCCTGCTCCATGGAACCCATCCAAGTCTATTGGTGAGGAGGTGTTGACGCCAACTAGAATCTACGTGAAACAGCTGCTACCTTCCATCAAGGAAAAGCTCATTTTGGGTCTTGCCAACATTACTGGTGGTGGTTTAGTGGAGAACGTTCCTAGAGCTTTGCCAAAACATCTAACCGCATTGATCGATATCAACACGTGGGAAGTTCCGGAGATCTTCAAGTGGTTGGGTAAGGCTGGTGGTGTTCCAATCAACGACATTTTGAAGACATTAAACTTGGGTGTCGGTATGGTTGCAATTGTCAAGCCTGAAAATGTTGAGCAAGTCATCAAGAATTTGACGGCTGCTGGTGAGAGTGCCTTTGAGATTGGTAAGCTTGTGGCCAAGACCGGAGAAATGCCAGGGTGTCTGGTCGAGAACGCTGAGAATTTGTACTAAACGTGTGTGTGTTGTTATCTGATTTTTTCCGTACTCCTAATTGTGTATTTGCCTAGATGTTCTGCATTTGTTTCGTTAACTAATTGATTGATAGATTAAGTATTCTTCCAAGTTCAACTTCAACTTCAACTTTGAAAGGTATTGGCGGTGCTACCAACACGCACGGTTGAGCAATGGAGCCCTGTTGACACGTTTCCGATAAGTGGCAGACACACCATGTGCCCATGCTCTCTGAGGAGAAAATTGTTCTGATGGAATTTTGTCAAATTGGATACAAACACAAACCTTTATTTAGTCTCTTCTGGCCTTTTAAGATCTAATTGTCCTATCAGCACACACAGAACGTCGAATCTATCTTCAGCATATTCGTCTTACTTCACACACGCTCACTTCTGTATGATCACTACTCCATAGATACATGTCTGCCTAGTTGTTGTTATTCACATCATCGGCGTATCCCTTCAAACCCAAACCGCTACTCAACCTTCAAACAGTTGGCTCTTTTCATCAACAACAAACAGTTTGAGCACACATCAAGACTAATTAGAAAGGCTATGACTGCAAGCGACTCTTCTTAACTGACCCGCGTTTATCAAGAATACACTGCTCGTACACCAATACTACTACCCATTGTGTATACTCTAAAGACTAGCTGGCTCTGAAAAATTATCAAAACAAAAAAGAAAAGAAGCAACCTCAAAATTGATACACAAACACTCAATACCAATGTCCGAATCAGATAACAGTTCTTCCAGATCCAGCTCTCCAGCTATTTCTGTCACTTCTACCCATGAAGATGCATCGATCCATTCAAGTATCAGTGGTGATTCAAGATTGGATGATCATAGAAATCATAGCATGACTTTACCAGTCAAGACTGAGTCCAGAAAGTTACAGGAGCACCTCAATTACAGCTCTGCAATGCAAGATACCATTGAAGAAGAAGGTAGCTATAGCGAAAGACAATTTATAAAGCCAGTCGCAAAAAAGCCGGAAAACATGTTGAATTCAAGCGATTTGAGAAGCAAGATGATTGCTGTCGAAGATTCTGACGATGAAGATAGCGAGTATGGAATCAAGATACCTGCAAGATTGAACAGCAACACATCAGGCTCAGCAATGCTAGTTTCATCTGCCACTACAAACCAAACGCCAAACACATCCCGTCGTCAAAGAGCAAGGTCGAGATCCTTCAGTGAGCAGGTGAAATCTTTCATCAGGCCAAAGGAAGACTCTCTCACTGGTGGTATCTTACTCAACCCACAGTTCAACGGCAATGCCAATGCAAATGGTAACAACCCAAACGCTGGAATCACCATCTCGGGGCCAAACTTGACTAGAACTATCTCACGCGCTTCAACTAGATCTGACCGTTCAAGAAGAATGAGCAGGCCTAGCAACAACAACAGTAATACAGCCAATGCCTCTAACACAAACAAGGACCCCAACGACAGCGACAGTGACCTCGACTCGCATGCTTCAAGAGACTCTCAGGAGACTGAAGATGATGTCTGTTTCCCCATCATGCCTGAACACATCAGAATAAAAGGTATCGATTTTGACGAGATTGAGGAGTTTATCCAAGAGCAAAGAGAGGAGAATGAAATCATATTGAGAAGGGAGGTAGAACTAAGGCACCATGTTTCTTCTCATACTACCAGCTCCCAACAAAAGATCAGTACGGCATCGATGAAATACACTCCAAAGGTTGTCACTCAACCAGCAGACAACTTTCAAAAGTGCACGCCTGATGGCTCCTCTAGCAGTGGGAAGTTAGAAAGTAGCATCTCGTCAGATGACGATAACAACAACGTTACGTTTGAAAAATACAACATTGACAGAGAATCAACTCCACCTGATAGATTCAGCTTCTTTTCTTCTGAAAACGAAGAGACAATCCACGCTCCAGATGTTCCATCGCTTGTTAAACCAGGCCAACCTTTCCAGTCTCTATTCTCCAACGATGAGTCCATCTGGTGGCTAGACTGTATCTGTCCAACGGACAACGAGATGAAAGTGTTGGCAAAGGCCTTTGGAATTCATCCTTTGACGGCTGAAGATATCAGAATGCAAGAGACCCGTGAAAAAGTTGAGTTATTCAAAAGTTATTACTTTGTCTGTTTCCACACGTTTGAAACAGACAGTGAGAGTGAGGATTTCCTAGAGCCAATCAACGTGTATATCGTGGTGTTCCGTAATGGTATTTTAACTTTCCATTTTTCTCCAATCTCTCATCCTGCAAACGTGAGAAGGAGAGTGAGACAGTTGAGGGACTACGTGAACGTTTCTGCTGATTGGTTGTGTTATGCGCTGATTGATGACATCACGGATGGATTCGCACCGGTCATTCATGCGATTGAGTACGAGGCGGATGCGATTGAAGATTCGGTGTTTTTGTCAAGGGAAAACGATTTCGGTGCCATGTTGTTGAAAATTGGTGAGTCGAGGAGAAAAGTCATGACTTTGATGAGGTTGTTGCAAGGAAAAGCAGACGTTATCAAGATGTTTGCAAAGAGATGTCAGGATGAAGCGTCAAGGCCTTTCCCTTCGCAGACCAACCTGGCTTCTCAGATGAATTCGGCACAGCCTAGGGCTGACATTGCTCTTTATCTAGGTGATATTCAGGATCATATTATTACTATGTTCCAGTCGTTGCTCTCTTACGAGAAGATCTTTAGTAGGTCACATTCGAACTATTTGGCCCAGCTTCAGGTTGAATCGTTCCATTCCAATAACAAGGTTACCGAGATGTTGTCCAAGGTGACACTCTTGGGAACAATCTTGGTTCCTTTGAACTTGGTTACAGGTCTGTTTGGTATGAATGTTCCTGTTCCTGGTCAAAATGCTACTTCCTATGGCTGGTTTGGTGGTATCTTGGGATTCATCATAGCCTTGGTTATCACTGCTGGTCTTTTTGCAAGGTACTATTTGATGAACGTTACGGGAGGAGGAGATTCTAATAACAATCTTCTTGGCTCTCGTTCAATCAGAAGTTTCAGGTTTGGTAGAAGGGGAAACAACAGGGACGATGCCAGAGGTAGAAGTGACAGGTCCTTGGTGAGTTTACCTACAAAGTTCACAAGGTATGGTGGTGACTGGTGATGTTTCCTGTCTTTTCCTTCCTAACTTCGACCGTTAAGATTGCATCAGTGCTGTTTATTTACATGCTTTCTTCATCTCTTTTCTAAATTTATTTGTTTTTTTCTTTTAACTTTCTCCCCTTACATTCAGCTTTGTATTTTTGTGTTGCCGTACTTTTTACTTCAGCGTTCTGCTCTTTTTAATTCATTATACGTGTACTTTTTCAGTCTGTCTGCAGCGTTTGGTATACAAATACCATTAAAAATATTAGCAACGGCACCAAACTTTTCACATTGCGTTTCACCCAAAGCAGAGATTTGAAATCTCAGAGCGTCTACAAACAGAAGTACTGAGCCCAAATCCAAAAACTTCAACCAAAAAAATAAACTCCGAGACGGGGAATTGAACCCCGGTCTCCCGCGTGACAAGCGAGAATTCTAACCACTAAACTATCTTGGATGTTTACAGCTTAAAAACAACATAATCTCTCTGCGTTCGTATTTTCCCCCGCAAAATCGGGAAGAACGTGCATAATTCCCTGTATAAATGGGAAGAAGGTGCATGAAAATTTGAAAATCCAGGAGATCAAGCTGAAAGACATGATCATTGCTCGAACTTCAAATGACGTCTAGGTGTTAGCTACCAAATCTTAAAAGAGATAGAGAGTACAACATAGAAAGTCCATTGCTGAAATTGAAGATTCCTGGCAGCTTCTCGAATCGTCAAGATTCGTACGATTGGGAGAAAGTATCAGCGTCACGGCTTTGGAGGTGGACTTTCTAGCAATGATACTGATGGATTTTATCTTAACGTGGTTCACCCCATTTGAGAGGACACACACCAGGTTCTTCTCATAGGCTGAACTTGATAATTCTTCAAGGCAAAGAAAACAATCAGTACTACTCATCATTTGATCAGACACTGCGGGTAACAACATTTACGCGGTAGCAATTGGTGAAGCCACAGTTGGTTCCCCGACTTTCTATATGTGTAGTTACAAATCAAAAGTCATCAAGCAAAAACGGCATTCAAGAAGCACTTGAAAAACAACAGCAGATCCAAGATCAAAACTTAGAAAACAATATAAAAATCAAAATTTTCAAAAAAGAGTATGGTAGAAGTTTATAGTAAAAAGAGACTTTCTTTTTGAATAATGAAGTCTATATTGAAACCTGTTTATATTGAGCTTCAAGGAGAATCAGGAACCTAGAGTCGTTCAATTACAACATTCGGCCACGTTTTTTGATTCGTAAGTAAACATGCTTTTGAGCGGATGTTTATTCAAAGTGGTAGCACAATCTGTTTCACAGCAGGTACTAGGAACATATTCATTTGAAGTAAAGGTTGAAAACATATTGATAGGCTGATCGACGAAGGTGGACTGTGAATCAGCCATTCAAGGGCAATCGTAAAACACTGTTGGTAAATGGTCTCCTCAAGTAATCATTAGATACGAATGGCTTGCTTTAACAACTGGGTATCTTTTCGATTTGATTGTATTTTTAATGAAGGAGCACAAACAATTCGTTTTCCGAACGGTATCGGCTGTACACCGCCATGAAAGCGAAACACATAGACACTTCCATTCCTTCCAGTACTTCACCACTGCCTTACGTACCCTTGGCATCATCAAAGATCACCCTCCTGTTTGTTCTGTCTAACAGGAGAATCTACAAACCACTCCATCTACTACTCTACACGCGTCAAAGTAGCCAAATGCGTGCAGAGATTCAATGCACGCGTCAGCCAATCTTAGTTCCAAGGCGGTGCGCTTACAGGGACTGTTTCGCGTTAAAAAGCAGCTCATCTTTGGCGTCGCCCGCCTCGACGCATTCACCGCCCGTCATACCCCTGTTGGAATGAGACTAGAGGAGAACTTTCTTCAACCAGACATATCTACCCCTTTTAGAAATCTAATGAAGAGCCCCTTTGAGAAGGAGGTTGGGAAAAATAGGCCGTTATTATCTACCAATGCCTCTTCCTCTTGATCCTCATCTCTTCTGCTCTTTTCTGTTCACCACTTTGCTTGAAAAACTCTTACAAATTCCCACGTTAACCAGATAACATCGGTTAGAAGAACTTTTAGAAAAAAAGCATCACCATCACAACTAGCACAATGTCCTCAAGATCTCCACAGCTAGAATCTTTGTGGTTTGACGAGTCTAAGCACTCAAAGCTCTCCAGGAATGGCTTCAAGAAGATCATCAATAGTCAAAAGACTCAACAGCTATTTCAACTGTTTGATTTGGAATTGGACGCAATGAAGAGAAAGAGCAAAAAGGCATCAAAGTCTCCACTGCTAATCAGCACTCCCTTTGCTTTCAACCATGTTTCCTGTATCAGTGATAAAGCCACTTTTGGAATCCATAAGTCCTTCGATGCCAACGACGCTAGTATGTTACCGGTCTTTCTAGAAAGTGTTGGTGCTCAACAGGCCAATAACGACTCCATCAGCGGTGGTAGCAACATTGAAGAAAGTTCTGAAGAGTTGGATTCCGATTCCAACAAAACGTTGGATCCTATATATAACGGAGAAGTGACATTCCAAGCATTCTCCTCATTTAGAACGTCTCCAACACCAGTGATGATCAGTACATCATCGCAACTTAAGCACTCGAGAACAGCATCGATTTCATCCGCTTCAAACTTGATCAGTAGGTCAAACTCTACATTCACCAGAACTACCTCAATCTCAACCTTGAACTCGCTAATATCTTCATCAAACAGCTATCCGGTTTCCCCAGTGAAAAAGAATCAACAAATGCCATCTTCCTTATCGTCAAAGAATGTCTCACAGTTGATGCATTCAAGGCTACCATCAATTCCGCAGGAGAAGGAAGACTCCTGTATAGGACTTTACACTGACCAGTCTGCTGATATTCCTAAACCACTAGCGGGTCTGGGATTTGACGACTCGATATGCAACACAGAATCACCAAGCTTTTCAAGCTCAACCAAACCTCTAGAGCAAGAGAACAGCCAGGAAATGTACCCCGAAAACGTGGAAGAAGAAGCTGAAGAAGAGGAAGAAGAACCATACTCGCCTCCAGAAGTGAAGCTTGAGAAGTTTGCATTCCCAGGTTTACAACACGCTTCGCACGAACAGGATGAATCAAGCGACGAACCTTCATCTACTCGTTCATCCCCACTCTCAACAACTCACAGTTTTTCATCCCAACAGCAAAATCTGAAATCGCTACCGTCGACACCAATACCTCATATTCATAAAGTGCCTTCTGTTGGCTCCCCATTACATTCCCGTCATTCATCCTTTACTTTCGAACTGCTGGCAACACCTGATGCTCTTAAGCAGACACCAGGAAAAAGATCCGACATGAGATCATCCAGATTCTTTGACCATTTCGAAAGTGTTGAATCTCCAATAGATGAACAGGAATCTGCCAACGCCTTGGAAGAGCAAGAACTAGAGACTCATAATGTGCCCACAATCTCCCAAGCTGGAAGTTTCAACACCAATATAAGACTGGTCAATGGGTTCAACTCGTCCGATGAGATTGATCTACTACAGGAGGCAAACTATGATGACAGCGAGGATGAAGACGATGTCGAATACGCCGATGGGTATGAAAGTGAAGATTACATGGATACGTTGATCTCTTTGAAGGCAGCCAACATCAGCAGATGCTCAAGGTTAAGCTTTGCTGGAGAGTTGGAAAAGCTAGGATTAGGGTTCAAGATTGGCGAGACTGGTACTCAGCTCAACCTACCGGACATTGAGGATGTGGAGGAGGAGGAAGAGGATGAATGTTTGAGTTGAAGAAAATGGGAGCAATGATGACTATTCTTTCAACTGGGGGTTTTACTATAAACAATTTTTCTATACTATTCGGTTCCGTATATATAAATATTGCGATTTTTACGATGCTTGTTTCTTTTTGTTACTGGTCCATCTAGTCTGTTAAATACTTACACTTCTTGACATTACACATTGCGAAGAAGCTTGAAAAGTACACCAAAATTAGGCTCATAGAGCTGTACAGCGTAAGCCTCACGTAAAGAGCTTACAGCTAAACTGGATTTTTCAGTGCACTTGCCCATCTTGCAGACACCGGCAAGTTGTTCCCTCTACAATCAGCTGGGTGAGTTGATATATGGTAAACAACAGAGCTGATATTCAGGTCTTCAATTGTCAAAGTGTCGAAAGGCTAAAAGTTTGAAAGCAAGTATTCTTGTCTGAAAAACAGCAACAGATTGATCAACAATCGCCCTCGATCCATCACTGCAATGGCTCCAGATCTGATCTTCAACGGTCAACTTACACAGGATGAAACAGATACATCAATTGACCAATATCCGGACACCATCCTAAATAGTGGGAATGTGAGACCCGAATCTATATCTCAAGCGGAACAGCTTCAAATCGACCTCTTGAATCTACTCGACGAGTATCTAAAGATCCACAAAGTCTCATCCGACAAGATTCAAAAGGGGTTCATACAGTTAAGTAGAGTCAACTATTCGAATCGATCAACGGCTATAAACAAAAGTGTTGTTACGGGAGGTATAAGTGAGGACCCATTTGCCATTGTGCAGGACACGGATGGAGGGTTTCTGCATGGGCGAAAGAAGATGAACAGCGTGAAAGTCGTTAGAGATGGTACACTCGTTGATCTATTGAAGGAGCAGCGATTGAATAAGAAGACAGGGAAAGATACGACAACGAAGCCAGTTATGGAGGAGTCCAACTCCGGTTTGAAAAACAGAAAGCAAGTCAAGGAAGTGACGAAAGAAACCACCACAGAGGGTGACTGTGATGAAGAGCAGCTGTTTGATCCAATAAAGCTCTTCTCTGGTGGGTTTGTTCCAGTTGCAATGCGTCAAGTCCAAGCTACATTTGCCGACTTTTCAATTTCTGTTGTGCAATGCATGGGAAAGAGGGCAGAACTGATTGCAGTTATTGACGAATTGGAAAGACTGATCAATGGTGAAACGTAGAGATCGATACATTTGCTTATAATAGTAATAACAATGAAGGCAAGAAAAGAAAGTATCTTAGTAAAATCGCTCGATATGACGGTAAGAAGCACAACGTAATGAAAAGGCAAGCATAGAGAAAACAGGGGAATGAAAAAAAGCGGAAGCCCCTACGAGAAAAGAGAGAGAAACGGGTAATAAAAGCGACTAATCAGCCTCAGTTCTCTCCAATGCGTCCTTAACCAACTGATCATAATCGGCAGTCAAGACATAATAGCACTGAACAAAGCCTATAATGGACAATGCTATGCCAACACCGGTCCATAGTCCAAACAATCCCATAGGATGGTCAGCAGGGAAGTAGAAACTCAACCAGAACCCAACAGGAATACCAATAATGTAGTAACTGAACAAGTTGACGTATCCTCCAATATGCTGCATGCCTTGTCCTCTCAAACAACCTGCAGAGGTGGCATTCAAAGCATCAAAGATCTGGATGAATGCAACCAATGGCATGACGGAAGAAACAGTCGTGATGACTTCGGGATCGGTGGTGAACCAACCAGCAATCATATCCCTACCTAAGAGTAAGAAGGAGGAGTTGAAAGCAGAAATACCAACCGTGAAGACAAACACCATTCTGGCAGAGGTTGAAGCTGCCCTTGGTAGACTTGCTCCCAAGAAGTTGGCAATTCTTGTCGAAGCTGCAATGGAAACACCATATGGAACCTGGTATGTTAACGATGCCATTGTTGTAATCACGGATTGGGCAGCTAGAGCCTCGGTACCAAGGTACGAGGATAGCAACGTTAGGATTTCAAAAGAGAGGAATTCGGACATGATCATGATAAGGTTCGGAATGCTCAACTTGATCAATTCTTTCCAGTTGCTAAATGCCTTTGTCAGGTTGAATCCACTCCAACATTTCAGTGGATTCACTGGAGACTTTGTAGTCACCGTGTAAACGTACAAGCCAACTGCCATCAATGTGTAGTTGATGGAGACGGCAATAGGAGCACCAATGAAACCGAATCCAAACTTCCAAACAAACAGGTAGTTGAATATGGCGTTCAACGGGGCACAGATGAAGAGAATGTAGGTTGATGCATCAAAGATTCCTTGTGCCTGTAAAAATCTCTTTCCCGTTTCAAACAGAATGTATCCGGGAATACCAAACGTGATAACTTTCAAGTATAGGGCTGCCAAACGGGCACTCTCAGGATCGGGAAGAATCTTCAATAGGATCCATTCTGCACCGATCCACCAGGATAGACACACGAATGCCATAACGACAAAGATTAGGGCAGTACATCTCTGATAGATCAGTCCCACCGTTTTATGCTTTCCGGCACCGTAGGCCTGTGGCAAGAAAGTATCCAAGGCAGAAGCCAACCCTGCAATGACAGACATGGCAGTGATGTTTGAACTCATCGTTCCCAAAGTGATTGCAGCCAATGCTTCGGAGGAGATATGGCCAACGGCAAAGACAGAACAGACACCTAGAGAGTTCTGCAATAGAAAAGTGATCACCAACGGAATCGAAGAAGTTGTCAAACTTTTCAACTCGAACGAGTTGGTTGTTGAAATCTTTCCAGCTTTGATTGCCTCATCCCAAGATTCGATGATTGCCTCTTGGTCCTCATCCTCGTTATCGGGGAGCTTTGCACCCCCCGTTGATCCGTAGTCGTAATTGCTAGAACCGAGCAACGAAGAAGAAGAAGCATTAGCTTCCTCCTGAGAAATCATCGACCGTCTTCTAATTGGCACCTTGTTGGCCTCCAATAGTTTGGCCTCCTGGGAGAGAAGCCTTGCCACCGATGGTTTTTTAGCTGGTGCAGGGTATCTACCCAAAGGGGACGTTCCAGCGTTACCATAGGAAGCATGGTCCGTTATTGATGAAGCACTGTTGCCGTCTGCATAGTCTTCTTCATCGTCATCCTTCTGTATCACGTTATCAATCTCTTCAGCGCTGTTCCTGATGAAATCCTGTGGCACGTAGAGACCACCTCTACCGATCGAACCAAACACCGTTGCGGATGCTCTTCTTTCCGATGTTGTGATGGAGAATTGTGGGGCCATTGTGTATATTTGCAATGATATAAGCAGAGTTGTGGCCACAAAAAACTTTTAGCAATCGGTTCTGTGAATGAGAATGTAGAGCGATGCCTGTACGGTTGTACCTTTGGAGTCAGAGCTTCTGAAAAGAGTGAAGCTTTGATTACTTTACAATTAGAAAGAAGCAGCTGTTATTTATGGACTGGAAAAGTCAAGTTTCAAACAATTGATTTGTTCTGTGGTATCTAATCAACTGTGCAGTTAGTCATCGTTAGAATCTGACTGGCGTGAGATTTGGCGTTGGTAAAGCGGCTGCTTGCTGCAGGCCAAGAGAGGCAACCGAAGCAGCTGGGGAAAGCTAGACACAGGCCCGGGCGAGGTGATGGCTTGCTGGCGGGTCCTGATGCTGTACGATACACATATAATACATGCTATATACACACGGATCCAATAATGGCTGCTTGTGACTTCTTTTAGCAGCCAATTGCCAACTGTTTGGCCTGAAATGACTGCAATAGAAAGATTGTTTCTTCTGTGTCAAAAACAGTGCATCGCGGCTAGAAAGAGAAGCGGGCCCAGCTTTGTCCCGATTCGGAAGGTGGTTGCTAATTGCGGCAGTGTGTGTACGTAATACATTACATAGCTATCATCTCACTCTTACGATCTCTCCGTAGACTTCTCAACTCAATCTGTTCAACGCAACAACGTTGTAATAGTATACCAATGTTTATATTGAGACATCACAGGCTTATCGTGTCTATCCTTTGCCATTGCCCTGCCCTTTCGTCCCCTGCCTTCACTACTGTTCCAACGTTCCGAGCCGCCAAAACGCGTAATGGCACGATAGAGCGAGTCCTTCCCCTGAGAGGAATCTCCAGTTGCACAGCCGCAAAGTCTGAATTAGGTTTTGGCTCTAACCTTATCACTATTACCTCTATAATCGAATGATATCTTTTTACTGGCTCATCTGAAGTAACCCATTGAAGGTATTCGACCTGTTGCTTATCTCTACAGGAACATCAACTAACCATAAAGACTTACCATGGGACTGGTCAATAAAAGAATTGGTAAGCTGCTACTCCTAGTTGGATTGGCCTCATTCTTGATCATCTTTGCAACAGTGATTGATCATGCTGCTATTCAAGAATATACTTCCAAGATTCATTCATACGCCAACGATGTCCACTCTTCCATTTCCACTAGCTTAGCTGGCAATTCATCATCACCGTTGTCACGACCACCATCATCTTCATTATCATCGTCCAGCAGTCAGCAGGGCCACATGACATACGAAGAAATCACTAAAGCTCTAGAGTTCCAAAAGGTGATGTATGCACCAGGAACCTCAAAGGAATACATTGTTAACGATGAGATGAGTTTCTACGAGCAGTTGCTGAAGAAGCAGATTGATGAACCGAAGGGAATGAAGTTGACGCATAAATCCGCTGATGACTCTGAGTATCAACTTGCAAACGCCACTCTACTATCGCTCGTTAGAAACTCCGAACTCCCAGGAATCCTGCAATCCATTAGGCAGTTGGAAGAGAGATGGAACTGGAAGTATCACTATCCATTCACATTCATCAACGATGAACCATTTTCAAAGATATTCAAATCGGCCGTGGCCAAAGCCTGTTCAGGTCCAGTCTTCTTTGAGGTAATCCCACCTGAAATGTGGAACAAACCGGCGGATATCGATCCAGTGAGAGAACAAGAGGGCATTCAAAAGTTGGTTGACAACGAGGTCCAATATGCAGCAATGGAAAGCTATCATAACATGTGCCGTTTCAACTCTGGGTTCTTCTATAGACTCAAAGGTCTGCTGAACTACAGATACTACTGGAGAGTGGAACCTAACGTTGACTTTACCTGTCCTATCGAGTACGATGTTTTCAAGTTCATGTCTGACAACGAGCTAACCTATGGATTCAACATTGCACTATACGACAACCCACTAACGGTTGAAACCCTATGGCCAACCACTTTGGAATTTCTAAAGGAAAATCCACAGTACGTAAACCCAAACGGTGCCTTGACCTGGCTAACCGAGAACCTACAGAATCCAGACAATACAAGACAGGCCAACGGTTACTCGACGTGCCATTTCTGGTCCAACTTTGAGATTGGAGATATGGATTTCTATAGGGGCGAAGCATACTCCAGCTGGTTCGACAGTCTTGAAAAAGCAGGCGGTTTTTACTACGAACGTTGGGGGGATGCTCCGGTCCATTCGATTGGTGTCTCGCTGTTTGAAGACAAGAAGAAACTCTGGTGGTTTAGAGATATAGGTTACCATCATACCCCATACGTCAACCAACCGAACATTGCCTCTGGGAAATGTGATTCCTTTGACGTTGGTTATTTTGCAGGGGTTGGGATTCACGATCAGAACTGTTTGCCCAACTGGGTCAGGTACGAGATGACAAGCGATCAGATGGAGTTGTACTGAGCGTGTGTATAAATTGTACAAAACTTGTGATGAATAAATGATACTTTATAGACCAGTGAAGTTGAAACTTTTCAGCGTTGTGCAGTTTGGCCCGTCATGCGGGGCGGAAGCAGAGTGCCCCTTTTAGGAAGCACGCTTCCCGAGACCGAGAGCATCCCAGTTCTGCAGTGCCATGCTTATCTCCGAGGTGGTTCTGGTTGGACCACTCTTGAAAAGTGCCAAAAATGTGAACTGATAGAGCTATGTAGACCTTGGAAAAGTTTAGGGTTGGCATGGCATGAGAGATAACCATATCAATAGCTTGGGTTCTAGACTCAAACATCTGAAAGCTTACAACCAACGTTCAAGTGATCACATGGTTCTTCGTAGATGGTAAGAGCGATTTACGAATGATTGACCCATGATGGGAAAAGAAAACGTTCAAAGGTCATGATAAAGGAACAGGTGGTGACGTTTATCGGTGCTTATGACGTATCCCTACAGATTTAGGTTTGGGGTGACAGGATGTGGAGTGATAGAGCACTATCAGTTGATGAAGACTGAGAGACTTTGTAACAGAGAAGTACAGAAGCTTAAAGTGCTCACCGCCCAGTTGTGTAGCAATAGCACAGAAGAGCAAAGAACTTGAAAGTAGGGAAGAATCCCATATTGTTCTATCAACCACGGGAAAGGACAAAGTTCTGTGTTGTCGAAAGCTTAAACGGTTTGTGGATGTTTAAAAGTTGTAGCTGCAAAGAAAAGAAAAGAACAGAAGAGAAAATAATAATTTGGCAAATGAGCTCGGCTTCGTATTAGTTGCTTGACAAGACCCGCCCGCTGTTAGACCGATGCGCGGCCCGGGAAAATGCCCGCACGCACAACATCCAATGTTAGCGGGATATAATTGCTGAGTCACGGCGGTGTTTCTTACGAGGTTCGGAGAAAGGCACAACCACCTCGAAACAAGTCATCTCGATCCAATTTCACTCATCTCGAGTCAAATTCACTCAGCCCAAATCAAGGCAGCCGTCATGTCAGATCGGGTTGGATCAGAACAGGTCATGTCGAATGGGGATCTGCAGTTTCATGAAACTGCATTGCAGCCCACAGTTTCTTGTGGTAGCTGAACTTAAACTGGCTACCAACGGCCAACGGCCAACAGCCAACCAACCACGCGGTTGTATATATGGCTGTAGGAGATCCATCTCACAAAGTCACCAACGAGGCACACACCGAAATGGAGCAATTTAACGTTCAAAGAAGAATAGAGAACAGACGGTGAGCATAGACGGCTATTGTTCTTGCTGTTGTTGCGCTGCTTCTCGGTGGGTGCCATTGGCAGAAGAGCAGAACCAGCACTCTCCTTCGTTAGGGATTATATATACCGAGCTCATTCCTTTCAAAATACTTTTTACTTCTCCAAGACTTAAATATCACTAAAGACTGCTTGATCTATAAAGACTCATTGTACTTCCCAATACGAACCCGATCCCAAATTTGAAGCCAAGGAAGCGGCAGCATTAGTAATTGGAAACATCCTAATTATTCATCCCCGTATACGAACGCTGTGTTGCAATCACAACCACAACTTACAAACCACAACCACTATTGCGCCCGTCGTTTCTTTGTACGCCATACATACTCCACCGGTATAGATATAGTCAGTATATATACTCGTCAGTCCTTACCAACCACTTACAAACGAGCAATCAAGCCATCAAGCCATCAAGGCCACATCTCACTCACACTCCCAAATCCGGCCTTGTACACCGAGCGAGCAAGCCGAACTTCTTAACAGCGGGAAACTCTCCAGCATTCGGCCGAAATCCTCTGTTTATTTTTTTGCTCGGACACCCCCTCCATTACTAAGGGGATAAGAAGCTACCCAAAGCAAACAACTGACGACAGTATTTACCTCATCGGTATATATACTCAACCGCTTGTCTTCAACAGTGTGTGTTGTCCCAACCGAACCCAATATATCCAATCCAAATCAAAGATCTGCTCCAGCGAGCAACTCTCCAACAGTATGCCCTCTTCTCCAGCAACTTCCCATTTCTCACCAGAGCAGACCGGGTCATCATCAGCCCACCATCATCACCAACAGAAGAAAAAAAGAGTTGGTAAGGCGTGTGATTCTTGTCGCTTGAAAAAGACAAAATGCTCAGGAAAAGAGCCATGTGAAAAGTGTCAGGCTGACAACAAGATATGTATCTACACAGAGAGGAAAAAACCAAAGGATAAAGTTTACTCCTACGAATACGTCGAGCTCATAGAGAAGAGGTTGAGCATGGTCAACAAGTCTCTTTTCAAGCTTTGTCAAATGGTCAAACTGGACAAGAAGTCAGACCTAGAGCAGTTTGCCCAAAGTCTGGCCTACAACGAAGACTCGGAAGAAGCCTCTCCAATCTCAATCAACCAGGCCATCTCCTTGCTAGTTGGGAAGCATGAGTTGCCTGAAGTTTCAGAGTGCGACTTTGACGTTGAAGGATCGGCCTTGGATGATGCTCACACTTCCAATGTGGAACATGGCGATTCCGATAGCAGCAGCACAACAACAACAAAGGGGGCCAATTTTCTATCGAGCAGCAGTCTGAATTCCACCGCTCAAAGTTCGCTCTCGAGCCGTGGTGGTACGAGCACCAGCATCAGAAAGAAGAGAGCTGTGAAGTCGAAAAAGGAGAGATTATCATTGTCAACCGATTACAACGTTGTTGTTTCTTCTCCTGAATCGTTGACTCCAAAATCTGACGAGCAGTTCTCCCCTTTGCAGAACATAATGACAAACGATACAAACGTGGAAAACGTGTTTACGAATATCCAGAACCAGCAACAGCAGCAACAGCAACGACAACTAGAGCAGACAAAACAATCACAGGTTAGATCTCCTCCACAATTGCAACAGCAACAGACAGACTCGTCGTTTGCCTCTTTTAGCAACTCACTACTGGATGATATCAAAGAGGAAGATAAAGATGGTGATTTGTTTAGTCCTTTGAGTCCTCTTCCCAACGGCGAATCTTTCTTTCAGCACAACCAGCAGTCTATGGTTCCGGAGAGCAAGGTGAAAGTTGAGGATGCTCAAGAGGACGAAATGGCCTCCTTGGGATTGAGCTCTTTGGGTCTCGGACCATTCCAATCGGGTGCCCAGCTTGCAGCTGCTGCCATGAATGGTTACTTCTCCTCGCCTCCAATGCAACAGCAACAACATCAACAGCAAAATGCTTCGGTCTCCTCAACAATGACTTCAAATTCTCTCTTGTCAATGTCGGATTTCGACTTGAATCTCAACAACAACGGTACCATCAATGCTGCAAACTCTACATCAACGACAAACATGAACACCCCTATCTCGTTGATCGGAACCTCTCCCGTTGGTTCGGACTTCAACGGTATCAGCTACCTGCCGGTGGCTGACCCATCAGCCTCTTCGTACCAGGACTCCACAAAGATTGGTCGCAAAAACCCACTTTCTCCACAGCTGGATTCCACCAACAACGGAGACTCGTATCTTGACCTGTTAAGCGGCGCTGAACCACCATCCAACCTACGCAGATCTTCTTCGGTCAACTCGTCTCATAGCTTTTCAAAAGATGGAAGCGGGGCTGGAATTAACAAGAAGTTGATCCATCATCATCATCATCATGGACATCACCATGGCCATCATGGTGGTGCCGGACATCACTCTTACGGAGCGCATCATCATCCGTACAGCAGTGGTAACAGGATGGTTTCTTCTTCTTCTTTGTTGGGTGCTGGTTCGTCCAACGCGGCTTCCATCAACACTGCCGATAATCAGAATGCCCCAATGAGCGGTACAGCTGATACCTCGAATCAGTTTAACAGTTTGAACGATGCGTTGTTTAGTACTGACGGATTCTAGTACACTCACAAATTGCCTCCACTTTACTATACATGCCTTTCCAAGCTTCCGGTTGTTCATTTTCTGTTCCATCTTCGGTCCCACAGTGCTAATGCTATTGCATGTTTCCTTTTGCTGCTACGTTTTTGTATTTCAATGCTTTTTTCTCCAATAGTTTCCCCTACCTCTACTTCAACTTTATGACTGTTCTATATATGCCCCCCTTTTTAACGATTCGAGCCACCCACACATACTCTCACACACACTGATTATCTCCCTTTCTCCATCCCCTCCCCACTACTATATTCCTATTTGTCTTTCTTATTTATTTACATGACCTCTTCCTACACCCTAGTTCACTAATACCTCTTTACCCCCCTGTCTTGAGATTAGATCCAGAGTAACAACTGACTGAAATCCATGGACAGCTGTGGATCATCGCACTCGGTGAAAAATGTGTCAACCGAGCGAGACACCGAAAAGGCAATTCAGAAAGTCTCGGAGAAAAGCCAACGAGATTCGACCAACTCCTCTCTGTCAGCCACACTGGTGGATCGTAATAAATGCGCGCTTGCCAACGGCTCGGCAAAACACAAACCGAATAACCTTGCGGGCATTTATTTCGATCTACGACTAGACGACTTGCTTTTTACATCGTTAAGTAATAACACATTAGAATATAATTAAGTGGGCGGGATAATAACAACAGAACCTCTCATGCACGCATGGCAACAAATTGGGTCCATCAGACAACCAACCTCTTGTGGTACCTCCTCCTGCTGAAGAATGTACCGATCCTATACACGAGGGCACCAATGAATCTAAAGCAAGCCAAGCCTGCAACTGTCCATAACACCACGGCCATGAATATGTTTGCCGATGATTCGTCGTAGTCTCTCTTGAGCAGTCTTGAAGTGGTGGTGGTAGTGGTTGTCGTTGCATCCAGGCTGGCAGCGTCAGCATTATCAGCATAGTCGTCCAATCCACCAGTCTTCAAAACAACAACAACAATGATGAAGTTACTGATCAACCATAGAATGACCGTGTATGTTCTACCAAGGGCATAGTTTCTCTCCGAGGTCTTGGTGGCACTCTCCTGAGCAACAACCTCGGGTTTCGAGATGTTGTTATGTGCAAGCAAATACATCTCATCTGGATCCTGCAATGCCTCAGATAGGATCAACTCGTTTCCCGATGAAATATTGGCATGTTTCTTATTTGCATCAGAGGCACCTGCGACCGCACCTTTTGTACCCCATGAGATATCATGAATGTTGCAAAAGGCAAAGATACTGAGAACGTTGATGTAGGCTGGAGAGAGAAGCATGTACTGCAACGTACATGTGAACAAGTGGAATCCATCCATGAATAACACCGAACCAAAGATGTAGAGCACATAGGTCGAGGCCAAGGCCACCACCATATCTCGAAACTTTTGGTTTTGTGCCATATTCTTTATCTGTCCCATCACGGTGGTTGCAGTATCATCTGCAATGATACTTTCGATAGAGCTGATGGTTTGTAGAACGACACAGACGATCATGTATGCCATCACAAAACTGAAGAGTCCAAACACGAGCTGGTACAGACGCTTTGCATCGCTCGGTTTGTTACCAAACGAGATGACAAAAGTCAAGACCAAAGAAAAGATGTATAACCATAGGAAGATCACCGCTAGTAAATTGGCAGGCTTGGTACCCATCACTGTATCTGCAACTCCCAGTGTTAGGATTCTAAACACCAAGAAGTAGAACGATAGGGATAACCATGAGACACCAATGTTGATCGACTGGTAGATGATTTCAATGAAGAGGAACAACTTACGCATGAAGCTATGGTTCGACCTGGAGATTCTGTAGGAATGAATGATGGCATAAAGAGCAGCAAAAAATGAACCGTTCAGCCATCTTCTCCTTTGATTGATGAACTCACTAACGGTCGATGGAACATCGGTGACGGCAAATGCATCATGCACATACTTCAAAAGGTAGTTGCAGTTGGACTTGGCAACTAGTTCGAAACAGAGGATACGATCCTCTGCAAGGTACATGTTTGACTCCAAGACTCCTGCTGGTTTCTCCGTGTTAGACTTCATGTCTTCTCCGTGGAAGTATGCTTTCAAAGGCGCGCCTTTCAATGCCTCGTATCTGTATGCTGAAAAGGCACCTGGCAAGACAGTGACGAAACCAAACGCCGACTCCATAGGCTTGTCCAAAATGTTTGAGATCTTGTATTCAAAGTTTTGAGCTGCAATCAAAGGGTTGAATGTGACCGTTTTGAAATCGGCAACCTTGTTGACCACCCAGTTGCCCAATTTACCCATCATTGTGGACTCATCATTAGGGCTCGACTTGCTTCCTAGCATTGCCCTAATCTCACCACAGGAGCCACCAACGTTTGGATTCTTGAACGACTCCCATAGTTTGTAGATGGAGTTTGGACCAGGCTCTGTGCCAACATCCAACAAACAGATCACCTTTGGGTTCAAGTTTGGACAGAGGAAGTTGAATGCCCATCTGTGAGAGTTGATCTTTTGCTTGTTTTGTTCCTTTAGTAGGAACATCATCTGCACAGGCACGGTCTGTTCGGACACCAAAGGAACGGTAAAACCTCTGTTTTCGTTGTGTCTGTGATAGTCAAACTTACCAATACCAAAAGTCGTAGTATATTCGAACAGATGCGCCTTAACGTCATCCTCGTTCACTTTTTCCTGGATCACACCTTCTTGGTAACATCCAAGCAACGTTAGTAGTGCTTTGGACCTCTCGTGAATCTTTGATCTACCATCACTGACAATAACAACAACAATCTTTTTCCATGCCTCTTTGCCAAACGGATGAACGTCACGCTGATCGTCCGGTAGGTTGTACATGTACTTGATGTTCTTGAAGACACCCTTCAATGTTCTTCCCAACAACACTTCATCCTCGTTGTACATTGTACAGACAATCATTAGTTCGGTCTCACGCTTGATTTCGTACAAGTTTGGTCTCAATGGATAGTTCTCGATATCCATCTTTGTCTGGAAATCGTCCGAGTCGTAATCTTTTGGATCGGCGGTGATTGCATGGTATCTCAAGTGTGTGAATTCGGTCAAACCTTTAGCCTGATCAAATGGAACCTTGCTGAGCAACTGCTTGGGGACAGGATAGTCGAAACTATAGTGCGTTCCGTCCAATAGTTGAATCTTTGTGTCACCCTTTGCTGCTGCGTTGGAATGGTCTTCTGGGTTTCCAAGCTGTGGAGCGTCAAAGTACACGTTAGGATCAATTGCTGGCTCATCGGTGTCCCTTTGGAAAGTTTGAAAGTTCAACGATTGGCCCTGCTGTTGGTAATGTGACATGGCATCGGTAATTGGATCGAACGGATCGTTGTTGATGTAGTTTTGTTGTTGCTGGGGCACATAGTAGCCTCCACTTTGCTGCTGCAGACCGTTTTGTTTCTCCTGGAACAACTCTTCCTCTGTCTTCTCCATGAATGGATCGCCGATGCTAGAGGAGGCAGTCTGTATCGACATCCTCTCCGGCGAGCCATGATAAGAACTTCCTGGTGGTAGAAGGTAGTCTGCCGACATGTCTGGATCATTCGGTAGGTACTGGTGAGTCTGAGGAATTGGAGGTGGAAGGCTGTCACCGTATGACTGCTGGAAACGGCTTGCTCTTTCAGGAGATTGTCTGAGCGGGGCAGGAGAGCTGATATCGAAAGGATTTGACTCCTGTCTGTATGTCGGCTCGAATGCTGTATCACCGACTACTATTGGGTTATAGACAGACTGGCGCTGGTTCTGTGTTGCTGCTGAAGGATCCTGGGTAGTTTGACGAGTTTGGCTTGAGAGGTCCAACGGTTGTTGGTGGGAAAGATCATTGTATGAAGGCTCTTGTATTAGCGACTCATCATCGTCCTGATCAAATCCAAACGGATTGACAGACTGTTCACCGTTCCCGTTGTACTGATGGATGTTTCTGCTGTTGTAGTTTGACATCTAACTTGAAAATGAATGGTTGGGCTTGCTTGGCCTGTAAGTCTTGAAAGGTTCAGCAAAGAGGCAGATAATAAGAGGGAACGTGACAAGACAAAAAAAAAGCAGTGATGATGATTCTTATAGCTTAGCTAGTTTGCACGGTGCAAAGAGACCAATGTGGAGAATTCAGCTTAGCCTTTCGGGTCATTCAAGATCCGGAAAGACGAAGAATACGAGGAAATGTGGTTGATCTGTCTTTGTCTCATCCTCTCTCTCCCTTTTTCCAGCTGACGCGTGTTTTGGAGTGCGCAGTGCAGAGGAGAGGCTGTGGATGCGCCGTGCGGCTCAGGATACTTTCAGGGCGAAGTTTTGCAAAAAAGTGAGGCGGTGCAGTGATGGAAGGTGTTGCTATTAATAGCTGTAGGTAGATTCGGACATTCTATTATCCTCTATTGATGAATATATTATATATAGATAGACCCTGTGGATAGTTTTGGGTGATCACAACGGCTGAGCAACATTACACCACGTCGGCTGAGAATGTTGAACAGTTTCTTCACACTTCGGCTCACTCGTCCTGTCTGTCAACGGCTTGATCCTCACTTCAGTAGCTCTTTATTGACAGCTTCCGGCTTCCCACCACCATAGAAGTGCTTCACAAGGTTATCCACACATTTCGCTTCGAAAGCTTTGAACGAAGTCTGTGAGGAAACACCAATGTGTGGAAGCAAAGTGATCTTGTAGTTGTTCAACAGCCTCTCATCGATCTTTGGTTCAAACTCGTGCACATCAAAACCAGCACCCACCAGTTGGCCTCTGTCCAACGCATCAACCACAGATGCCTGTTCCACAATTGGTCCTCTTGCAATGTTGACCAGCCTAACCTTGTCCTTCATCTTTTTGAATCTATCAAAGTTGATCAAATGCTTGGTCGCTGGAGTGTAAGGGCATGCAATGTAGACACAGTCGGTAACCTTCAACATCTCATCGAGATCAGAGTAGAAGGTGAGTCCTTCGATCTCCTTTTCATACTCTGGCTTTCTGTTTCTACCGTAATAGGCAATGTTCATGCCGAGTGCTTTACAAGCCTTTGCGGTAAGAAACCCAATGTTACCCAGTCCAATGACACCCAAAGTATGATCTCTAGGATTTTCGCCCCAATAGGTCAACTTATCGGCACCGTAGTAGTTCCCCTTTCTCAAGCGGTCCTCGGCATAGGTCAAATATCTGAACGATTGTAGGACCAAGTATGTTCCAACGTCGGCAGTTGCAACCGAACAGCAGTCCGGACTGTTGCAAAAGATGATTCCACGGGACGTCAGATAGTCAACGTCAACAATGTCGTATCCATGCCCTGAAGAGACAATGATCTCAACAGAGTCAGGTGTATGCTTGACAGTTTCCCCACGAAACAGAAAGTGTGTCAGGTATGGATGACTCTTCAACCACGTGGAACGACAGATGGCCCTAATTCCTCCGTACTTGCCTCCGTTAGGCTTGGCCAGTTCTTCAATGTAGGCCTCTTCTGATGGAGAATCATAGATGACAAGTTCAAACTTCTCGTTGAGGGTCTTCCAGGCCTGCTCGTCGTGGATTGGGTTGTCCCAAGGAATGTAGAGAACCTTTGGTTTTGCTTGTAGTTGAGTCTCTGATTCGGTCATACTTGTGCTTGGTTACGCTGTCTACTGGAACCAGTATAGAATGAGGAGAATAAAGGAGCAAGACAGGTCTGAATCTGTAGCAGGATATACTTCAAACAGAGATTCAGGCGACAGTTGGCAGAACGTCAAAGATTGAACGAAAGATTGGAAAAGTTGAGGCTCGCAAGATAGCACACACGGCCTTTTGCAGGAGCAGCGGAGAAATATTGAAGGGATCTGAGCGGTGAAGTTTAATTACTAATCGCACAGCATGGCTACGGATAAGAAGAAGATGAGGATTATACAATGTACTCACAACAGAATTGTTTTTGTTTCTCTGATTCATGATCACCAAAATGGTGTATATATTACAGCTTTGCCCACAGTCTCTGCTTGTTGTCTGACCCTGATCTCTCATCCGTCTTTGATTAGTAACCCTGATCTCTCATCCGTCTTTGATTAGTTGCCATACGCTAATCAAGCAAAACCAAGCTGCGGCAACTCCACAACCAAACACTATCAATCTTCAGCATGAGCCATGGAAGCATAACACCAGAGACAACACCAGAGACAACACCAGAGACAACACAAGATGCTACTGGCGACCCATTGGAGTCGTCTGAGGATCCAATCATGGATGATCTCCTAGATATACCCAAGACGGTGTTGGAGACTCTCGAGCTTAGTAAGATGGTAGATGCTGCAGGGAAAGAGCACGATCATGATAATCATCTATTGACCTTCAGGTACTTTCTTCTGAGCTTGTTCTTTGTCATTCCTGGTGCTTTCATAGACACTATGAACTCCTACAGGACAACAAGTGCCCCATATAGCATACTATTTGTGCAATTCCTTTGCCATCCACTGGGAAAATACCTAGCAAGAGTACTGCCAAACAAACAGATCACCATTCCTCTCGTATCAATTCCAGGCACGAAAAGGCCCATAACTTTCAACCTCAATCCACACCCGTGGTCAATAAAGGAATCGGTACTGGTGACACTCACGGCAGCATCAGGCGCCACTGGGAACCAAGGAACAGCAGGAATCTCGTTGGCAGAGGTTTTTTACAACGAAACGATCAACCCTATAGTAGCCTTGCTCTTCATGTACTGTATTGTTTGGACAGGCTATTCGTTCAGTGCAATCGCTAGAAACGTGGTACTCTATGACCCTCAGTTTGTCTGGCCTCAAGCCTTGATGCAGACGTCCCTATTCAAGGCCCAGCAGGCTTCAGATCAATCCAACTTGGTTGAGGATGACCAGTCAGTTGCTAAAGATTCAGACGATGATCACAGTCTGGGAAAGAGTACATCTCAGATGAAGATTTTTGGGATTGGACTAACGTTAATGTTCCTATGGCAGTTTCTTCCAGAATTGGTGTTCCCAATGACTTCATCGTTGGCCGTTGTATGCTGGATGGCCCCTAGAAACCACACTTTGAACTTTCTTGGATCAGGATTGGGCGGTTTGGGATTCTTGAACATCTCGCTAGATTGGTCCAACATCACCTCTTCAGTCATGCTTAGTCCCTATTGGACGATAGTGTTGCAATTCTTGGGCTTTGCAATCACCTGTTGGGCAATTTTACCATTCATCAGCTTCTACAAGGCTGGCAAGTATGCTACAGGGTTGATGGACAATAGACTCTTGCTTGCCAACGGAACTGCCTACCCCACTCTAGAGCTAGTCACCAAAGATTTGAGGTTTAATGAGACCGCCTATGAATACTATGGACCAGTTCATATGGGATTTTTGAGGGCCTTCAACATATTCTTTGACTATGCTGCCTATACCAGTGCCATCACATGGATACTACTCTTTGGCTACAGTGATTTGAGGAAATCATTGGCAAAGCTTAAGAAGAGGTGGTTTCAAAGTGACGAACAGCTACAACCATTGCTTTCCGCAAACAACACTAGCAACTCTTCACAGTACTCGGATAGGATCAATAAGTTGTACTCTCGCTACCCAGATGTGCCCACATCTTGGTTTGTCACCTTGTTCCTTCTTAGTTTTTTTATCTTCTCGACGATTCTTCTCACAACCACCCAACTGTTCATTCCGTTCAAGGCATACCTGGTTGCACTAATCATAGGTGCAATCATAGTGACCCCAATGTCATACCTCTATGCCAGCTCCAACTTCCAATTGGCAATAGGAACGGTGAACGAGCTAGTCTATGGAATCATGATCCAATCCAACCTCTTTACAGCCGATGGATTCAAGCACCCCTGTGGAGCAGCAATCTATGGAGCTGTATCGGGCAATGCGTGGTACCGTGCTCAATTCTTACTCCAGGATCAAAAAGTTGGGATGTACAACATGATTCCTCCAAAGTTGGTTTTCTTCTCTCAAATCTTTGGAGACCTGATTGGGGTGCCGTTCAACTATATCTCATTACGATGGGTCATTAGGAGTAAAGCTGGGTATATCAAAGGGGAGCTTGTTGATCCGTTGCATCAGTGGACTGGACAGAGTCTAGTTGGATACAACTCCAATGCTATACAGTACGTCATGCTTGGACCAAAAAGACTGTTTGAGTTGTACCCATTGCTACCTTTTGGCTTTGTCGTTGGTGTGTTGGGACCATGCTTGGTCTTTGCAATGTGGAAAAAAGGGGGACGCAACAGGTTGAGGTTTTTCAATACAACAATAGTGTTCTCCACAATGTCAAGATTCTATGGAAACATCAGTACTGGGTACTTTACACAGTTTTTGGTAGGGACGTTTACAATGTACTACTTGTTCAACTATAGAAGGAACTGGTTCAAGAGGTTCAACTATGTGCTGGCCGCAGCGTTCGATACTGGGTTCAACCTGTCATGCTTGGTGTTGTTTTTCCTCTTCAGCAAGGAAGGCAGCAAAGCGTTTCCTCATTGGTGGGGGAATAATAGTGACAATGTTGAGAGATGTTTTGCCCTGTAAAGTTTTCTAAACAGAAAGGAATGGGATGAAATTTATGACAGAAAACAACCTATCTCTTTGAGTGCGGTTGGCAAAGTTCCAACAATAAAAAAACGAGAGGCGTATTATACATTCAGTGTCAGTGACAGTGTTGACAGAACACAAAAAAATTGTAACGATAAACTGTCTGTCCGATATCCAAAAAAAGAAACACAAAACAAAATCACCGATTAAATCTTTCCTCCTTCATCATCCATTGTAACGTCACCGTCATCGATGAACTTTCTAAACTTGCTGATCTTCTCCTTTTCAATCTCCTCCATCTCTTCCTCGCTAGGAGGTAAACCTTCATTCTCAATATCGGCCTCTCTAGCCTCGTTGAACGACCGTAATCTCGAGTGTAACTCCTCTCTACCGTTCATCAAAACACCCTTGGGCAATCTGCCACCAGCCAAACTCCTCAAGTGTTCAACCTTCTCAGCCTCCTCCCTCAAGATCGTGAACATACGAGACATACGTCCAATGGACAACAACTTCTTTCTCAAAGAGGCGCGCACCTCCATCTGTGTCTGGTCGTCTTCTGTATCTCCCGTGCCTGCCACTGGAGTCATCAATGATGTTGACGCGGCAACCTTTTCAGGAACGTCTTTCAACGACTTGGCAACATTACGTGCCAGTGGTGTCTCCTGTATGAGTTCATCCTCTGTACAGATGTTCAACACGGAGAGCAGGATATCAACGACCTTTTCAGAGACGAATGGAATGGACCACTCAAACACATCCATAAAGTCGGGCAAGTGGTAAGGCGTGGGACTGTATACAAATTGCTTGATGTTGAAAGTGGATCCATCATAGACCAACGCTGCAGCTTTGTTTCTATACGTTCCACAATAGTTAGGGGCCGAGAATAACGTTATGACTGAAGGGAATCCCGTTGATTCGTTCTTTTTGTACATTCTATATCCTGCATCTTGGGCCTGGTGTGCACGAATGATTGACAACAAGTTGTTGTTTTCCAAGAACTTGCATGCTGCTTTGTAGGTGAAGTAATAGGAGCAATGCCTTTCTGTGTTGTCTCTAAAGTACGTTTCCATTGAATCGTCATCCTCGTCGAATTGTTCGGTGTCGTAGTCCGGGGATGGGTCGGACCACATCAAGTCACAATACAACCCCTTTGATGGGAAATCGTACCTTTTTCTATTGATTGTGTTGACGTCGCTCACCTGGACGAGTTCCTTTGAGATGCCACCATGACAACAGAAGAACTGCTGATTTAGAATGGCACATAGAGGCATCATCTTGAAAGAGTTTAAAGCTTCGTTATATATGTTGAGAGAGTACTTCACCTCGCATTCTCTCTTAAAGGTGAAATAATCGGTCATTCTTTTTGTCTCGTGGTTACCTCTCATCAACCAAAAAGTATTTGGATGGTTGATTTTCATTGCGTAGAGTAGAATCAGCACTTCAGTTGAGTAATCGCCTCTATCGACATAGTCTCCTAAGAACAGGTACTGGGTATCTGCAGGGTCTCCACACATTTCGAAAAGTTTGCACAAGTCGTAGTATTGACCATGGATATCGCCAACAACGGTTGCTGGGCAGGGCACCTGTAATAGGTTGGGCTCGTCTTTGAAGATGTTTGCAGCTTGGTTCATGATTGCAACCAACTGATTCTCGGACAACTTTCCCTCTCTTTTGAAATGCTCCATCAAAAATTTGTAGTTGGGTAGATTGTTTGGACCACTGAATAGATCCTTGTTGTCAGGAATTTGCGAAGATGGGGGTTGTACAGTCTTCACCACTCTATCAGTAGTAACAAACCTCTCTCCCTGATCATCGATAAAGATTGTTGGGTCTGTCGATGACTCTGATCCATCTCTATTTTTCACCTGTCTCAAGGCGTTCTCTATCTTGACAGAGTTAACGTGAGCTTTGAACTTGTTTGCCGATGAACCCATTGTCGTTGATCTTCTTGTCTTGTGCTATGTTACGGTGGGTCTGTGAGTGAGTATGTGTACTGAGTATCAATTGAGAATTTGAGGGTTCTTTGAAGGTACTGTTGAATAGACCGTCGTTATAGTTGTTTATACAGGGGAGGCTGATGTAGTCGTTTGTTCTTGTGGAGGTAACGTGGCGGGAATTAGCAACGAAAGGGTTGTACGTTTGACATGGATTATTGGGCTTTCTTGTATCTAATCTACACCATCTTCACCCACTCGCATTGCTCTCTGTGACACTCTCTATAACGGAGATTGTGAGCTCGACTCTTCACAGCCGCAAACATAGATTTGCACTGCCTTCTTTGGTGGTGGTAGCAGTCATCTTCACAGAAGCTTTGATAAGTTCTTTCGTCTACGGTTGACAGAAAGGGTATACATTAGTCATAAAAAATCAACTTCCATAGATACATGTGCTGCTAGCCAGTACTGGCTCATTTTCTATCCAAAATGTGAACTCTTGTTTGAAGTTCTCTGGTCCTAGCCTCGTTCACCTTTTTGAGATCGTCTTCTGAAGGGGGTAAACCTTCATTGACCAAATCGGCCAACCGTGCCTCTTCGAAACTCTTGTGCAAGGCATCCGATCCGTTCAAAAGTACACCTTTAGGTAGTATGCCGCCACCTGACAAGCTACGCAACTGCTCCACCTTCTCAGCCTCCTGTCTCAAAATGTTGAACATTCTTGAAACACGTCCAATGGCAAGAATCTTGTTACGCAACGAAGTTCTATCAAGAGATGGCGCTTCCTTCTGGTCATCATTAACAAGAGCAGTAGGAGCAGGGGCGTTGGCAAACGTATTACCACCAAGAACAACTGGAGAGCTGGGCAAGCTTGAGCCTTTTCTCTCTCCAACGTCTTTCAAACTCCTTGCCAAATCCCTTGCAATTGGAGTATCCATTTCCAACTCTTCGTCCGTACAAATGTTCAAGACGCTAAAGAGTATATCTGCAGTTCTTTCGGCAACAAAGGGTATCGACCAGGTGAAAACGTCCAACATGTTGGGCAAATGGTACGGTTCTGGCTGTGCGGAGAACTGTCTGATGTTCATCACCGATTGCTCGTACCTTAGTACGGCAGCCTTGTTACCATAGGTACCACAGTAGTTTGGTGCTGAGAATAGGGATATGACAGAGGGAAACTGTTGAGGCTCTGTCTTTCTGTACATTCTATAACCGGCATCCTGTGCCTGATGTGCCCTGATGACGCATAGGAGATTGTTCTCCTGTAGAAACTTACAGGCGGCCTTGTATGAGAACATGTAGGAGCATCCTCTTTCATAGTTTTCACGGAAATGGAACTGTTCCGACTCCCCATGGTTATTTTCTGTGTCGTACTCTGGTGATGGATCGGCCCACATTAGATCGCAGTACAATCCTGAGGATGGGAAATCCGTCTGAAATCTATCGATCAGATCCAAATCTGAGATTTTTTTCAAGTTTTTGGAGATGCCTCCATGAACACAGAAGAACTGCTTGTTCATTATTGCTGCTATTGGTAAGGCCTTGAAGGACTCCAAGGATTGTCTGTATATCTCGATTGAATACTTGAGACAGCATTCTGTCTTGAAGGTGAAATGGGAAGTCATCTGTTTTGTCTCGTGGTTACCCCTGAGCATGAAGAATGTTGTTGGATGGTTAACCTTCATGGCATAGAGAAGCACAAGGCATTCTATAGAGTTTGAACCACGATCAACATAGTCACCAAGAAACAAAAAGGAAGATTGGTCTGGATCTCCACAGATTTCAAACAACTTGCAAAGATCGTAAAATTGGCCATGTATGTCACCACAAACCGTCACCGGAGCAGGCACTGTCAAGAGGTTGGGTTCCAACGTCATGATGTTACACGCCATTTTGATGATTCTGATCACTTGGTCTGGGTGTAGCTTCCCCTCTCTCTTGAAATGTTCCCTTAGAAACTTGTAGTTTGGTAGGCCGCCAGGATTGCTGAACACTTTGGCATCAGATGGTCTTTCAGTTGTTGGTGGCACGACCGTATCGATGAGCCTCTTTCTCGTGTCAAACTCAACGCCGTTGTCATCGGTATAGATGTACGGTTGATCGCTGCTCACTCGCAGCTCTGTATCTGTATCTCTGTGCTTGATCTGTTTGAGAGCATTTTCAATCTTCAACGAGTTCTCGTGAGCTATGAGCTTCTGATGTGCTGACATTGTAGTGTTATATGTACGATGGATGGTCTGTCAGCATAGAGTGTATTCTGTACGTGTGGTGTGATTAAAGAAAATGAACGGATGGATAGCAAGGAGATGTTTGTTCTTCAAGTCTTCGCTGGCTCCTGTAAAGATGAACCGACTATATCTGTATTCCTGAGATGGTCTTTGGTTTGGAAAACAGCAAGCGGAATCGAATGAGTGAGCTATTGGAGTTCAATACATATACAGGTGTTCTTCCTGAACCTGGCAACTTACCATGGAGACCTGTTTTGACAAGATCAGGCTCAATTTGGGGGCTTTTTCTCCTCCAAAGATCGAAAGAATGGCAACTTGGTGAAACCTGGCGGTGTGAATGATCTCCTTCTGCCTTTGTTGCTCACCCGTTCAATGCCAAAAATAGCCTTGGAGAAGCCCAAATCGCCGGCCTCGCGTGCCAAGAGATACGGCATGTGCGTGGTGATGCCCACCGGTGGATGGCAGCGTGCACGGTGGAGCGATGCCTCGGGGTACGGCCACGGGGTGTCTTTTCTAATGCCGACACAAAACAGAGACTCAGCCTTGCACGTGACCTGTTGTCACGTGATATTTTTTATCTCCGTCATTTCAGAAAATAAAAAAGCAAAAAAAATTCATTTCTTTGGAGAAGCTATATATCAGACTTTTACAACAGTTTAGACATCTAGACTGACAGACCGTTATCAATATCATTTTAGCCATCCCTTCATCCACCCCGCAGCATAATGACAGAGATATTCTTAGACGATACCGGCTACATAGCAGCCCAACCTCCACAACAAACCCTCCTACTCACCGACCAAACCTCCCAGGGGAACTTTGAACTCGGTGTTTCAATGATCATCCACAGATGGGACACTCTTTCAACAGCAGTGACAAACTCATGGGGTGGTCCACAGTCTCTTGAAAAGAGAGACTGGATAACAGGGATAGTGATTGATCTTTTCAAAGAGTCAAAAGAGCTGGATATCATCCTCATCCATGAACTGTTACTCAATGCCATGGAGGATGAGTTCGATACCCTTGTTCAGGATGATTCAACCATCCTTGTTGCCACACAGATAGTTGAGATCTATAAGGAATGTCTAGAGGAGAAGTATGCAACCGTGCATAATCTCTACCAGAGATGGTTGATCAAGGAAGAGCAAAGGTCCAAGCTTGGAAACGCTGCCAAGGTGGTCGTTCAGCAGGACCCTAACAATCCAGACGATAGTGACGATGATGAAGAGGAAGAAGAAGAGGACGACGACGACGACGAAGTCATGGGTGAAGGGGACGAGCCTATGGAGGTTTCCGTTGAAAAGAACGAACCAGTTGTCGATGAAGACGGGTTTACTGTAGTCACCAAGAGGAAAGGAAGAAGGTGAATTCAAACCAAATGGGCGAGCCTGTGTATTTTTATATAGATGAATACTACCATCATTAATTGTCTCACTTGAGAAACGTACAAAAGCAAAAATTAAAAAAGATCAGAATGCAATGTATAGCGGATTTACAAGGTTGGTCCCAACACCGGGGTGGTTTGTATCGACCCTGCGTTTTGTGGGGTGCTCCTTCCACTCGTTGATAGTCTCGTGGACGGATGCGCAGCAAACGAATTTCTTGGGGTCAACCGTGGTTGAAAGTTGGGATAGTCAGTAGGACTCAACCCATGGCCAAGACTACCGTTCAATCCGTCCAGATTGAACTCGTTAGCTGGAACAGGCGGTGGAACAGGACTGTACCCCAACTGTGGTGAAAATTGGGACTTTGTTGCATCCAAAGGTGAGTTCGAACCAAATGGGTTTTGATTCTGAAAGAGACTCTGTGGTGGCTGGGTCAATATTGGACTGCTCGTGTTGGAACGCACCTGGACAGGAACAGACGCCGATGATGTCATCAGACTGTGCAACGATGCATTGCTGCTTTTCCTCTTGTTGAAACTGATAGACCCAAATCTCTTGATAAAGGTGTCTGTTAAACCATCGTTTCTCTGTTGAAGAAAAGATGGAGATTCCTTTTGCCTCTCTTTGATTGAGAAAAGACGTATGGTGCTTGCGTTCCAAATGCCTTGTGTACTCAAACATTTGGAAACTCTCTCCACAAGTTCAGCCTCCTTTGAACGGTTGTTCGCTCCCAGTGAGAGACCCCAACTTCCAATTCCCCATTCGGTACCAGCCTTCTTGAATGCCGATATGGAGGATGAAATATCGCTCAGTAAGGTTTTGGTCTTTGTTATGTCATTGTTGACAAAGATGGACCCCCATAGCACAGACTCGTACCACCCAAGCGATAGGTTGGACCATGAGAACTTGAGTGGTTCAAACTTGCACTTTGCAGGGTTGTACTCGTTTGGAATCTTCAACGATGATATAAACTCGTTCACTTTTAACCCTGCTATCTTGTTAATTGCCAGAGCACCTTCGGTCGTACTAGTGATCGTGATTTTTGAAGTGATAAACTTGATCAGTTCCAAGATTATCCTTGTCGCCCTGATTCCTGTCCATGTGACTTCTAGCGGAGCGTAGAGCGGTTGTTTGCTCTTTGCCTTGAAAGACATACCAACGGGTAGTTTTGGTCGTATCATTGTCTCTTCGACTCCCTCGGTTATGGAGTCCAACATCACTGGTTCTATGCCGTCCTCGTTCGAATATGTGCTATTCAGCCCTGGAGATGAATGGTTTGATGAAACCTGTGATAGTTGCCTTTGAGGTGGCAAGGGTTGAGCTGGTGTTGGAGGGGGTTGGAATGGATTGAATGGGGAGTCCAGATCGTTGTTGATGGGGGCATCAGAATCGTTCAGCTCCTTTTCCATGTCCTGTGTGAGTTTTGTAATGGATCTCATGATGTTTCTGTAGGAATCCCCATTGCGGCAGATCACGTACAACAGCACAAACGAGTCCTCTGGGTTTCTGCAAATGTTGTGGCATAAACTTCTCACGAGTAATGCAAGTAGATCCAGGTTGATCACGTTGGCACTCAAGAATTGAGCATCCGAGAACTTGAGAATAAGTTGCGACATGGAGCTAGACACGGCGTAGGACAAGCTTGAAGTGCTGCTAGGCAAAGACTGGCTAAGGTCTTTGGCCGACATCCTTCTATTCACTGTTGGAGCTTCATCTTTGGGTTGGACTGTTTGGCTTAGTGGAACCAAATTGTAGATCCACTCCACCAAAGTTGGCACAAGAATCGCTGGAGAATCTGCAAGTAACATATTGCAGGACTGTATCACTATGAAATCTCTATAGGTTGTTGGAGGAGTTGATATTCTGAAGTTTGTTGGAAGATTGTTGTGATAGTCTCTGTCAAATGGAATCAACAGTTTTTCGGCAATAATTGGCTCGCAAACCAAAAATAGGAAGAGGTAAGAGCAGAGTCTGACAAAGTTTCTGTACTTTTCTATATCTTTATAAGTCGAAACGTTGTAGACCAAACTCAACATTATCTTGATACCTCTCTTGCTCAATATGTATATTCTGAACTTTTTGTTGCACTGGAAAAACTCCCAAAATAGAATCGTTAACTCGGTACTCCAAATTGAAGGTTCCCAAGAACCACCTTTTCCGGACAAGAGGTACGACAGTCCACCGGTTCCAGTACCGGTGGCTGCATTGCCCAACACTCCACCTGCATCCGTTTCCAAAGGTCTAAATAATGGACTCAACAAACCATCATCCAATAATGCCAACTCTTGATCCTTGTGTAACCTTCCACAGCAGAATCTCACCATGTTTGATGGTTGGTCCATGTTGATCCTTAAAGTCTTCAAGAAATCTATGTCAGTCTTTGGAACCGGATAGACAATCATGAGAGTCAGTAGTTGAATGGCATGCGTGACCATCAAAATTCTAACCTCTCTGAAAGAGTTATTGGTGAATGAGTCAAGACCGTTATCGTCCGTGCTCTTTGTCTTTGTTGATCGACAGGTCAGATTCACCAGAGATGATATCATTGCCAGCATTTGCAACTTTGGAGTGCTCGTTACAAGCACCGTGAGGTATCTTGAACCCGATGGTACTAGATTTCCAAGTTGCCTATAGAGACATTGTGAACATAGGGATATGAGAAACCTTAAAACTTCTAGTCTGTTGCAGTCGATGTCTATTCTTGGCTGACGAGGCTTGCCTGATAGTCCGACTCCTGTCTCCCATATTGTAAATTCCACGGTGCTCGTTGTACAATTATCATCCTGTGATGGTATGGTAAAACCAGAAGTGAACAATAAATCCACAGCAATCAAGACTAGTCTTGCACCGAGGGGCAAGTTGGGTGTTGATGAATCGTTTGTTTGAGGATCGTTCAGATTCACTTTCAGCGAAGCAGCATCGAGTATCTTTTCCTGATTCACGGTGTAGTTCACGGTTGTTCTTGTGCTGTCTGTGCTTGACACTTGGCTTGACGATGAGAGCGAGTCTACCCCTATGTTCACCGATGTGCTATCTTCCGAGCCGGCAGATTGAACATCCAGGCTATTTCCCAGCGTCCAAAATAGAATTCTTTCAATTGATTGAAACTCTGGTTTTTCGTACAAAAATGGAAGTAGTTTGGTCAAGAGTCTGATGCAGTTGAGTAGTTCGATTGTTGGGTATTTTTTGGGGTCGGTCTTGAGCGATACCAGTTGAATAAGTCTATTGCTGACTGCTCTTAGTAGCAGGCAAAATCCTCTGGCGTTCGAGTCTCTGATGAACCTGATGTCACTTGCGGTAAAGAGGTTGAAAACATCATTTGCTGATTCTGGTTGTTTCCAGAACGGTTCCCAGTATGAGCTCGGAAGGGGAACTTCAGGTGTTGGGTCTGCTAGTCGGGAGCAGTGGCTCTTGAACTTGAGTTTGGACTCTGCTGCACCCATCCTCTACCAAATCTGTGTATGTATGTATGTAAGAACAAGACTTGTCTGGCTTTGCTTGATTCTCAATGACAACGTGTTTCCATTTAGGGATGAAGGAAAAGTGATGAAATGGAAAATGCAAGAGATTTCGTTTCAAAAATGTGGATGCCCTCTTTCAACTTGGGTGTTTCTTTGGTTATTCTTTTATAAACCAAGAGTTTGTGGCTCTGTTGTTATGATATGGGATACCAAAACAGATCACACAATGAAAATGACCAATGTTATGAGCAAACGTTGATGTTTGTGTCGATCTGGTCCTTGTTGAAAAGAAAAGACAAGAAAAGACAAAGAAGCCATACCAGATACAAAGCAGGTGGTGTATAAATAAGCGCCGGTTTACATTGTGCAGAAAATGGAAAGTTCACTATGTTAGTGCGGTCGATCGACGTAAATCTTTAACTATGGCATCGACGCACTTCTTTTTGGTGAAAGTCTTCCTTTCCTTTGCGGGAGAAAGATCATCCAGCTATACGCTCAATCTAGAACACATGGGTCCTACAAGCAGATAAATTTCAGGTATTATGATGATCCTTTAGTGAAGATGTATCAGTTCATTAGGGACGTGGAGGGAAGTATATAGTGGAAGGATAAGCGCGGGCCTGCGGAAAAAGCAAAAGAAAACGAGTCGAGGGAGGAAAGGTTGTCCAGACAGACAAGAAAGCCAGTAAAAATCAGAGCAACACGAGCATTGATGAATTGCGGATTCAACAAAGCAAACTGGGTTTAAGCTCAAAGAAAAAAAGGAAGAAAGAAAGAAAGAAAGAGAGAGAGAGAGAAGGAAAGCAAAGCAAAGCAACGGGACAACAAAATGATCGCGAAGCATCAGAACTCTTCGTTGAAGCTCAAAGGGCCATACTTCTGAACGTAATCAGTTGACTGATATTCTGCCTTGCCAGGATTGTTTCCATGTGAAAAGGCGGTATCAACTTTGTAATCTTCGTCCTCTTCTCTTCCACGCTTCAGATTGGAGTATCCATTGCCGTTGTTGACTGGTAGAACGTGAGCTGGTCTTGTGTGATTGTTGATCTCATCTTCCCAACCCGATAGGGAAGAGACGGTAGAGCCGTTGTAGAGCAATGGTGGTGGTTGGTTCTGCAGGTGTGAAGGTAGTGGGGTTCTCCTTATATTTGCAAGATGCTGCTGCTGATAATCGTTCGTGTAAGAGGCAGGATGTTGCTGTTGCTGCTGCTGATACTGGTTTTCTGTCGTTGGTAGCAAGTACCCATCAGCAACACTTTTCCTGATCCTCATTCCCATGGTCTGAAGTCTTTCCCTTATTGGATCTGACTCTTGCTGAGTGTTGGAATATGAATTGATGTTGGATCTTTTTATTGACTGCTGCATTCTTGCTCGGTAGATTAATATTTGATGTGTTCCTTTACCTGTAGAATCTGTCTTGAGATGGACCAATGTATGAAACTTGTTCAGTGTACTGCTGAATAAAAAAGAGGGATAGATAGAGATGGAGGTATAGAAATGGAGATATAGAGACGGTTATTAGAGAGATGAAACCAGTTTAGCCCCTGTCGAAAAGGTTGCCCCATCTGTTCTGCCATCTGTGTGTTATGGGTTAATTGCAGCACATGATAGTTTGTCACGTGGTAACTTTTGACTTACTGTTGACGGTCAACGCGACTGAAGGCCTGTCTGTCCTGTCTACCCTCCCAATCCTTCAACTGACGTGACGATTATCTCTAGGTTTGTTTATACCATCCTCCAATGATCTCTTTCAGTGGTGTGTTAGGCAGTCATTTGAACCTGTTGATAATCGATCAGTGTATTGAAGTCAAAAGAGCCGTTGGAGAAGTTTATACGTCAAGGCGTACGCACCCAATTTAGCCTCGATTAGGAAGTAACAAACTTACCCGATACGGACAAATTGAAATTTTCCAACAACCGCCTCACAACATTCTGACTGTCGATCTGATCTGACCTGGCCTGATCCACATTCTATTGTGTGTACCCATGTCATGTCTGCTTCTCCTCCATTCCAGTGATTCTCTGTTAGTCAATCAATTGGTTGTTAGACCAATAGATATCAAAAGAGTCTTTTCATTAGAGAAGCGTTGACATTGGTGATGATCATCTGGAACCAACTCATCAAAACAACAAGCTCTTGAAAAGATCCAATCAAAATAACAATGGCAACTTGGTCTCCTCTTCCTATCCTCCTATACGGTAGGGTCGTCAAGCCTTTCTTACCGTTGGAGAAAGTCCAAGATAAGAAAAACAAGCTACTTTTGAAAAACTTCAGAAACGTCTACCCCGGGGACTTGGTCTATCTGTTCGAAACAGATACATCTTCAAACAAATGGGGAAGAGGTTACGTGATCTCGCTACCGATCCCATCAGACTTCTCAGCTGCAAGCGTCAATTTGGACAAACTACCAGAAAGTAGAGTTTCGGTCTCGGTGGTTCCTTTAGAATGCGTCAAAGTTTTGAAAGAGATTGCCATTCCAACCAGCGATGAAACAGTGAAACAGAACAACCTGATTATTGATGATACGATGGTTATGGATGATATGGATGACAATTACAGCATCATCACGTCAGAAACAAAGAAGGCCAATAAACCATCGCTACCCATTGGAAACCAACTTGATAGTGACGCCTTGTTGGAAGAGATTGTCTCTGCTTTGAAATCACTCGCCGTTCATATCTACACCATGTATGCCTTGAACGATTTCTCGTTGTTCAAAAGATTGGTTGGCATCTATGACCAATTGGATGACATTAGAATGAACTTCACCTATGAGTTGTTGACCAAGCACGAGAGAGAAGTTTCAAAAAGGCAATCCATCATGTTGTTGAACAAGATCGCCAAGCAGTTACAGTCAAGAGGTTACGATTATGGCAGCCATATACAAACCAGAAAGGACATTGGTGGTTACGAGGCAATCTTTGCCAGAGATGAGACAACAGGTGAGCTATACAAGAGTGGCATTCAGAACCCACTGGAAGATTTGACAAACCTTGCAAAGCTTGCGCAGACTCAGATGTTCTCTGCATTATCTGCTAATTATCCAATCATCAAGAGTGATATCAAAGCCAACCCTGAAAGATGCGACAAGTTTGACAAGGTTCCACCATCCCACATATTGATCGATTTCAAATCTGTTAGTGGCTCGTCCCCAGTCTTGCCAAGAGGCTACGATGGTATGACTGCCTACATGTATCTAAGAAATCAAAAGAAGAGATTGACCGAGGCATTTGCAATCACCATCAGACCAGACCAGGATTTGTTCTTGGACAACATTTCAGCAGCATTGTTTAAGAACATCCCAACTTCGGAAGTTGACTCGGGTAGAATCTATCTTGTTGCGCTCCTAACTGAAAACATCAAGCTAGATACCACACAGGAGAAGACAGGTAAAGCTGGTAGTCCATCGCTTTCGTACATCAGAAAGGGTATTGCTGCCGGTGTGGCAGATATCTCAAGAATCTTTTCCAGACGTAAAGGTCACTTGGCAGTGGGTCAGGCACATCACTTCTCCATTAAGCTATACGGATCATTCATGACTTCAAACCAGACTGCTCCACAACTTGCTCCAGGTATGAATCCAATGATGGCAATGTCTCTGATCATGACCAACAATGGTTGGGGTGAATTGGTGGACCGTATCATCTCAGGTTCCAACAAGGGTGTTGCAATCAATCCTAGAGCCGAAAAACTTACCCTTTCAATCAAGGAATTGAGAAACGAGTCCTTCTTGAAAGGTCACTTTGATCACCATGTCTCGACCACCGCCGTTGGACATGCCAACAAGGTTGTCTCTACAGCCATCTCTCCAATTAAAACAATGTCGTACAACTCGTTGGAACCAGATTATGATAGAGTCTACTTGAAAGTTCTCAGATGTCACAACATCCCTCATAACTCAAAGGAGAAGTCCTTCGTTACCGTTGAGATGAAAACAATCTCTTCAAGCTTGAGATTCTGCAAAGGTACAAACGAGACTCCAAAGGATGTGTGGCAGTTCTTGTCGGTGGCACCTGAAGAAGCTGTTGGAGAAGCCATTCAGATTGTTGGCTTTGATACTAGGCCAAGCAATGACAACGACTTCTTGTCCTTCAACGTCTATCTCAATGGTGAATTCCTTGGTGAAGGAAAGTATCTGATCAGATCCTTTGACCGGGTCAACGATTCCGGTAGAAAATCCAAGAAAATCGAGCTCACAGGTCCTCTCAACACTGAAGTTGGTACTATTGAGGTTGAATTGGACTTTGTTGGAAAGCACTACAACGTTGACTCTTACATCGACAACATTCTCAACTGGAGATCCATCTTTGAGAGAAGCATCGAGTCAACAGACAAAAATTTGGTTGCCTGTCTGCTCAAGCTCAACAAGATCGATCTACTTCAGGTTGTCAAGTACTTCCCAGAGCTACTCGCTGAACTAGTTAGCATCTTCCACCTTGCAAACACCAAGAAGCTCAACTCGTTGAAATTGACAACTTTTGAAAGTATCGTTCATCTATTGGATATTTCTATCGCAAGGCATGACCAGTACATATATCTGTTCACCGATTTCATCGCCAAGTACACCGAGAAAGGTTTCAAGCTTCCTCCTGTCGGTGAAGCCATGCTATCATTGATGAGCAGTTATTTTGCCAACTCTCAAACCGAATGGAACTCAACAGGAAGAGCTCTATGTCGTATATCTGTTCTCATCTTGAAGCTCTCGGATGCTGCAATGACCAACAAGGAACAGTTTGCAGTTATAGGTCAATCATTCGTGAAGTCAACCTCGGACTTCTTGGCCTCGTACAAGGAGAACATCATTGCCGATCAATTGCTACTTCTTGAAGTGTTAGAGTTGTGGTTGGATGTCTTCCAACGCTATTTTGATCAGAACACCTTGCTTGACTTTGCCATCACTTGGTTGAACGCAGTTGGCCTTAGAGGTTTGGGTTCCATTGAAGATTCATCCAACAATGCCCTGGTCAACAAGAAGAAAAACAAGGAGCATAGAATCATCATTACAAAGTTGCTGTTCAACAGAAGGTTGATCCACTCATGGTTGACAGTCACCAAGTCCAACGAAGTTAGAGAGAAGCTGATCGTTAATTCGATCCAATGGGCATTGGAAGTCTTGACTAACCCCACCATTGATTTGGATGCGTCAAGATTGGCCACTGGTATTCTGCTGTCCATCCTGTCTACCAGTTTTGGTAGGGAGAGGCTGTACGTTGATGAAAGCAAACAGTTGTACTTGTTGTTTGTCAGATGTTTACCACTACTCTGCACAGTGTTCAACAGATACTACAAACACTGCAAGGCCACTGGTTTGTTGAAACCAAAGAGGACTTTCACCCAGTTGTTCCCTGTGTCGTTCCCATTCGTTGAGTTCACAATGGATTCGATCATCAACGATGAATCGTTCTCAGAGGTTTTGATTGAGTTAACCATCCTGTTGGTGTACATTTCAAAGGTTTATACAACGATCACCGATGTCGTTAGGGAGCATCTGCTAACGCTGAAGTGTTCTCCTGCATATCAACAGTTGGACCCACTGATCGGTAAGACTGGTAGCATGTTGCATTCGAGTGGAAGGAACCTGGAAGTTTTAACAACGTTGAAGCATTTGATCAACACCAGATATTTCCCTGGAACCAGATGGTTTTCGGTGAAAGCATTGACGAACGAAAGCGTCCAGACATACCTCGAGATGCTCTACCCAATCTCTGAAGGAGGCATTCCACCTGTTGAAGCGTCTGCCAACTTTGACAAGCTGCTATGGACCAACTTCTTGAAGTGTACCTTGAGATGTGCCACTTCCCAAACGGCCTCCTTGGAACATCTTATTGAGATGCCCAAGAAATGTTGCATTAGTATGACCGGTGACATCAGAACCAGATCGGCCAAGCTTGTTGAGACCGTGTGGGACAGACTTGCATGGGACGGTTTGGAGGAAGATGTTTCAAGGTTCCACCTTGAAAGGTTTGGCGGTTATCAGGTTGAATTCATCAACACTAGTGACTACAGTATAGTTACCGATTTGTTGTTGTTCTGTTTGCAAAGGAACGACAAGTGTCTTGAGGTTGGTGTCAACGTTCTATGGTCCACAATAGTTTCCGAATGGGTCATTGGTGAGAATCTGTTTGAGATTGAAAGGGAATGCATCATTGCCCTTTATGATATCTTCCATGCCGAGGCAGGCTATACTCCGGATGCCTATGAGATCAACAACTTTATCGAGCAGTTGAGAAAAGTGATCAAGTTGGACTTGGAGGATGAGGCGTATCCATCGATCATGAGACTTGTTGATACCCTTGCCAAGTTCTTGGACACTTTGTTCAACTTGAAGAGTATTCCTACTGGGGTTGAGTTTGATGACGATAGAACGTTCCATCAGTTGAGCATCTCGAGCTATTTGATGAAGGTGAACAAGCCAGAACTATTCCAGTCGTTCATCAATTCGATGTACGAGTCCAACCTTGCCAAGAAGAACTACATCCAGGCTGCGTTGTCGTTGGAGTTGTTGGCAAACACCTACCATTGGGACATGGAGACCATTCTGCCTCCGTGTAGCAAGCCTCGTTTCCCTGCCCAGAGTACGTTCAAGAGAAAAGAGGAGTTGTACAAGTTGATTGCCAGCAACTTCATCAAGGGTAACAAGTTGGAACAGGCTGTCGAGTTTTACCAGGAGTTGCTTGATGCCTACTACAAGCACAACTTTGATTTGACCGGTTTAAGCTTCTGCCATGGCGAGTTGTCCAAGATCTACAGCGGGTTGGAGAATGTGGATAGGTTGGAATCTGCCTTCTTCAAGATCTCGTTCATTGGTAATGGATTTCCTGAATCTATTAGAGGCAAGGAGTTTATCTATGAAGGATTGGCGTTTGAGCATATCACTTCGATGAATCAAAGGTTGAGCAGGTTGTATCCAGGATCCAGGATTGTTTCCAATGAGGAAGAGGCGAAGAGACTGTTGCAGGATGCCCCTATTGGTAAGTTCCTCCATATCAAGACGGTCATACCAGCGGCGGCAGCAGCAGCGGCAGGTGAGAAGGAACCGCAGAAGCATTCTCTCTCGTACATGACGAAGCAGTATGTTGATAACAAGAATCTGAACACGTTCCTTTCTACTAGAAGGTTGCCAGGATCTTCGAGCATCACCAACTTGTGGACCGAGGAGATCACATACGAAACCCATCTGACGTTCCCTACCCTGATGAACAGATCCGAGATCAAGTCTACCAAGGTGATCAAGCTTTCTCCTATTGAGAATGCCATCCGGTCGTTGGTTGAGAAGAACGAGCAGTTGACCAACTTGGAGTATTCTTTGATTCAGGCCATCAAAAATACATCTGGATCGGGGGATGTTAGATCGATCTGCAACTCTAGTCTGTTCAACGAACTCTCGAGATCGCTTGCAGGTACTGTTGATTCTCCTGTGAATGGTGGTGTTGGCCAGTACCGTGTGTTCTTTGAAGGGGAATTCAAAGAGGGTGACGAACAGGAGAGTTCCAAGTTCTTGAAGGTCAAATTTATGGAGTTGATCAAACTTTTGAACAGTCTATTGAAGTTGCATTCGCTTCTCATTCCTGCCAGTATGAAGCTGAGCCATGACTCGTTGCTTGGACTATACTCGAAGAATTTCAACGTTGAGATTAAGGAGTTGCAGTTGGACGTTACTGGAGGTATCACTGTTGAACAGTTCCAGCAGCAACAGGCCGACGAGGAGTTTATGAGGGGCCATGCTTACAACAACCTCTATGCGTCGATTGGTAACGGTGTTGGTTTCACGCCTAGTCTCTACAGCGGTGTCACTGGTACGGCATCCGATGGGGACAGTTCGTTGCATAGATCGTTCAATGGAGGAAGCGTTTCGGTGCACTCTGATTCGTCCAGCTCCAAGTTTTCCAACGTTTACTCTACCAACGGTAGCAGGTTTGGTGGCAAGAAGACCATTCTGAACTACAAATGAGTCATTGGGTGGTGGGTTTTTGTTTTGTCTATATGTGTTTTGCCGAGTTTATCCTTTTACCTTTTTAGCGTTTACTGATAGGGTTGCACCTATTATCTGTTCAATCAATCAACATTTTTTTTAAGTAACTTCGCAGATCTCGAATTGAACCGAATCGAGCATTATCAAACAGGGGACTGTTGAAGTGAAACGCTTGCTCCAAAAGATCTCGGCATTTTGTTGCTACCATCGCCTTGTTGGTCACGTGACGCTGAATACCCCAGGCGAGATGAGACCGGGAAAGGCCAAGCCAAAAGGCGTGCCGTGTGTTGTTTTGGGGCGGAGTCTGCAGACGGTAAAGCAAGAACGGTAATGAAGATAGCCGTACACCTACCTGATCAGGCTATCGAACTCATCCAAAGGGTTTTATGGATCGGAACGATCAGGATAGGAATCCAGGCTCCAGATGGAGATGGCCCTCGGTCTATAATTAGATTGGCCCAGAGGAGAAGAGGGCTGCGGGGCCCCAGATGAAATTTTGCAGCAAGCAGCAAATCCATCCGGCCGGCCAGGGGTGACAGGGGAGAGCGAGTTTCGTGCTGGAATGGGATGTGAAACTGGTAAAAACTTGTGAGGTTGATCCATGATCAGAGTGTGTATTTGGCGTATGAAGTATGCTGATATACACTCATGATGGACAGGTAGACAGGTGGACAGGGGTGGAAATACTCTTTCAACGGTCAGAGCCATCTCCCGCAAGCGTGGTGGCACTTTTTGACAGGGCTTTCTTTGTGTGCCTCTCGAGTATGTTGCTGTTGCTGCTGCTGCTGTTGCTGCTGCGAAGCGAGAGAGCCCCATGCTCATTGTATGTGTCTGGCCTTTCCTATTTTTCCCCTTTTTCCTTCTCTTTTCTTTCCCTTTCCTTCTCTTCTCGTACCTTGTTTCTACTTTAATACACATTTCCTATAGTCACCTTCTTCAAACACATCATATTCATATCCAAAAAGGATTCGGACACGCTTCACATCCATTCTCGAGCATCCCATCAGGCTGTATTTTCTTTTTTCCTCCCTTCCTTGGCATCCGGTGTCAAACCAGAAAACAGCAGGAGTTGGCAATCCCATCCTTCCTTCTTTCATTCGTTCATTCTCCAAGGCCTAATAACAAAAGATATTTCCCCCTCTTTGCTATCTCGTTCCTGTTGTTTATCCTTCGAAGTCAAGAGTCTAATCGAAATCATTCTGAAACCATAATAACAAGGAGCTGTTCTCATTACCACCCTCATCGCATCATCATCAAAGGCATACTTTCTTTCCCTCTGTCCTTCTTTTGAGCATTGTTCTTTTCTACCTATCGACGACCATACACTGGTATCTCAAAGCATAATATTTTGCAAGTTTGAACAATCGAACAGACACACAGACCCCATTTTACTCTCTACAGTCCCTGCTTGCTCGGTCCACTCTTCAGCAGAACATAATAGACAGCAAGCCTCAATAATCGCCCATTCGCATACTTCCTGCCTCATAATCATCATCATGAAGTCGTTCACTCCAAAACGTTCGTCATCAGTCTCCTCTTCAACCACTGCATCGCCATATCATACGGCCAATAGTTCGAAGGCTGATTTGGACCTTCAAGATTTCAAGAAGCTCGACCAAACACTGGCTAAGTTCAACGCTTACAAGAAGAACGATACAACAAAGACGAACATACTCAGACTGGTGGTTCTACCATACTTGCGATACAACGTTCATTCATGGTCTTCCCTACCGCAGGTCCAACCACAACCCAAGCAACAGCCACAAGGACAGCAACAACAGCAGCAACATCAACCTCCAAAGCCCCTGTCCTCTTTCAACTCTGGCACCTTGTCTAGAAGCTCGTCAGTCTCGTCCACAAATGACATCTACTCAGACGCATACATAAAAGTTTCCACTTCGGTCTTTCTTAGATGGTGGGCATCCCTACTAGAGTCGGCAAAGGATATACAGCACATGGCTTCTCTCGACAAGAACTGCTATTTGGAAGGCATCTCGAGAATAATATCAAGGTCAGAATGGCTCTACATCGAAAACAAATCGGCCTCCAAGGATACACTCAACAGGCACAATGAACTACTCTTGGAAACGTTTGAATTCGCCATTGCAAGGCTTAGCATCAAGAACATATCGTTGTCCGTTAATGCATTCGTTGGAAAGGTGTTTGCCTATGCGTTTCTGAAACTACCAGAGGTGTCTAAAGGGTTACTATTTTTGCTCTCTTCGAAGGTGAAAAATAACGAGCAACTTTACAAGTTGATTGTGCTGAACCAAAATCCCTCTGACAGATTCGCACCGCCAGTGACAAACTTTGCACAGTACTCCGCCATTTTGAATGATCTAACGGGAAAATTCCCATCGCATCTAACTTCTCTCCTCAGATCCTCCATCAGACCAAGAAAGACAAAGTTCAAAATGGAGAAGAATTTCTTGAATTCGATGTACCCACCAACAGAAAAGATTAGAGGAATCAACGACACCGTGGGTCTTTGGTGTTACAGGTGGGCATCTTTGGATCAGGTTGATTTGTTCTGCTCCTTCATGAGGCACTACCTGACGATTGCTTCTTTTTATACCTGTTCTGGCCCTAGTGGACGCAAGTATAGCACATCGTCAGACCTCGACATCTTTGCCCTTCCAGGATTCGCTCATCTCTTGACTCATATTTTTGAAATCTTGGATTTCCAGGTGATCCAGCACATCAGACAGCAGCAGCAGCAACAGCAACAGCAGCAGCAAGGACAGCCAAGCGTCCAGCCGCTGGAATACCAAGCTGACAAGATTTTGAAGTTGCTGAGGGACGTCCTATCCAATTATAGGCATAACTATGAGCCATTCTTGAAGGCTGGATTAATCAAGTGTTTTGATCATATCTTCAAGCTCCTTGTTTACAGAACTTCCATGTTTGAAATCAACAAGGTTGACATCATCTTTGAATCCTGGATCAAGTTTGTCAAGAGCGTCAAGGAAACAATCCCCTTTGAAGATGATCATATCGATTGGGAGTTTTGGTTGGACGTTCAGGTGAAAATCTTGGAGTCCAACAATGTCAACGGAGAATTGCGTTCCCTATCGGTCTTGTTCCAAGTTTGGGAGCTGATACCAACGATCAAGTATCCATCCATCGAAAGGAACCAGAAGAAGAAGCTATGGATTGTCGATCCAAATGAGAATCTCAAGTATAACATAAGCTTTTATCTGATCGATACCTCCAATTGGAACAGACTCTTTGGCCATTATCTACCATTGGTAAGGGGATTTTACTTGAGACTCTTGGTGTGGAGAATCCTTGGTCTAGACAGTTTGAACATGGGGTCAAGAATGAACTTTAAGGATTCCATCAACAGCAAGAAGATCATGTGTGCGGTGTTCAACAACTTGACAAGAACCCATCAGCTCTGCAAGGATATCAAGATCAGGCCGGTTGACCCTATCTTGAACAAGAAGTTCACCATCACATCCATCAATACCATCAAGGATGAATCGACAAAGAAGGATACTATCAGAACCCATCCGTACGAGATCCTGGACGATGCCATCTATTCGTGTGCAAACTTGTCGATCCCAACAGCTTCCTTGAATTCCTCCGGATCATCCCTGAGTCAACTTTCTGCCGGTCATAAGTTAACCTCCAAGTTTGGTTCCGGTTGGGTGTCCAAATTCTTCAAAAAGAGAGAAGAGGAGGAGTCTGCTTCAAACTCAAGTGAATTCACAAATAGTTCTGCATCATCACTACAGCAGAGCCGCATGTCACCTCCTCCACAGACGCTGATGCCCCCATTCACAAGAAGCGAGCGTAGTTACACCGACTTGATGAAGACTCCTCCAAAAGTGTTCAACTCTTCACCATCGTTATCACTATCCTCAAAATCGTCCTCGCCAAGTCTATTGTCCACCGTTACATCGTTCTCATCCCCACATTCTTCAATGTCCTCGTTTGAATTCATAGATCAAGCCAGTACCCCCGCCGTTGTTCATAATCAGCATAACTCACTCCCTCCAGAAGTGAGCATCAAACCAAGAGACTTGTCAAAGCCATACTTCAAATTTCAACTGGTGAGCAATGATTCCAAGGTTCAAACCACCTACAAAGTGTTGAATGAGATGAACCACAGCAAGTTTGTCAAGTTTGAAAATCAAGTCGTCAATAGGGCTCCATCGTTACCTAAGGTTTTTAACACCTTGGCGATAAACTCCAAAGAAGGAACACCATACGTGGATGCCCATGAAGACTTTGACAGATGCTTTGTTGAGGATGAGGATGACGACGATGACCCTGAGATTGACGGTTTCCAAGGCCTTCAATTGAACTTTGAATCTGATTTCATGAACGAGATGCAGCTAGATTTGAATCTGAGCGGCTCCTCGCTATCGCTTTTGGACAGACCATCGACAAGCTACGAAGCCACAAAGAGTAGGACCTTGTTAGAAGGACTGATCAGTGCTGGCAATGGTGCTTCTGTTGATAGTTTTACCGAGGAGGAAGCTAGGAACAAGTTCAACTTGGCCAATTCGATCTATGAGTATAACTCCATAGTTGACGAATTTGAATCGTTCATCAGAACAAAGCTGGAACCCCCATCAAGGGACCTTTCAAAAGGTGAGATGGGATCCTCATCAATAGTGGGGATTGAAGATGATGGTGTTAATCTTGTCGATATGATTCCTCTTTTGATTACGGAGGCACCAGAGAGGGTCAATGCTTTTTGAGTAGGTATTTTTTTGCTACGTTTACAATTTTTAAGATTTGTTTTTGGTTTATCTTTCCTTCGTTGGCGAGCTTGGTCTTTTCATCTTTACGTTTTTCCTTTTTTGTTTTCCTTCGCCATTTTCTCTTTTTCCTTTTCATACGTCATTTCCATTTCCATTTCCGCGGACTTCTTTTAATTTCGATTCTCTTCATGTTTTTTCGTCTCATATACATCTTTACCCGCGGCTAGATTCGTCAAACGATGATTCTACATTTGATTAATTTCTTCATTAACGTTTATTTATTTTTTTTTTCCTTTGGTTTGTCCTCTCTCTATGTATCATGTGCATTTATTTGTAACAACATAATATAATGTCAGTCAGTAATAGTACAAAGGTAAAAAGAAACAGTGGTAAGCCGGCCACTTGTTCACTGTCCCAACAATCTACCCAAATTTTTCAACGCCAAAGCATCCTCATCCTCAGTCTCCTCTTTCTTGATCAGGTTGAAGTCAACCTCTTCTTCAGTTTCTTCCTCTTGGTCATCGTTCGATAGTCCAAACTTGACCCCATGATTACCACCTGTGCCACCGTTGGTGTTTCCCGAGGTGAACCAAAAAAACAGCCAAAAGCTAAGGACAAAACAGGTGGCTGAACTAACACCCCAAAACAGTCCAACACCAATGAGAAAGCTCAGCTTTGGATAGAGATACATCAGATACCTGATTCCTCTAAACTTCAACACCAACTCCAACTCAAACTTGTCAAAATGGACAAAGTTCCTGTTGAACTCAAGCACAACCTTTGTACACGTGCTCAAACTCTCTGCCGACTCACGATCGTATGCGGAACGTGGCAAATCCAACGTGATGAGGTTCAACGTGTTTGTTGGTTTGTAGGTAAGATACTTGATCCATGTTGGCGGTAGAAAAGGCCTCATTATAGGGGGAACAATAGAGTTGGACGAATGGTCCAACCTTTCAGCATCACAGTCAATGTTGACATGGTAGGTCCTCGCAAGATAAACGCCAGAGCTGGACTGATGAATCCTACCTCCTCCTCCTGCCAAGTTCACAAACGATTTCGAATTTGACCATGCATTAGAGTTTGAATTTGTACCAAAGTTGTTATAGGAACGTCTTGTTGGCCATGTCCACACCTCGTCGAACTGGGTAGTTGTTTGATCAAACCCGTTGGAATGTTGGTTTGTACCTAGAAAGTTTGAAGACTCGTCGAATGTCAACGACCTTCTCAGGTTGTCAGTTATTGGCCAAAGTTCGACGTATCGCTGTTTCAAACCAACATGGTTCACGTCCAACTGCCATGGTTTCAGCTCGTTGTTTAGAATCGTATCGTCAAGGATGGAGAATCTCATGCCTAGTAATGCACCACCTTGGTGCGATTCCTGTTTGTCCCTCAAACAGGAATATTGAAAGTTGAGATTGATCTGATATTCGCTCACCGTATCTTGTATTATTTCGTTGGATGATGTACCACCAGTCGATGTCCGTGCCAATCTAGAATATATCTCATTACCATTGAGTATCACGTATGGACCTCTATCTTTGAACTCGTAGTTCAAACTCAACGGTTGTTTCAAAATGGGTGTTGGTATTAGGCTCTGATAGAAACGGATGTAGGCAATGACCGACCATGGTAGTAGGACGAGAAAGATGGATGCTGCTGTTATCAGGAAATGAAGCGACGTCCTGGTCAACTTCAACGGGATGGATATGTTGATGTGCATTGCCCTGTTGTTGGTCGAAGCTCAATATAACCCGATCCAATTCACTCACAATCTTCTTTTTGACAGCCTTGCTGTTTCTCTCTCGAAGGATCCCAATTGGTCTTTGAGGGGGTGGGTTTTATCCAAGGGAAGAGGTAGCAATGGTGTGATTAAACTACAGTCTGTGTACGTACTGGGAAAGTCAGCTGCTTGCTTGAAGATGCGAGGCTGTGCATACCACAATCAAAGCCATTTTCTAGACTGGATTGATTGACGCTACAGAGATCTAGTTGAAGCGGTGCAGTTTGATTAATGTAAAAGTGGTAATATACAGTGCAAAATGAAGAGAAAAAAGAGAAAGAGGAAATGGAGTGGTAGATTTGGGAAGTTGATCTACCATTATAATCCCAAAGACACTTTCATCGTGTACGTTGTAACGAACGGCAAACAAACCACCAAGCATATGTAGTGGAAGATATATGTCAATGTCAATAGATCGATCTGGATGGTGTCCACTGCGTCCACTGGGGTATAAAACGCAGTGATGTAGATCAAGGACGTGGCTGGAGGTAGACAAAAGTTCACGTTGGAGATAAAGTACAATATCGATTCCCCATAGAATAATCCATCCTTGAAAATTTTGTAGTTGAAAGCACAACCAATGACGGGGAAAACAAATAGCTTTAGAAAAGTGACTGCAACAGGTGTCTTCCAGGCTCCATTTGGTAGTTTCTTGAGTTGGAGACGGCCAATGGTACCACCAAGAAGCAACAAACCTATTGGAACTTGGGCATTTGCAATGTACGAGGTGAAGTCCATTATGAAGGATAATGGAGGCTGTCCATCCGGTGCTGACGGTAGAGTTACTTGATTGCTGATGACAAACAATGCCTTCAACCAAGGAACCATTGCCACGGTGATACTCACAATAATGGAAATTGATGCTGGCTTCAAAGTTGCAGACGCCAGCATTTCACCGAAATCTTTGCAAAATGACAAAAACTTACGAAATGTCATCTCTTTGAGCAATTTTGCAACACCCAAATGATATTCATCGTTCACATTGACATTACCGTTGTGTGTGGTGTTATCCTTTGGTGCAGCGGTATCCCCTGTTGCACTCTTCTGTTTGACTTTGATTTCGGATGGATCTTCTGCTCGCACTTCACCCGTTGCCAGGTCGTCAAATCTAGAGTATAATCTAACGACATCGTTCATATTTTGCGAAGGTAGTTTTCTAAGATCGTCATTCATATGTGTGGCACTGAATTGACTTCTTGAACTATGCTGGGATGAAAGACTCACTCTTCTCATCGATGCATCTGTTGTTTGTCTTTGTAGTCTTGACATCGATGGTCTGTTTGATTTGTTTGAACTGGTGTTCTTGAGAGTCTTAAGTCCCTGAGCTGAGTCTGACCTTTGCTGCAAGAACTTCATATGTTTTGCATGGTCATCATCGTTGTCTGCTTCTAAAGACGCACTTCGATCCATCTTGCTGTTTGATTTCGAGTTTGTTGCTGTCAATGCGGTTCGGCTAAGAGACTTTGGAGCAGAGTTGTGTGTTAGTTCAGCCACAGCTGTTGTTGTTGCTGCTGCTAGGGTTCCTGTTCCTTCTTCTTCATCTTCGGAGGAGTTTATAGATTCCAACTCAATGTCATCGATACCTTGAGAATCGTCACTTGAACCGATGGAACGCGGCTCAATGTCATCAATCCCTTGTGTATCATCACTAGCGTTTGAAGCAAGGTGTTGTTCTGTTGGGCAATCTTTGCAAGAGTTTGATGAATCAGACGATGTTTCTATTGCAGCTTCTTCGTCAAAAGCCAATGCATCTGCTGTTTCTCTTGCCTGCTTAGCTCTTCTGATATCGTTTTTGAAGTCAAGCTCGATCAATTTGAATCCACCAAAGTTGAACTGGACCATCATCTGCACGGTCATGTAAATACAAATGTAGGCAACACCCTTGTCAACGTCGGGAAAGACATCGGAGTCTTCCATACTTTGAACGTATGCGATGGGCAAGTCTGATATGTTTGGAAGCAATCCGACACTTAGTAGTCCTCCGTACCAACGCTTTGGACATCCACATAAGATACCAACAAGAAGGGTCATGATCCCTTCCATAAATATGAGAGTGAAGCCTATGATGACAATCGTTGCTATTTGATGTATGTCCGAGTTGTCGATGTTTGTCACGATCTTTGTGAATGCGATGCACGGAATCAAGACTAGTATAGCCAAGGAACTCATGTTTCTGGAGGTTTCGACTGAAAGGATGTTCTTACGAGCAAGCAAGAAGCCAAGACCGATGATCATATAGATCTTGAAGATGGGTTTCACTGCAATGTAGATGACGCTTCCTAAAGCCAAGTCGCTATCTGACATTTCGGTGGTATGCAGTGGGTGATCTTATAATAGTGACGGGTTGTGTCTATCTGCTGTCAGCATTTGAAAAAAGAAACTATGATGTCTTTGTATGAGGTCTTGTGATGTCTTCAATATATTCGCTTGTATATAGCTACTTTCTGCTTATCAACTAGGTCACCTTCAACCGGTACAACAATTGTTTTCAGTGTTCTTTGGTTTTCAAGGGGTGTGATGTGAGCAAAAAGTGTGGTGTTGTGTGTGGCTTTCCGGGAATCAGTCATGATACAATAAATAGATAGCCAAAAAGCGTATCTAAGATAGTTGGTCTTGGCCATGCATAAAGGTTTTTCCACGAGCCCTCACGTGGATTTTCCGTGGGATGTGCGTGGGAGGGTCGCAGATAGAGCCGGATCTGTACCATCTCCACATCGTCCGTCCTGTTGTACCCCTTTCCAGCAGGATGTCTCTCTTAACAGCTCTACGATGTGGCAAGTGGGATAATTGCCAACCCTTTGCAATGCAATCACAGTGCTGAACGTTCCAAGTGGCCGAATGCACCAAAAAATTGCATAGATTGATTAAAAACTACATAGAATATTAGGTAGTCCACTAAGTTTCTTCCAATAGTAACTATTTCAAGATGGACTTACCCTTGCCTTGAATGTATGTTCTCAACTCTAGACAAGAGAAATAAAAGAATTCGTGATAAACCATCCTATATCAAGCCTGGAAAATATCCTATAGCAATCTTTTGGCAGGTAGCTTAAGTGGAGTGCCCCACGCTTGCCCCTCTTTTTAGCACATGCAGAAACGAAGGTCAAAACTACGCTAAAAATAGGACCCTACGTCATTTCTCGCAACTCCAATGCAGCTCATATGCGAAAACGGTATTGTTTATCGAAGAAACCGTACACAATATGCACCGCGAAACAAGAGAACCTTGGATTCGTATTGTTTACAAGGAACTTCACCGCCCGTTTCCTATTGTTCCCTGAATCCCTTTTTATTCTATGGCCATTTATCAACGCACCAAACCACCCCATACCATTACAGTATGCTCATTCGATGGAACAAGAAAATGGCTATCTAACAGCGCTACTTTGATAGACTCAAAATCCTTGTAGCGGCTACAAAGTGAGTAAAACAAAACCTTAAAATAATTTGGTGGGGTTTTTGAAATGTTCGAATTTCACCATTTTGAGACATACACTAGAAAGCCCTCTTTTTGAGCAATTCAACGCCATATTCACTTTTATGATTGGTCCCAAATTGAGCCCAAGAGAGTAGGCCAAAGTTTAACATTTTTAAAATGAAGCTTTTTTTTCAAACAAGTTTTTCAACACCTTATAGACTTTAATAGGAGTCATTTAATACACCATTCTATAGACTAAATCCTAGAGTTTTTGGTGGTATAAATGGATAGTCTTGAGCTCTTTGGCAAAAGAGTTAAAAAAGAGAGTTTTCTATGGGTAAAATTTAAACACCGACTTCAAGGGCCTCTGAGAGCATTTATACAACTTGTTTCAAGAATTAATTCTACATCAGTATTACCTTCTGCTATTGAGGTGTCTTGCAAATACTGTTTAAAGCTGGTAGCATCTTGAAAAGGGGCTCATTTTGGTGTTTGAAAAATGTCTCTCGAAATGTGCTCTTAAATTTTGACCTGCTGTTTTCAAAAGGCATTTTGGCGTCAAAAGTGATATTCAACAAGTCCAAAAAATATGTCTGCATTATGTTCGAAACCTAGAGATTCTGCTGGTATATTGAACAAAAATGTGACTGGATTATGCTTATAGTTTGGTGGTGGTTGGGTATTTGCCTTCCTTTGAGCAGTAAAAAAAGCCTACCCCAAGCACATGTGACGGTCAATTGGTATCACAAAACAATATCTCACCATTTAAACACATCCTAAAAAAAATCCCAAGCCTTTAGGACGTCGGGTGGTATCAAAATGGGTGGTTGAAAAAGTCTCCTTTTTTTTGTTGTCGCGAGTTCCAGATGGGCGCGTTTGACACCTCTTCTTTGTGCTATTGATTCGGACCATGATGAAACAGCAATGGACCCAATAAAGTGCTCATGTTAAGGTGTAGGATGAGGAGAATGACTTCATGGGCTTTGATTGTTGTTTCAACTTGGGATAGACCGTCAAACATTAGCTGAAGAGACCCTCTTTCAGTTTTGGCGCAGCGCTCGAAGTCAAACATCCACTTTCAACACCTTTTGAACACCCTTCCAGTTCTTTCAAAACACTTCACAACGTAGTTTGTTGTTGCCTAACGCCTGAAATTGAGATGAAATGTATTGCTGGCAAAATTGGAGGGCAATTGGAAGCTCGGTGGTCGACGGTTCCGGTTTCACTGTTCTCTTAAGATCTTCAACAACCTTCCAGTTTGCAGTGTCACAACCAGACACTTGTCAGCCAATCAATCCTTACTTCGCAACATCACTGTAATGCCCAAATTGGCAAGATAGGTGTCCATGGAGCTCATATCCATCAATGCTGTTGTTGTGCCAGATCGGAGGGAGAGAGTAGGATCGGCTTTGAAAGCTTGCGCGAGACAGTTTATTTGCAGTCACCATAAGTGAAGTGATTGTGTCTATTCTTATCCATGGTCTTTATTATGCCTTTGATTCTTTGCTGAATGGAACGAGACAGTTCTAGTTAGTGGAAAAGCATGTTTGGGTTCTTCTGTAAGTGCAGTGTGGATAAACACAGAAAGGTTGCGCAGGGGAAAGTAGTAGACGTCGTGCTTAAAACTATTTGGGCCCACCTCGTTGAGATCACTCAATCACTTTTCCTCTTCTTCTTGTACACAAAAGCATGGCTTCTCTATTGATTCAAACTCTCTCGTTCCAACCATCAAGGAATTAAAGGCATAATGATATTTGTGGACAACAATAAACTCAACGTCTACAGGATTATGTTGGTGTTTAAGCCGTCTAGCCTAGCCATCTCAAATCAACTCCATCTGTCCTCACAGAAAGGCAAGACAGCGGCACTCACACAAGATGTACCCCACAGACACATATATCCGGGCAGTACAGTGCTGTTGAAATGTGAATGCCTGGAAGTCAGCTAAGGCCCAACCTTGACACTGCTGAAGAACAGGCAATCTGAGAAGGAAATGCGAGGGTGGGATCCCCACGCTGGCCATTGTGTCCACACCATCTTTCCAACAAGGCCAAACGTTGTTACCAGTTCAAATGAAGTTATATTGCAATAGCCATTTAATTTGTGGAGCATGCTGTTGGAGTTCGAATGTGTTCTATTGCTCTTGGTAAGAGATAGTTGACCTCAATTGCGAAACAGTTTTGATCCAGTTTTGATCCAGTTTTGATCCAGTTTTTGACTCCCAATTCTAACGTTGGGCGTCAATAAAAGCCCACTGGACTGACTCAAGACTTCAAAGCTTCGACACGGTTACTTTCTATGATCCATCACTGTTTAGTTGCTGTTTCAATCGACCCAACAACGACAAAGGATAGATGCGCTAAAACGCGCCCTCAAGAAGCTGGCGCGGCAAAAGAAGGGATTTTCAGGTAACAACTTGGAGACCTTTTGGACCCATTGAAGTTTTCTGACTTTTTCAGGGTGTATTTCAGTGGCCAAATATTGATCTGAGATACAGTTTGCTCTCCACAAAAGTTTTGAGATTGGTGAGATTGGTGAAGTTACAGTTCTGAATACTGGCAATTACTCAAATGCCTTTTAAATAAGAGATTTCAGAGACTATCTTTCAAAACAACGCACCAGAATCTACTCTAGTACCTGAAGTGGCTGCTGATATAAGTTGTATCCCTGCTGTGCCTTGTTGATACTGTTAAAATACTGATCCAAAACAGCAAGTCGAAGCCAGTTGATAAACTTTGAGGCAGTCTTTTAAACTGCTTGAATATACCCCTTTTTAATTTTTCACCAAGATCAATTTGCATTAGCAAGAAACCTCATTAGCAAGAGTTTATATCACTGTGGAACTGGTATTTTTAAAAAATTGTTGAAATACTCTCTGCTACTTTTGAAGTTGATTCTTGGATTTTGCCTTTTGAAACAAAACAATGTAGGTAGAAAAGAAGTTAACTTCTCGGGGATTACTTGATAAACCCTTAGCGGGGACTGTTAATGTAGGACTCAATTAGTGTCAGATAGGTGTTATATTTTTCAATTGGGAGGAAATAGCTGGAGAAAAGAACAAGTTTGTGAGATAGGTCATCGATCTCTTAACAAACAATATATTTGAAAGCGGCTTTGCGGCGGGCCCTGAGACGTACCGGCGATATGGCTCTGCGGCGACCCCTGCTCAACTGTTAATTTACACTCGCGTGTCGCTATTAAGTATGAGCACAGCCTTGGTTTGAAATAATTTTTCAATTTCTCGATGGAATTTGGGCCAGTTCTTGAATTATGCGGCTCATTTGATACATTGCGGCTCATGCTGGCTATTGTCTTAAAGCTTGGGGTAGAAACGTCTATTTTGTACTTGCAAAAGTGTTATGAAATACACAAAAAGGGTAGCGCTAGAAGCTCACAACAGTCCTGCTTCCGAAGGCAGTTGTCTGAAGGCATTAACGCTGCTGGTAGGTTAGCAATGTGACGAATAATATTCATCCGGATGATCATTGCGGAAGCCATCGAGTTTTTCTACTCTACAATATTCAACCTTGCAAAACACATCAACTGTATCTATTATATAATCTCAGAATAATATTATGGATGGTTTGTTTTTTTGCCTTTCGCAAAATGCACATTACAAAATCATTAATTCAAAAGTGGCAAAGACAGTAGGGATAAAGATATATCATTACCGACACAGCTGCCGCTCACTTTTGCTCAGCAGCAGAAACGTTGGAGCCTTTGTGTTCATCTCTCTTGAGCAGCACTTCCTCGCTGTCAGGCTCTCCGGTTCTTGCATCACTAGTCGTTTCATCGCCTTGCTTTGGCGTGTCTGAATCACCAGTGTTTCCTTCATCAATCGTTTGTTCAGTTTTATCCATTATGATCTCATCCTGGTTTCTGAAATGATCAGGCATGATGTTTTTGTGTCTCATAAAGTTATCGGTGAGCAACTCATTCTCTTCTGCCAGCTCACGGCTGAGCTTGTCTGCTTCTTCGATTAGCTCGTTTCTCTTCTCTTCTTTTTCTTCTATATCCTTTTGCAGTTTCTCATCTTCAGCTTGCTGTTGCTGCTGAATCTCAGATTGTGAAAGGCTAGAACCATCCTCCCTATGGTGTGAAGTCACACCCTCACTGTCGGCTTCTTTCTTCTTTTGCTCTTCGTTCAACAACTTGTATAGTCTTGAGTTCTTATCCGAGTATAAATCTTTGAATTTACCGTGTTCTGCAATCTTACCGTCATAACCCAACACCAATATCTCATCACACTTTTCAATGGTGGACAGTCTATGGGCAATAGAAATGGTGGTGATGGATTTGTCTCTCAACAGGTTTGACAAGGTTAGATTAATCGCATTCTCCGATTTGGAATCTAATGCCGATGTGGCCTCATCCAGGACCAAGATTGGAGGGTTCTTGATCAAACACCTGGCAATGGCAACTTTCTGCTTCTGACCACCAGATAACAAAGAGCCTCTAGGACCAATGTTTGTATCAAACTTATCTGGGAACTGATTGACAAAGTCACAATCGGCCTTTGCCGCAGCCCACTCAATCATATCGGACGTAATTTTTTCGTTCAACGGCAGTCCATACTTGATGTTTTCAGCTATCGTTCCTGGCATTAACACCGGTTCCTGCTGAACGTACCCTATTAATCTACGTAGAGAATGAACCGAGTAATTCGAAATGTCCTCACCATCAATAAGGATGCTACCGGATGTAGGGTTGTAGAACCTTAACAGTAACGATGCAATTGTGGATTTTCCCCTTCCAGAAGGACCAACAATGCATACGTTGGATCCAGGTTTGATCTCAAAAGACAATTCGTCAAACACCTTGTTATGCGGCCTTGTTGGGTAGCAGAACGAAACCTTATCAAACTTAATGTGTCCTTTGGATTCATGGATCTTACCCCCTGTAACCTGTTCAATTTTTGGTTCCTTGTCTATCAATTCGAACAATCTAGAGGCAGCACCAGCACCTTTGAACAAATCTGTGTAAAAATTGGCAAATCCAAAAGTGGCACTTCCACAGTACTCCGTGTAGATCAAATATGCCGTGAGGTCACCAACGGTCATTAGACCGTTCATGACTAGGTGGGTACCATAGCCCAACGTTATCAAGAAAGTGGCATTGCCTAGTATTCCTGTAGATGCAAAGAAAGTTGCATTGGTTTGAGCATCCTTGTAACTGATCTTGAACACTTCTCTGATTTGATCGTCGTATCTATGCAACTCCTTCGTTTCAGCGGTAAACGATTGAATCGTCTTGATGGAATTTAGCTGTTCTTCGGCAACCTTGGTCAAAGAACCAGTTGCCTGTTGCAACTCTCTTGAAATGGCTCTAATCTTCATACCGTAGATGTACGAGGCAAAGACAAGGGGAGGACCAAAGAATAGCAAAACGACAGAAAGTTTGAACGAGAGGGCAAACATCATGGTGACCGAAAACCCACCGACCAAAGCATGCTTGATACCATCCGACATGTTCTGAGTGACCGATCTAGAAACGACGTATGCATCACTGGATAACCTTGAAATCAAATCACCAACTTTGTTGCTATCGTAGAACTCCATATCTTGCCTCAACGTCTTCTTCATAATGCTGGATCTTAATCTAGAAACCAACTTTTCACCCAACACCCTCAAAATGATGATTCTACCAAACGTGCAAACGGTAGAAACACATAACAGTCCAGCCATAATCATCAAGAATGTGTTCAGTGAGAATCCGTATAGTTCGATAGCCTCCAAGTTGTCATAGTTCCTCGTTGCGTCCAAGATGGCACCTGTAATCTTGGGTAAGGACATCACTATCGAAGCACTGATAAAGAGCAGCACCACAGCAATGGCAAACAATCGAATGTCCTTCTTTGCTAGTTTCAATAGACGGATCACCTCGTCGAATCCTGCTTGTTTTTGCTGTTCTCCAGTGAGTCCAAACCATCTCTCCTTCCAAGTTTGCAGGCGTTGTTCTTTCGGTATGCCGACTGATGTTGTTGAAGATGGTAATTGGGATGAGGGAGTGGTTGTACCAGGGGGTATTCCTGTTGGTGGTGGTGCTGTGCCGTCATTCTGTGACTTAAGCGAGTCTTGGCCGGTGGAGCCATGCACCTCATCCTTATCGGACACTTTGGCCCATATGCTTGACGAAGTGTGGAATCGACTGATGTTCGAAAGTCTGTTTATACTGGACGATTGCCATAGCTTTTGGTGGTTTCCCGTTTTGGAAGTGGGTTGACTTGTTGTGCGCGATGTTGAGATGTACCTTTGGCAACATAATCGATTGAGAAGAGACTTGTTTTCTATTGGTAGTCTTGATGAGAACCTAATGGTTGAGGTTATCAACGGAGAGGGCGTGAATGCTCTGATGTACATGGTTAAACTAGTAAAGCCGTCGTCTGTGTTGAAGCTTTAAATGGGGGGTGTATCAGTGATGCGATCCAGACCCGTTAGTCTCTATTGTGGGGGTGATGAGTGAGTGCTAGTTGGACGATGATATTGTTGAGATGCCTTCAAATCAACCTTAATCGTTTTGACCGTAGTGTATTGTACCTTGGCTTATTAGTTCTCTTTGATAAAGAAGCTTTAACAGAAGGTGGTGGATGAATCTAGCAGTATTGGTTAGCAAGTTACCTTCGAGTCTATAATTCTAACTTGTTGTGCTGATGGAACTGATAGAGCACTGATTTGAAGAGTGATTTTCGGGGGAAGGACTTCAAGACTAGACGGACAAAACCACAACTGTTGCAAGTGTTATCTGGACTACTGTTTGAACTTTCTCGGGTGTGAACAGGGTTGATGGAATAAATCAGAAGAGACTACGTAACGTTGATGAATGTCTTGACATCACCAAAGTGTTGGAATATCGTTGAAAATGAGCGGGTGATGATGCACCAGCCACTGGATGCATCCACCCGTGCTCGGCAAAGGTCGTGGAAGATATGAGGCGCGTGAGCACAGCTACAACTGTGGCTGGTGCTACAAGGGAAGGAAGAATTTCATTGGCTGGTGGAGGTCTACATTGAATACGCAACCAGGGTAAATGGAAAACTGCTGGACAAGATAGACAGACATAAATCAATTCATTTTTCATTCTTCTAGGAATATATATAGTTTAGGTTTGAGGGAAGGGAGAGAAGGGAGAGATGGAACAACTTGGGAACGTCCCCACATGAAGATATTTCACCGTGTCACAGATGAGGATTGAGGTAATGAATGGTTCAACACCAGCCAATGGTTCAAAAGACACAACCTGAGGATCAGATCAGTATCATATGTGACAACGAAAAAACAAAATTGGGAAAGAGAACGAACAAAAGCTGATACTAACCAACCGACCCCTTGTAAAATAACAAAGCACCAGCCAAACGATATGCCATTTGTCCCTCTTTCTCCTACTCAAGCTCAAATCTAAATCCAATCATTGATGGTAAACTTATTTGGTCAATGATAGAGGAGTGGTGGATGTAACGCTACCCTTTTCCAAGATTTGGACCTTGGCTTCGGTGAAAGCTCTCTTTTCAGCGGCAACCTTGAACTCAGGCTTTAGAGCCTTTTGAACGGTTCTAGCAGAAAGCGCCAAGTATTTGTTTAGTCTATGTGTAATTTTGGTGTTTGGAAGGATGTTAGTAAGGGAATCAATTGTATTAAGAGGCGGGGAAGGTGGTGTGAACTTATGATGGGCATAACGGAGAGGACCACAGGTTGGATGGATGGATGGTGAATGTGATTGAGCACTTACGAGAAACCAGCTTTTTGCCAAGAGGACATTGTGATGATATATGATATGATTTGGGTAGCTTTTATCAGGAATAAACTGTGATGAAAGTGGACGATTGAAAGTGTATGAAGCAGGCAACAAGGATCACCAATATACAGTTAAAAGGATTACTGTTAAAGGTTCCTACACTACTACTACTACTACTACCCACAGACGTACGTGGTTGGTGGTGGTTCGCACGGGAGCGGTGCTGCGTAACCACCGTCGATGTCCACGTGAATGGCGGTTTTGCATCTGCACTGCCCTGTTTGAATGTTTGCCAAAAACAAACGGGAAAATTTTAACAAACAACCCCAGATCTGTCTCTTTGTTGTGTAGTTCAGTCCCTACTTCTTGTTCAACTAAGATCATCTATGAGATAAAAACAGGCAAGAGATCCCATTTGATACCTCTTATGGATTGACTCATAGCTCAGTTAAAAAAAGATCAATGTCAATTTCCAAGGATCACTACTACAGGTTGGCTTCCGATCTGGAAAGCGAAAGAATCACCACAGCTGCAACACTGATCAATGAATTGACAAAAGTGGACGAAGAGAAAGAATGGAACTATGCTCTAGATAGATTGATCAAAGGTTTATCTTCCTCTAGAGCTTCTGCAAGAATTGGATTCTCCATGTGCCTCGGAGAGATCCTATCCATCCTGATCGTGGAAAAGGAATCTTATACAATCGATTCATACTTGAGAGACTTACATCAAAAGTTGAAACTGTCCACCCCAAAGAGTAACGGTCAGAACGAAAGATCTGTTCTGTTTGGTGAGTTGTTTGGCTTGCAATCCCTGTTGAACTCTATTGTTGTTGCTAGAGACCTAGAAGCAGGAAGATTTGAAAGCTACAACAAGATCATATCTAGATTGATTGACATATCACTTGCAAAGTCTTGGATAAGAGAGACCTGTTTTGTCACCATCTTCAAGTCTCTACTAACTTTCCAAATCACCTCTAACCCAAAATATGAAAGCGTATTGTCCACTTTGTTGGAAAAGATAGAGGCTTCAGGCTTGACATTGAGTACGGAAGGTTTGCTAATATACTTGAGTATACCAGCAGATAAAAGAGCCCAGGCTTCGGCCAATGCCAACATCAACTCGTGGAAAAACGGCAATCCACTTTCACAGGGAAACGTTTCTCTCTTGGCCAAGATCCTCAAAGACGTTGGTGTTGTTACATCTGGAAGTTCCCCGGATGATAATAAAAAGCAGAAGGGCAATTGGTCTCCAACTTTACATTTTGTTTGGACGCCATTGCTGGGTGAACTTATAACAAACGCATCACAACCAGTTGTCAACTCATCCCCAACAAAGAAACACAAGAAGCAAAAGTTATCAGCATCCAAGCAGAATGATCTGATCACTCTCAATGAGTTCTGGAAGACATGTGTCGATGATCAGTTCTTTGCCGGTTCGGCTTCACTAGAGAGAAAATTCACAGGGTTTGAAGTGTTCAACAGGGCTTTCCAAGTGCCCAAGCTGACAAATTCTCAGATTGAATCTATCATGTCCAGCAACCTCATGAGAACGTTGATCAACCAAAGTTCAGGAAGTGACAGAATGCTAAACAAGGTGGCCAAGGCAACACTAAGCAGCCTCGTTGAAACATGCTCTACAAATCAGAATAGAATAGTGACTGTTTGGAAAAAATTGATTGGCGTTTCGATTAACTTTGACAAGTTGACCAAGTCTAAAACAATGTCTGAAATAATGCTCTCTGCAAACAGTGACGATGTAATTTTGGAGATTGTTCAATGTTTGACACAGTTGGAAACTACAGTGGACAATGATGTCATCAAGTATCAGATATTTGCGGTGGATGGCCTCTTACATTTGTTGAGAGCCAAAAAGGGAGAGATTAAAAATGCAGAGGTTTTCGAGAGTGCTTTGGAATATCTAAGCATCCATGCTTTCATGAAACCTTTGGCTGATAATAGTGACGATGCTTCATCCGACAGGTTTAGTGACAGAATGGCCGATTTATCCTTGGAAAGACTCTACTCTATCCTTTCTGAAGTCATGACGACGCCCCTCAAGACCCAGAATGGTGAGACGTGGCCTGCTTTCATCTTGAAAAGGGTTGTTGAGAATGACAGTGATGTTTCAAGTGGCAAGTCCAAGAAGTCGACAAAGACAGCGAATAAGACAGGGTATCAGTTAAGGGCACAGTTTGACGACGAGCTGTTAAAAGAGTTGAAGTTGGATACGATCAAGATTGTCTCACTTATCTCGGGAATGGTTGAGTCTAGTCCTGCAGATGCCCAGCTGTTGCTCTGTTTCGAAGTGTTGTTTTCAATAACGTTGTTACAGCTGTACTCCGGTGATTCGGAATCCGCTGAGATCATCGATGATTTGAAGACGGCATTTTTGGAGAATGCGGGGGAAGTTCGCCAAGCTAAAGGTGACGAGTCTCCGTTGGTTGATACTTTGATCGACTTGATGCTTACCTACGTTACCCAAAAGTCATCCTTGATGAAAAGAATTTCTGCCCTCATATGGGAGAATTTGATCGATAAGGTTAAAGGTGAGCAGATTGCCAGATTGTTCGAAGTTTTGTTAACGAAGGAGAACAAGGAAGGACAGGATAGGTTGTTCAACAGTGGGGATGTTGCCGAAGATGAGGAGGACGAAGAAGAAGAAGAAGAAGAAGATGAAGAAGATGAAGAAGATGAAGGTGAGGATAGTTCCGAGGGTGAAGACGAGGACGAGGCGGAAGACGATGAAGAGGAAGACGATGAAGTTGAAAAAGAAGAGACGAATAAAAAGGCATTACTTGAAGAGCTCGAGCAAAATACAGGCATAGCACTTGCAAAGGCATTGGGGATTCCAACAGGAAAGTTGGACGAAGAGGACGACGATGACGAGGATGAGGATGGGAAGGGTGAAGCCAACGAAGAAGAAGACGATGACTACGAATCCGACGTTGAATCCATGTCGGACGAACAAATGATGGCCATTGACTCCACTCTCTCCCAAATTTTCACCCAACGTAAAAGTGCCCTATCCAATCTTTCTTCAAAATCTGGTAACCAGAGAAAACAGGACGTTCTTGATGCAAGGGAGATGATCATATTTTTCAAGAATAGAGTGCTGGACTTGCTGGAGATTTTCCACTCGAAGAAACCAACCGATCTGTTGAATGTGGACATCACATTAACGTTATTGGACTTGATGGATCTAACCATGGATAAGCACATTGGTGAAAAGGCCCACAAGTTACTCAAAAGAATCACAAAGAATGGGTTCGTTGTTCCTGATCAATGTACGACTGACGAAAGGCACAGGTTGCTTTCGATTATGAGGGCAGTCCATGATAGAGCAGCCACCAAGGCCAAATTTCAGGCGTACTCGTTGGCCTGTAACCAAGTCTCGATGTATTTAGTCAAGGGATTGATGAAGAGCTATGGGAACGATGTGCAAGAGGAGATTTTACAGGTTTACTTTGAGAGTCTTCGGGAATGGGCTGGAGATAAGAACAACAAGATCATCAGCGGTCTATACTTTGACTTGATCAACTATATCAATGCCAGGAGGGGTTAGAAGAAGCGGCCATCCATGTTTGGGGATTTGTATACACATTTGTTTTGCATTTATAGACGAAAAAGTTTTAATGATGTTTTTTTTTTCATTTTTAACGATCTATACACAAAAGCATTATAAAATTCTTTAGAATGACAGTATTCAGTCAGCTTTTCTTACCATTAGACTTGGCCTCTTTATACTTCACATCCTGCCTGCTGTTGACCCTACCAAGAAAATCCTGCTGGTCCAAGTAACCACCTTTATTGGTAAACTTGAGTTCGTCCTGTATGTTGCTCTTGTCGACATACGTTGCCCAGTCAAGCCTTGATTTCTCCAACGTCGACAGCTTTGCACTCGAGGAATCGTTGATCACGGCATCTAGCAGAGAAGCTCTCTTTCTCTTTGGTGGTCGCCTCGATTTCGTTGCTATGCCTGATGTAGATTGAGGTGATTGCAAATGCGACTGTGGTTCAACAGGAGTCTCTTTTTTGATCTTTGTGGAGTTGAAATGTGCCCTGGCCTCTTCCGAGTCTACATCAACCCATTTTTCCTCCGTCACTGTGTCTCCTGCAAATTCGTAGGTCCTCTTGATCTTGATCTTTTGATTCTCAGTTGAGGAAAGATCTGCCACTGGATTCAAAGAGTTGCTAGCGGTGCTCGCCTCACCCTTAGAAGAGAAATCAGCGGATTCCGACGCTGATTCTGATGATGGTTGTTGCTTTGGTTCTGGTTTTTTATTCATTGAAGCCCACAGGGAGTCAATATCCAGAGTCGACTTCTTATTTGGTTCGTTCAACATTTTGTACTCTTTCTCCTGCTTCTGTTCCTCTAATCGTTGATGTCTCGTCTTGACTAATCCACCTTCTCCCGACTCTATCAGGGAGTACTGTTTGAATTGTTTTTTCTCATCCTGATCGATAGCAAATTCTTCATCGTCATCGTCGTCGTCATCATCATCATCGTTGTCGTCGTCGTTCTTGTTGCCTTGCTTCGTTGTGGTCTCTACGCTTGTTGGATCGTAATCTTCGTCTTCTGACTCGTTGTACTCCTCTTCTCCATCTTGCCCTTCAGCGGGAAGATCCCTTGTATTCAAAGTTTCTTCCTCTTTTCCTGTCATAATGCTGCTGGCTGTAAGTTTTTCAAACGTTTTGAGACCAGGGAAACAACGACGGTGTTTGCTCTTGGGACCAAGAGGTGTAGATATAGGCGTTCGTTTGTTCTCCTGTGTACGCGTGCCGTGCCGCCCACCGGGCAATGCCACCGGGCAATGCCACCGGGCGATGCCACCGGGCGATGCCACCGCCACGCCGAACGAGCAGGAGAGAGCGATACTCAGCGTGAGAATGCACCCAAACAGACAAACTGCCATCACCATGTTTATATAATGAAGGATGGTATATTATATACGCTGTATGAGACACTACAACAAGACATCGAATAGCCTTCTTCTTCTTCCCATTCGCTTTTCTTTGTTCCTGTACCGATTCATCACTACACATCAACCATAGACAGCCATTGAACCAATTGTCTGGATCAAACAACGCTTCGAAGACTCACACACCCTTGGAAATAGCAAAAACCAACTGACAAAACCCACACCTCTTGTACCATGCTCAAAAGAAAGAACGAAGAAAGTGAAAACATCACGGCAAAGAGGGTTGCTCTAGATAGCGATCTGGTTGAACAGAAAGACATCGAAGAAGATAAACAAAAGACTTCGGTCTCATACAACAATTCTGCAGAGAAGGGAAACGATGGAGAATTGCTGCAAGATGGAGAATCCTCAACTTCTGCTACATCGTTGGACTCAAAGGATATCCAGATGAGGGATGACCCAAATGCTGCTACAAAGAAATCAGGACCAATAAGCTCCCATAAAGTTGTGCATAATGATGACCCTACGTACGTCCACTTCAGAATGCTGTGCACCATCAGTGAAACTGCAACAATTGTTGGTAAAGGTGGAGAAACCGTCACAAAGATCAAAGAGTTGTCCAACGCTAGAGTGAACGTCAGTGAAAATCTAAGAGGAGTCCCAGAGAGAGTCATCAGTGTAAGAGGACCTTCCGAATGCGTTGCCAAAGCCTTTGGTGTCATTGCCAGAATCATTCTTGAAGAATCACTAGACCAACCTTCTTCTTTAGAATCCAAACAGCTCAACTTGAGATTGTTGTTCCCTCATACCGTTATGGGATACATCATAGGTAAAAAGGGTGCCAAGTTTAGAGAAATTGAAGACAACTCTGCCGCAACGTTGAAAGCAAACGATCAGATCCTACCTGCCTCCACAGACAGAATTCTAAATATCAGTGGTGTTGCAGATGCGATCCACATTGCAACATACTATGTTGCATCAACGGTGTTGGAACATAAACAGCAATTGACAAAGGCCATATATTATAACCCTGCAAACTATAACCAGATGAGTACACCTGTGGGTGGAGCCATGCCAGGCGGCATTCCACCAATGCCAATGTCAATGAATAACATCAACAACGGTGCTAACAGCAACCGTATGCAGCAGCAACAGCCACATCAGCAACAGCAGCCACAACAACTTCAACAGCAACAGCAGCAGCAGCAGTATCCACCCAATGGATATTCAATGATGGGAATGTCACCTCAAATGATGCAGATGTACGGTCAGATGCAACCTCCTCCAGGTGGAGTCAATTCCAAGCAGCAGGGAATGATGCCTCCAATGAACCCATTCATGGCTCAAGGATTCCCAGGTTACTCACCTGCAACAGGTGCAAATGCAGGTCAGCCTTCCCCCAACGGATTGCCTAACCATGCTGCCGGCATGAACCACACCGGCATCCAAGAAAAATTGGACTTCTACGTTCCTCAGGCCCATATTGGTCTAGTCATCGGTAAAGGTGGTAAGAACCTCAAAGACGTCAGAAGTGCTACTGGTGTCTACGTGAAGGTGAATGATGAAGTTCCAGGCGCAACAGAGAGAAAGTTGACTTTGAACGGTACTAGCTTTGGAATTCAGCAGGCCATCATGTTGATCAATAACAAGATTGAAAACGAGAGGACCAGACAATCCAGAGATGGTGGTATGCAGCAGCAGCAGCAGCAGCAGCATCATTATGGTCATCAGCAACTTCCTCCGCCACCACCTCCACAACACCAAGACCAGCAACAAAAGGATAGTGGATCAGAGTCCAAGAAGGATGACAGTGAGCCAACAACAGGTGAGAGCATGGTCGAGGATAGGTGAATTTGAAAAGGTTTGATCCTATCTGTGAATTCATCCACACTTTCCTGGTTCACTCTTCTGGTCTCCTTTCTTGATCGCTTCCACACTCTTCTCTGATGTTTTAAATTTTTTGTCTTGCTTCTGTTTCCGTTATTGTATCTGTTGTTGTTATTGTTATTGCCTGCTTTGGCTACTTTGATACTCCATAACAATTTTTAGCTCTTGCCTTCATTGATGAACGTGGGGTCAAATCTCTTTTTTTTCTTCCTAACTTTTATGTTGAATTTTATTTATCTTAAATTTGATCTTTATCTCCTTTCATTCTTCCTCTGTTCTTCCTCCGCGCATACTCTTTGTTTTCCTTTTCATCCATCTGTCTGTCATCCTCACGATCCCTTCCATGCGTTTGTCTCTTGTGCCAATCACCGTTCTGTACTTGGCTATTTTTGCTTTTTGGTACCATGTCTGATGACCATCCAACATCTTACCTCGCTTTCCTGTAATCAAAGCCCATCAAACCTTCATCTTTGGCTTTGTCTCCTTTTTTTTCGCACGCTTTCTTAGTGTTCTAACCTTACGCCTTTGAATCTTGTTTATCTTTCTCTTACCATTCGCTCAACTCTGAACTGGTTTTACGAGTTTGTGCTTTTCTTATAATATCCTTGCATATTTCGCCGCTTTTCCATTTACTTCATCCTACATCATGGATGTGCGACGGTACATACCATCTAGAGAACCCTAGCATCGGCTAGGATCATCATACTACATATACAGCTCTTTCATAATGCTGATTCCTATTTTCCGATATACACTATTGTAAAAAGGACGCTAGGTTTTCCTATCTTTGGATACTAAAGATGAGGCACACCAAACACCGTCAAAATCATGTTGAAAACACTGAACAATCCTTCACCCAACACCAACCCGCTACTAAAGATGATCATTTTCACCTTCTCATCCCCGTCGGTACCACCAATTTTGGGAATGTTAACCTTTTTGATCCAATAGTATGAGATCAACCCACCTAAAAATCTAGCAAAAGTAAACGAAGGAGCATTATAGATCCCAATTCCAACTGGTACACCACTAGGAAGATACTTCATGTATTTGAACCATTTGTGCTTGTCACTAGTGATTATATTCTTCATCAACGAAATACATCCAAAAACAACACCAAAGAAGATGGAATACTCAAGGACATAAGGAGGAAGCCCCGATCCATTGACCAACCTTGCACAATCGATCCAAATAACAGCGGTTGGAATCTTGAACGTTGAATTTGGTATGTCGTAGAGATAATTGTACACCTTGTACATCGTACTGCTCAAGATGATAGACACTATCGAACCATATATCTGAGCAACAAACTGAGCCTTAGGTGAAGCACCCAACAAAAATCCAGTCTTTAAATCCTGCATTAGATCACCCGCCTGTTGAGTTGCCGCTTCTGAAATGGCACCGCTGATAAGATTGATAAGGATTGCCCCTGGGGTGTTCCTCGGAATGATCAGAGCAAAGATTAACTGGGAAAGTTTGCCGATTCCAGAGACTGGATTGAGGTCGGTCTCACCTAGGGCTTTGACTCCCAACACTGACAAGACCAACGAAATTATCACTGCTGTTGCTGTTGCATAGTATGGCACGATTGGACCAAACACAAGACGTGTTGTAACTACACACCCGATACAGGAGACGATGAGACCAATAACCGTTGTTCTTGTTGATATTTGGTGGATTGGGTCAACGTCCTGTATGGACGATAGCGTTGATGATGAAGAAGAGACCAACGATTGGTTGTCGTCTGCAGACAAGCCTGATTTGGAAGTCTGTGAGGGAATACCAGGTGATGATGATTCATGTTCGCCGTGGTACACCCCTGAAGAGGAGTCTTCATCGGAGGGCACCTCCTGATCATCGATCAGTCTTTGACCTTCTGCATTTTCATTTTGAGTTCTTTTTATTGTTGATTTCTGTTTCTTGAATAACGGAATTAAAGCTTTAGCACTTAGGACCAAGAAAGAGATGATGGAATCGCTTATCATTATGCTCAAACTGATCCACATGATCCAACCTTCTGACCCTTCAATCCAGTCATCGATTGGGCCAGGGGCCCAACCTTTCAACTTTGCCAGAGGACTCAAGACACACCATCCTAGGAACATTCCGAATAGCATGTATGCGGTGGTGTAGAAACCCATGATTATTCCTTGACCAACGTATGCAGGTGAAGGTTGGAAGTTCAAGAGGTAGTTTTTGGATAGGTAGGAACCAAATATGGGTAATGACTTGATCTGAGGAATGAAGTATGAGATTATCGTGTAAGCTGACGATCCAGTTGCCGTTATCACGAGTAGTCGAATGTTGGTACGGTACGATTCCATCTGATGGAGCCTGTACAAATCCTGAGATTCTATTATTGTTATGTTGTTTGGATTATGCTGATGGCTGTGTTCGAGTGATGGTTGTGGTGACTGCAATTGTAATAGTTCCTCTTCGTCTTCTGGCTGGTCTTCTCCAATTGTAGAAAGATCATTTTTTCTCCTTCCATTTCTCCTGCTCAATCCACTTGTCTGTTCATTGTCATCTTCCTCTTCTTCGTACAGTCCTGATTCATTCACCTCGGTACCATGAAACACCGCGATCAAAGTGGCTGTAGCAGAACCACTGGGGAACGGGAGTTTCTCCTTAATGATAAACTGTTTCCTCAAGGGAATTGCAAAGAATATCCCGAAGAACGCCAATCCCAATGACCAGGCCATCAACTTCCATATGCTCGTTATATCCACGCCTTCTTTGTATCCCGATTCTTCTATCGTCATCAATTTTTCAATTGCTGGAATGATACCCACGAAGCCATAAGCCAAGGGACCAGTAGCAACCGCCACCGAGACCGATTGTACAAACACGTTTTCAACGTCTGTGAATTTGTAGTCCAAATGGTTCTGTAATGTTTTGAAGATTGAAAAACCGAGCAAGGCCGAAGGCAGGGACATCATTGAGACCCAACCTGTCTGTAGTCCGAACTGGAAGTTTGAAATGAGCACTATGGAGCCAATCAGTATTCCTGCCACTGTTGACCGAAGAGTCATTTGTGGCAGGTCTGCCTTTGTCTGTGTTTTCACGCGGGTTGGAGAAACTGGTAGTCTTGTCATGATTGGCATCGTATCTTTGAAAAATCGAGGAGTTTGTCCTGTCGGACTGAACAAATATGGATGTAGGTCCCTTTGGAAAGTTAAGACTAGAGTATATGCAGCGGATGTGGCGCTAATTCTTCCTGTTCTGTTTAATGTATAATAAGAATCCGCTGTTATCAATCAAAGAAAGAGAGGAAACAAATGTGGTCGATGAAATCTTGATCAAACAACAAGGGCCAACCGTTTTACTATTTTTCCGATCTCCACATCTGGGCTGAACATTACTAATCTCCGTGTGTGGAAACGGCCAAGGCGCATTGCTCTCCCCGTCTTATCCTTCCCTCTTTTTTTTTTTTCAACGTGAAAAGTTTCCTAATTGGGGCATCTCCGAGCAAACAATTTGATGTGGCGCATGGTAAAAATGTGGCGCATGCTATTACGGATAGAGCTTTTTTAAGAGCAAGTTTGACATGACAACATTGACCATCATTAACATTTGCTAGATGAGAATCAGAAGAATATAAAGGCGAATAAGAGAATGTCTAATCAATCACCAGACACACTGTAGAGAAAAGGGACACAGTACGAAAAGAAAAAAATCAAAAGGGAAGCTTTATTCAAATAGCATGTACTTCAAGATATCACTCAAGGTGATAACACCAATCAACTTCCCACTGAGATCAACGATGAACAGCCTGTGTAGCCTCGACTTTCTTATCGTTTCCAATATCACGCACAGGTTATCGTCCAGTGTACAGGTGTAAACACCTTCGAAGTCGTCCGACCTTTTCATAAGGGCCTCTCCGACGCTCAACGATAGATCGGTATACATTCCACCTTTGATCAGGGATAGCACATCAACGGCCTCGTACACGTTGATTAGCTTATCCTGCTCGTCAACAATAGGCACAGAACTGACTGATTGGCTGATCAACAAATGAATAACGTCCATCACTGGAGTTTCTAGTCTAACTGCAGATAGATTCTTCGTTGTACCAACGCTCAACTCGCTCAATGGTTGTAGCAGGATCTTTGTCTCTTTACAGTTCATACTGACAAACTTGAGAATTCTGTACTGGGTCAAGACTGAAACGACAATCTCACGGTGTGTCTTTTCATCTTCGTCAATCAATGGGATTCTCCTGGCAGAACTTTCAATCATCTTGACACATGCCTCGTATAGTGATTTGAAAGGATGGATGGATATCGTTTCCAACTGTGGGGCTCCTATTGCCTTTTCGACATCCCTTAGTCCATCCAAGGTTAAATTATCGACAAATTGGAACTGATCGGGGTTTTGAGAGTAGTACTGAATAACATTGATGAAATCGGAAGAGGTTAACAAACCTGCAAATCTTGAAGTTTTGCTGTTCCATAGCGGAGCCGAAACAATGCTATTTTGAAGTAAAATGTTCAAGGCTCTCTTCACCAGCAATGAAGTTTCGAACACAATTAGACGATAGGAGACGGGTAAAACGTCAAAGGAATTCTTGCTCTGAAGAAACGAACGGATTGCCTTTAGTGCTATTTGTTGGTCCTTTCTGATTTGTTCTGGAGACAGATGGGAAGACAAAGAAGTCTGATGGGAGGTTGCAGGAGTCATATGCACCGATGACGAACTCATTGTGGCTTATCTAATTCTGGGTTGATATGGAAAAGACACTGACGGTGTGACTGGGGTTTGGTTATTGAAGGAAGATGTCAGATGCAGATGAAAGATGCAAGATGGCGATGAATGAAACAATGAATTCGGACAGTATCCGTAGTGATAGCCTATGATTTGCAAGTTGGCTCGGCTTCAAGATCTTCTAAATTGTGATTTGAAGTGTAAGATGATTGATATACAGGGAAGCATGGTATTGAAAGATTCTTGGTGTTGTACTTTGCTTTACATGACATATAACACACCTCTTCCACTTTAACAGAATTGGGTGTTGCTGCTCTCAAGAGAGAGGAGTTTGGCTAGAGCACACCTCTGCACCGACATAAATTCAGACAGATCAACAGCCTCCGCGGAGAGCCACCGGGGATGCCACCGCGGAGACACGGGCAAACTCACACGGTGCACTGACACGCTCACGCGAGACGCAGAGGAAAATAACAGACAGTACGCGACGCAGATGGAACTGGCGTTTGGTTATGTCCTAAAGGGTACAAAACTGTTCCTTAACGGTCAAATTCCAGGTTTATTTGACTTGATACCCTCTTTTCCCTCTTTTTATCTGTTTGTTGTTTCCCCAATTCAAACGTGCATCCTTTCACTCACTTAATTATACACTCATTTGCCTCCAGATAACTACTGAACGTATCAACACTCCTCGTCTCCTTCCGCTCTCACACCATAACCAAATGAACAGTTACCAGGAAGGAGTGCCAAAGGTCGTCGGAGCTAGTCATCGCTTCGACCAGAGTGATAACAACACCATCGATGACGCTGAAGGTTTCACCTTTGAAATAGGCCCATCATCAAAGAGCAAAAAGCAGCTTCCAGCTTTTGCATCCCATCTGGATTCAAACTCAAACACCAATGGTAAGTAACAAACAAGCAACCTTTTTCTTTCCTTCGCTGCCTCTCCCTACTAACACAATATTCCCAACCCAGACTTCCTCAAACCTGTCGAATCAAATACCCTTCGAACTCCTATTACAAACCATCTGCAAACTTTTGAAACGCCATCTGGAAACTCGAGAGGAACATCACCGTTAAAGCTGGACTTGAAGTCAGGCGATGGAACTATCGACTCTACTCCGAATAAAGTTGGAGACTACACTGCCACCGCTACCACCACTGCAACGACACCCAAGGATAGATTAGACTTCAACTACATCCTGGAACAAATGTCACCAATGCCTGGCTCATGGGTCATTCCTCAAGCTGAAACGTTCGAAGTTGAGAAGCAGAATGACGCCTCAAAATACAATAACTTGTTCATCAACACTACAGAGAGTTCTCCCGCTAGTGCATCTTCCAAGAACGAGGATCTAGTTTTATCCTCATTAGAAGGTGAATTAGAAGATGGTGAGGATACTGCAACAACACAACACTTGTCATTTGCTTCCAAAGAAGTATTGACATCAAAGACAAAGGATACACCATCACCTTCACCACTACCAATCAAGTCCATCGCGTCTCCAAGACCGGACGTTCCTAATAGCACCGACAAATCCTTTGATTTGAACCGTTCGGCAAGTTCCAATGGCAATGCCTTCAACAAAATATCCAACTTGGGCTCTATGTTGACCGACGTCTTGGGATTGTCCTCTAGTAATAGGGACAAGTCGACTACCCAAGACAATGGCGATAATGAGTACGATGGGGATATAAGCAAAAACGTGGATGACAGCACTTCCTCCTACCTTGACACTTCAAACGTGACTGTCCTAACCAGCGAACTGAGCATGGCAAAGGTTTTAAAGGACGAAGAACAACCTTATACTGGACAGCAAGATTCAAGAAATAAAAACGAATATGAAGATCGTGACGATTCATCATCCGTCTCAGAGAGCAACTTTGTTGATCTGGATGATCCTGAATACTCCCTACAGACATCGATGCTGCAAGGCGATTACGACGATATTCACAATGCTGAAGAAATGAACAAAGATCTTGATTCAACACCAATAGTTTCACAGCTTGACCAGTTCCGTGATCAAGATGCTACTCCAACTCTGGAAGATACAAAGAGATTCACGAACCCGTTGAATTCAAATGATTTGAGACTCTCCGTTGCCAATTCAAGATACTCTCGTGCATCTTCCCCATTGATAGAAATGCCAATCTACGAGGAGGATGAAGAGGCTGACGAAGATGCCGTTACGGTAGACCCACTAGGTAAGACGAAAAAGCCTACGTTGGCTCTCAGAACAGGCCAGTTCAACTCTCCAAAAGGCTTATCGTCACCTAAATCACCAGCATTCATTTCTGGAGGGACGTTTTCTGGCATCACAACAGCCAAGAATGACGTTCAACTCTTACCTGGTAGCCCTGCAACATCGGTGTCATCCGAAAGAGTTGCAGAAGGCCTCGAAAGGTTGAATTTCACCAACGAAGAAGAAGAAGAGGATTGTGTTCCTGCTGGCCTTGTTGCGCAAGATAATACTTTGTCACCAGTTGCCAACGATCCACAAGGGTTATCTGTTCAACCTTCCTCTGGCGTTTCAAACACAGTTGGAGCTTCACGCCCTTCTACAGAAGAAACACCATTATCGAAAACATCTCTATCAAATGTGACAAATGCCGGGGATACCAACAGCTCTCCGTTATCATTTGCGTATATCCCACAACAGCACCAGCAACAGCAACGTCAATCAACCGTGAGGGCGAGTACCTCATCCAGCATATATTCTGTTGTCCCTGAATCTTCCGAAAAGAGGTCGACAACAATGCTGATTGGTGATAGTACAACCAACCCATTGAACCAAATAATTGAAGATGAAGAGGAGCTTGATACCTACAAAGAGTATCAGCCATCAGTGCCACAACGAGAGATACAGCAAAGACCTCATCTGAACTCACATGCCAGTGTGTCATCCAGCATATACACAACTCAACCTTTAACTCCAATGGATGGAAGGTTCCCATTGAGCAGTACAGATGGCGTTGATCGAGGAGTCTCACGTCAGCCAAATCATGTTGCCACCTCTACCACAAGCGCCTACCAGACTCCATCCAATGGAAGTACCCTACCAGATGAGACCGACTTGGTATTCACAAACACTGAAAATGTGAGCCAACCACAGTCTTCGGCAAATATGACCCATTTAGCAACAGCAACGGCAAAAGCCTCTACGATATCAGCTACATCTCAAAAGAAGCCAAGAGTCTCAGTGAGACAAACATCGCTCTATCAAAGAGTCAATGACGATAGACTATCCGCTCTTCCTGGCCCTAACTCCAGTAGGACAATTCCTCAAAGCTCTTCATATGGAGATTCAACTTACATGATGAATGAGCTGTTGAAAAACCCACTTTCCAATGAAAGTACGCACGAAATGAGTGCTTCGTCAACCAGTAACATGCTTTCAACGAGTCTTGAAGCCTCCAGTCTTGAAGGTGGTGGAGTCTACGACGAAGATGACGAAGAAGAAGATTACTCAGCACTATTTGTCACTGCTACTTATCCATTTGATTCTTCAACTTTGGAATCTGAGAACGATTCCGCCATCTGCTTGTCTTTTAACCAAAATGATATTGCCTTCACTTATTCATTGGACGATTCGGGATGGGGAGAAGTCACACTTATAGGGACGTTGAAGAGAGGCTGGGTTCCAATGAACTATTTTAGAGGCACGTTGGTGGATGCTGGTGACGTTGATGATCTGCTTGGATTGAGATCTTCCAATGAGAAGCAACTCAAAGGAAACTCCCAGGTTGCCGCATCTAGAAGACCGTTGAAGAAGCTATTCAAGAGCGCTGGAACCTTCCTGTTGAATCCACAGAGCAAACCTGTCTATGTCAAAGGTGAATTAAAAGGTTACACGTTTGATATCAATTATATCAATGGAATAACCTATGGTATCAGACTGTTACTGAAAGAAACGGACTGCATATCCAGAACCAGCGAAATTGTACAAAGAAAGCCAATCATTAGAAAGTTGAGAAAGAAGCTATTGCGTGACTGGTCGGACCTCATCTTTAAAGCCAAAGACTATCTTCATACAGTTGACGTCACCAAGATTGAGTACTTGCAGCTAATGACGTACCAGGTTTTACAAAAGGCCATCTCTTTCTTGGACATTTGGGGGTTGGGCAGTGATGATGAGACTGACAAGTCGTTAGCTCAGTCCTCTGCACCTACAACCACCACCACCGTTCCCAACTACATCCAACATCCAAGATCGCTCAACATTGTTTACTTGACACAACCACCTATTGCATCCTACAGGATCAACGAAGTCTATAACCATGCTGTTAGTTATCTTGCCCTGATATCGGGTAGGTTGGATCTTGTTGAACATAACGTTCATGGTTGCCATGTCTTGGAGAATATCAGTGGACAAGTGAACTTGTTGCTTTCTGAGTTGAGGTATATTGGTACCTTGATAAAAGCGTTGACACCCTCTGATTACTTGGCCCCATCCTCTTTGCCTCACAGGCAAAAGCAGAGGCAACATACTGTGCCAATTGCTGAGCAGTTGTTAGCATTGGAATCTAGCTCTGTTCAGCTGGAAGCATTGGTCAATTCTTTGAACAGAAACGTCAAGGTTTTGATTGATGTTGCTAACAGAAGAAACATTTCCAACAACATGAAAGGAGCAGCAGGTTCAATAAAAGGTCGCAACAATCAGCAGCTAAGCAGAAACGCCACTATGAAAACGTCGAACAACAATGATGACGTTAATGGTCTATACTTCTACACCAAAGAAGGAGGAGATGTGATCAGTTCGGCATGTCAGATGATTCCACTAATATCGTCATCTTACAAAACGATCAAGCATGTGATGCATCTACTAGGCACCAAGGCTGACTTCAATATGCCGAACTCGAGAAGATATCCTGACTTTGAAAGAATGGCAATTACCCCCGAACTGTTCATCAAGAAATGTTCTGTCGGTTTAATTCACGATAAGTCGGTCAGCAGACAGGTTAAACAATATCACCAGTCGAAGAAAGAGACAGGAACCAAGGAAAGGGCAGATGATGCCATGACCAACAGGGCATCAAAGAGATTCTCTATGTTTAGAGCTGGTGATTCAGGCAACATGGAGATCACCAATGATGGATTGGACTTCTTGTCCGAGTTTCAACCGAAAAACTCCTCACCGTTCATTTCCAACTCTGATGGTAGCTTTGATCAGTTGATCAGTGAAGCTGATGATGGGACACCCCGTTATGAAGGTTTCAACCAGGAAGATGAGATTATCAGAGGCACCAACGATGAGATTATTGGATCTTCGTTCCGTTCCCTTGTTGCTATGTTGACGGATGAAAACAACCCCCCAGACTACTTTTTTACATCCACATTTTTCCTCACTTTCAGAATCTTCTCCCATGGCTCGATATTATTGGAGCAGCTGGTTTCAAGATTTGATGTCAGTGACACAATCTTGGAGAATGAAAGACTGAAGGGTAAGTCAGGAATGCATTCCTCAATGGATTCCAAAATTAAATCAAGAAGGAAGCTTGTTTGTAAGACATTGCAACTGTGGCTTGAGAGTTACTGGAAACCAAGGGCTGATTACATCTTGTTGGCCCCTCTATTGAACTTTTTCAACGAAGGGATTAAGACCCATCTACCTATCGAAGCTTTCAAGCTTTTAGAGATTGCTTCGCGTTTGGTTGGTCAGCCACCTGTTGAAACCATAAAGGACAAGTTAAACTACTACAATAACATTGATAACGATTCTCAGTTGATTCCAAGAAAGATTTCACCAAAGTTGCAGAAGAAGCACATTTCGAAGCATCTCTCGAGATTCTCATTTGGTGGTCCTTCGAGTGGTTTGTTACATGAGATAGATGCGTACAACTCGTTCCTTGATGATATTGAAACTTACGATTTGGACAGGGTTGAAACAAACGTCAGCAAGAGAGACAGCGCTGCAAGTGCAAGGAACTCGGTCAACATGGGATTATCAATTGATTTGAAAAACTCAAGCTCCAACAGCTTGTTGCTAACTGCGAGACACTTGGCCGTCATTGAAAAGATGATTGGATCGTACAGAAATATGCTTTCCGCCCATTGGGTTAAAGATGTAAAGGTCTTGAAGAGTCCAACTTTCAAACCTTTAAGTACTCAGGCTCTGATTGAATCCTGGTGGAAAACTTCTCAAGAATCATGGAAAATTGTCAACCAAGATTTGGCCCTCTTGAACTTCAACGGTTTGGAAATTGCCAAACAATTGACGCTGATTGAAAGTAAGATGTTTTGCTCTATCAAAGCTGAAGAATTGCTAAACCAAAATTTCACTTCGAAGAAGCTTCACTTGAACTTGTCACCAAACATTCAAAAATCTGTTTTGTTCACCAACGTTCTGAGTGACTACGTCATTGAGTCTATTTTACAACCAAACTTGAGTATTAAGCAACGTATACATGCTCTAAAGTGCTGGTTGAAGATTGCCATCTCATGTTTGTACTTGCGAAACTTCAACTCATTGGCATCCATCATGACTTCTTTGCAAAGTTTCTTGATCTCAAGAATTTCCAAGATTTGGGAGGGGCTGTCAGATAACTACAAGGACCTGTTCCAATTCCTCTCATCGATCATTCATCCTGAGAGAAACTATCTATCATACAGGACAAAGCTCAAAGATCTTTTGGTTTCCAATCTGGAAGAAGATTTGGAGATTCCAACAGTTCCATACTTGTCTTTATTCCTACAGGACTTAACATTTGTGGTTGACGGAAATCCAAACTATAGAGCCAATTCCAAATCGTTCCTTAACCAAAAGGTGATCAACATAGACAAGTACTTCAAAATCACCAAGATCATTTCCGATTTGCAAGCTTTGCAGATTCCATATAAGGATGTTGGAGAAATGTCCACTCACTACAACAAGGACAGTGAAATCGAGTTGATTAGGTCAAACACTTTGAAGAATATGAATGCCATTGGTGGAGAGAGTGACCAATTCAGCGACAATCAGTTTGCTGAAATGTTTGATATTGCCGGAGTTCCTTGCTTGCAAGAGTTGATCCTGTTGGAAATTTGGAAGGTGAAGCAGATCAATGTCAAGGAAGACGACAGAGCTTGGAAGTTGAGTTGTGCGATCCAGCCTAGGGATGAATAATTGATGGTGGTTTAATCTTACAATAGTATCTATTATCTTTATCACCAAATTTTTTGTTTTTTACCCTAAGGCCCTACCATATCCAGAATTCCTTCAGCTGCCTGTTTCTCGTGTATACATCTTCAGTTTTTCTTTTTGACTGTCTGTTATTTTTTGCGCTTCTGTTCGAACGGGATTTCTTATAGCTAATAAATTAATGGGGATGAGATATGAAAGAAAAAGAAGGGAATAATGACGAAAAATATAAATAAATTACACAATTGAGTTTGCTTTATACATGAACCGAGCACCACGGAGCTTCTTACTTCTTAGCTTCAGCAGCAGCTTCCTTTGCCCTCCTCACGTTACCAATGTAGTTGATGGCAGAACCAGCCTTGAAGAACTCTATTTGATCCTCGGACATGGTATGCTTACACTGGAATTCAAAGGTGCTACCATCCTTCTTTGTCACATGCATCGTCAAGAAACCACCGTTGTCTCCTCCCTTGGCCACCAAGTCAGGTAGTCCAACGGTAGTCAAGACATCACCCGAACTTATCTTATCATAGTCTAGTTCATCAGCAAACGTGAGTGGTAGCATACCTTGCTTCTTCAAGTTTGTCTCGTGAATTCTAGCGAAGGATTTAACAAGGAGGATTTTACCACCCAAGAATCTTGGAGATAGGGCAGCATGCTCTCTTGCTGAACCTTCACCATAGTTGTGCTCAGCAAGAACACACCATGGTCTGTCTTCGTCCTTCCATTTCATCATTAATTCAGGAATACCCATTGCTGTTCCATCCAAGTCGTATGCGATGTTAACCTCACCAGTCTCTTTGTTTTGAGCACCAATCAAGGTGTTGTACGATATGTTTTCCAAATGACCCTTGTATTTCAACCATGCACCTGCTGCTGAGATATGGTCCGTGGTACATTTACCTTCAACCTTTAGCAGCACAGAGGTCGACAACTCCTTCCCATTCCAAGCGTCAAATGGATCGAGAAGTTGTAGTCTGTCCGAATCTGGAGAAACACTGACTTGAACTTCTGGCTTAGGCTTTGGTTCTAGGTCCGGATAAAACTCCGCTCTACCAGCGATGAAACCGTTCGATGGCAAGTCATCACCCTTTGGAGGTTGGAACCTGAAATCTTCACCGTTATCTAGCTTGATAGTGTCTTTCATTGGATTGAAGCCCATGTCACCAGAATAGATCATAGCGGTGACTATATCTGGAGACGTCAAAAAGTTCATGGTGTTTCTATTACCATCGTTTCTTGCTCTAAAGTTTCTGTTAAACGATGTGAAGATGACGTTGGTATCCTTTGGTGCAGACTCACCTCTATCCCATTGACCGATACATGGACCACAGGCATTGGCTAACACAATGGCACCGTTATCTTCAAAGGTTGAGATCAAACCATCCCTTTCTATCGTTGCTCTGATCTGTTCAGAACCAGGCGTCACAAAGAATGGAATCTTTGGTTTTAGTCCAGCGGTTGCGGCTTGTTGAATGATGGAGACAGCTCTTGACATGTCTTGGTACGAAGAGTTGGTACATGAACCAATTAGACCTGCTGTGATGTTCTCTGGCCATTCGTTTTCCTTTGTTGTTTCTTTCAACTTGGAGATTGGGGTTGACAAATCAGGCGTGAATGGACCATTCACACTTGGCTCTAGCGTATTGAGATCAATTTCAATGATTTGATCATATTCTGCACCTTCGTCTGCAGTCATGAATCCAAAGTCTTTATTCACCTGTTGGGCCAACTCTGCTATTGGACCTCTGTTTGTTGCGTGTAGATAGTCGTAATGAGCACGTTGCATTGGGAAGGTGGATGTTGTGGCACCGATTTCAGCACCCATATTACAGATGGTAGCCATACCAGTACAACTCAAAGTCTTGACACCTTCACCAAAGTATTCAACGATGAAACCTGTACCACCTCTAACGGTCAAGAGACCGGCCAAGTGTGTGATGACATCCTTTGGTGATGACCAACCACTCAACACACCGGAAAGTTTGACCCCTAGAACTTTAGGAGCTTTCAATTCCCATGGAGTACCGGTTAAAGCATCGACGGCATCGGCACCACCAACACCGATGGCAATGGCACCTAAACCACCTGCATTTGGAGTGTGGGAATCGGTACCCAACATCATCAAACCTGGAACGGAGAAGTTCTCCAAGACAATCTGATGGATGATACCAGAGCCAGGACCCCAGAATTGAATACCGTACTTCTCACCACAACTCTGCAAGAAGTCGAAAACTTCCTTGTTTGTTGCAATGGAAGAAACCAAATCAAGCTCTGCACCTTCTTTACCAACGATCAAGTGATCACAATGGATGGAACCAGGAACAACGGTGGAAGCCATACCACAAGTCATGAATTGCAATAGAGCCATTTGTGCCGATGCATCCTGCATGGCAACTCTATCTGGATTCAACTTCAAGTATTTCAAACCTCTGATTTGTTTTGAGGAGGTGCTACCTGCGAGTTCCTCTGGATTCACCAAGTGAGAATACAAGATCTTCTCTGCTAGGGTCAATGGCTGATCATTCAGGATACGCTTGACCTGTGCCAGGTTGTTGATTAGCTTTGCATATGGTGGGGTTCTGGATTCGAATCCTAGAGGGTATTTGATGCTGTCGACTGTTGTTGCAAGAGAACGAGTTGTTGTTCTCTTTGCCAGACTTTGAGAATTCCTTATCTGTCTGAATGCGAGCATTGTTGGAGTTGCAATTATATTATCCAGGTGGATACCTTCGAAAGAGTATTATGGAGAATATAGTGATTCAATAAGTTCAAACCTTGACCAGATTTCAAGCTAAAGTATCGAATAACCTTGAACCAAATACAGCACAGCTTCCAATAATATTGAAGCATTACCAATTTAGTCATCACCAAATCAGGAGAATTGAGGACCAAAAATCTCAAAAAAAAAATTTGGGTGAAAAATTTTGTGCGAGAGTGATGAAAAGGGTCGTGTGCCTCCCGTAAGCGGACCGGTTCCGCAAGATCTGACAGGGTGACTTCTGAGGCTCTAAACGTTTTATATTGATCTAAATAGAGTAAACAGACTACGAAACAATGATACTTTGAACCACCTGCGAAGCTTTGACAAGCTCCTCGTCAAACCAACGTTTACCTGTTAGTTGCAATGCAATGGGAGCACCTGCAAACTCGCTTGCATCGTTGTACAGTCCATACTCGTATGCTTCAACATCAGAACGAGTAACGTACGTTTTATCAGGGGCATCCAATTCAGCATCACACTTCAATCCAGTTGGGAATACAGTGTTTGGGAAGTCGAGAATGTTCCATAGGTTTGTGTAACCCCAATAATGGATGGTCTCAGGCTTAGCAGCAACAGAAACGTACGCAGGACTCAGGATGAAGTCAACATCCAGCTCTTTCATCTTTTCTAAATATTTGATACGGTTGTCATCTCTGAGCAGGCATACATTGTGGTTTTTGTGAATGCTAACACCATCATCACCACAGCCAAACATCAGTGCAATCTTGGAAAGTTTGGTCAATGGCTCACCGGAAAGCGCAAGTGCATCCTTCTGATCCTTGTTCCCATCTCCGTTGTATCCGGATCCACAGGCTATAACCAACTCTTTGACGGCAAAGGAATCCCACCGGACAACCTTGGCCCCTGCTTTTGTCAGTTTGTCAGCAGCAAGTTTCAAAGCTCTAAGAATTGGAGGGGTAGGTAGAACAACACCATCGTCGTAACAAATTGCTATTTTTAAGCTTTTAACATCCGGAATTGGAACGTCCCTCCAAGGCATTGGAACGAGCGTAGCATCTATTTCCCATGGTTTGGCAGCAAGAGAAGCTTTCATGAAGAGATCAATATCCTCCGCTGAACGGGCAAGAGGGCCAAGAACGGCACAAACTGTTTCTTGAACACCAGTATCACCCGATGAAGCACCCAACAAGGAGAGTCTCTTTTGGGTTGGTCTTAGACCCCAAACACCACAGAATGCAGCAGGACAACGGATCGAACCTCCAATGTCTGAGCCTAGACCAAAAACGGAACCTTTCAAAGCGGTAATTGCACCTTCACCTGAACTTGAACCACCTGTTGTCAATGACGTGTTGTGTGGATTCTTGCAGATTCCTGTGATGTTGTTGTTAGAACACAAGTGCATCAATAGTTGGGGTTCCGTTGTACGGATGTAAAAGATAGCACCTGCATTTAGGAGAACCTCAACAGTTAAGCACCAATCGTCAGTGACATTTTCAATTCTTCCACAGTATCCAGCATGGGTGATCTTCCCCTTGTAGTTGTAATGCTCTTTCAAAGAGACTGGTAGGCCGTGCAATGGCCCAACAGTTTTACCTCCTGTTGATTTGTAGTATTCGTCCAATTCTTTAGCACGTTCCAACCCCTCGTCCATGAATAGTTCCATTGCACAGTTAGTCAGTTGATGGGCAGCCGTTGCTCTCTTTGCAAAGGCGGTGAACACTTGAACCGCAGTCAGTTTTCCCGTGGCCAATTGATCGACCAGAACAGTTCCTGAAGACTCTGTTATTTCATAATCACTCTCACTAAGGTGGCTCTTGACAACTTCTGTCACGTCAATACCTGTTTCCTTTGGAAGAAGATCGTCTGGAATCTTGTACTCGTTCAGAATGCCTGCTCCTAATCTATTCCTATAGGCCTCGATCTTTGGCAAAAAGGTTTTGAATAGTTCTGGATCTTCCGTAGTGTTTTCAAACGGGCCAAAAAACATGATGCTGTGCTGTCACTGCAATTGGTAGATATGGCTTGTTTGTCTGTTCAAGAACAGAGGAAGATAGCCAAAGCAAAAGAGAGAGAAAGAAAGTGGAAGATATATATACCAGCCAAAGCCAGGACAGCCTTATCGCCATTGCCTAAAGAGGAAACTCTATTCGGAGAGATTCATAACCGCGTTGAGCCGCACAGCCTTGAAGCAATTCTCGTTTGGTATCTAAGGCTGTGCTATAGCTACGTAATACATCACGCAACCTAGCCTAGCAGAGGATCGCATCGCCTTCTCTGTGTGGTGTTTGTAGGCTATTGGTAACGTCTCCATACTCGGAGAGGTTGAAACAGGACAGAAGAGAGCACAACAAGCCTTCTGTACAAACAACCAGTCCTGTTTCTTTCTTCTTTTGAAACAAAACAAAAGAAACATATACTTGGAACGTTGGGCTTAATTTCCAATTTTTTTGCTTGCGCAGATTGAACAGTCTCTCAGCTATGGATCCTGAACAGAATGGAAGTGAGGCAAAGCCTCCACAATCACAGACGACAAGCGCTTCTGCACTAGCAACGGCACCAGTACCAGCACCAGCGCCAGCAGCACCAGTAACCACAACATCTACAACAGCAGCACCAGTATCATCAATAGAATCTTCTCAAAAGACAAATTCATCACAACGCCCGCCCATATGTGCCCTGTTTTTGACAAAGTTTGATGTTCATAAAGGTTACGACTTGAGATGGTACAGATCCTTGAACAACTCCATCTATAGTCCGAAGGATCTTGAGTTCAAGACCCTTCCATCAGGGTTGCATTCAAATTTGAGCGATATCATCTGTTTCGTGCAGGAGAAGCAACAACCCCTAGATGGCGGTTCCTTACCTACCACACCCACAGCTGAAAATCTCCTCTATGGATTGTCCCTATTCAAGCAGAACGACATTGGCAGTCAGCTGAATTCAAGTGGGTCCTCCATCAACAGAGAGAATGTCAAGATGTACTCTCTAGGTGTCCTTATTGATCCAACACATCTAAACGAGATGCCTTCCCCCGGTAATGTGTCCACGTGGAAGGCCAAAATATACTCGTCCTGTTGGGCATACAGAAACGATTTGAACCTGTTACTCTCAGAGTTTATGGCATCCACAAGCGAAGAAGAAGAGACCACAATGTGCAACTCTTTTGAACAGTTCTTTGAAATCAACAGGTTCAAAGGTCCGAATGACCTTTCCACAAAGTTCAAGGATATCATGAGAAACGTGAACATAAATAGAAGAAAATCGATCCAGACACTTATCAACGATGAGTTGAAGACCAACAATGACAGTAGCCTGACGATGGACAACGAAACAACATCTGTTGCCACGTCACTTTCTGAACCAACCATACCAAAGTGTAACACCATGCTCGACCACGTTTCGGTGGATGATGAGCATATGATCAACTCACTGATTCCACTGGTGGAAACCTTGGGCCCATTGGTTTTTAAAATCTGGAAGCTCTCATTGCTTAGAAAAAAAGTCATCTTGTACAAGCCACAGCACGGATCATCATCTGCCTCCTATCCATCTTCCTCCTCTTCTGCCTCCTCCCTCCGAAATGGTACTGAGAACATTGAAGACGAGGAGCACATAAACCATACACCCATTAGTGAATTTTCAAAGTATATCTACTGTATCTCGTTGATATCATCAATACCAAAAGAGATCAGGTTACCCTTGATCAAATCGGGAGTGTCCCAATTGGATAAACTCGAGTTTAACACTCCAATATACAACGTGACAGTCAACGATATAGGATTCCTCAAGAGATTCAAGGATGGATTTATAGCATCCACCACCGACCAGATCATCTTGGAAAAGCCTGACTTGTACGACTATGCTTTGAAGTTACCAATTATCAAGCCTCGTGCTGCTTTAGGCTTGGCACAGGTTGATGAGAACGAGTTTGTTCCAATGATAACCAGTTCGGAAGACAGACAAAAGAAGAGACAGCTTCTTGCAACTCCAAGGGATCTAAAGAGGTTCAAACTGCTGTTCAAAGCACTGCTAAGCAACGATCACACCCAAACCATTGATGAATCCTCCGAGGAGTTCCAACATAAGGACGAAGCTGAAGAAGACCAGGATGATGCAAACTTGCCTCCGTATGCACAAAGGACAACCGAATCAACCTCTGTCAAAGAGCTCTTTTGGAAAGGTTTCTCATGGTGGGCAACAGCAGGTAGTTCCGATTCGAAATTGGACGAGTACGATATCGAATACGAACTGTTTGACGATGTTTCAAAGGATGAGATTGAAAAGTTGATCTCCTTGATTGGCTACTTCCAAAAGCTAACGATCAAGCTGTTCAACATGCTCATCGATATAGTTAATAACCATAATTCTGACCATTTGAATGAAAGGCCTTACGAGGATACTGAGGAAGGCACCACTTTGCTCGGTGACGAGGCCAATAGACCAAACAGTACCACCTCCACGATATGGATCGAACCTCAGGATGTTCATGAGATGGGATTGGATCCGTACAGTGCCAGCGACTGTGAATTTTTGGTTGAGTTGGTCCACGTTTGGTGGGGTAAACATGCCGAGATTGGCGGCTATTTTGGAAATCTCTGTTGCGCTTAACTTTGCGGTCTATCTTGGTATTCACTTTTTGTTTTTGCTTGCTTTGACACTGCATGACAGTGATTCTTGGTGTACGAACAATTCAACAGCATGAACTAGGTCTATTTGAACAAGCAAAACTTTGGTCTGAATGATAGTGATGATTATGAAAAGGAAAAGTCGGTGACACGTTATGAATGGTATAAATTAATTGAAAATGACAGAAGGTACAGAGTTTACGATAAGAGGGATGCTCCATTGAAAGCAATAGGGAAGAAGTAACCAAAAAAACAGAAAGTAAATTTCAAATCGGAATGAAAGAAGAAGAAGAAGAGGAAAATGGTGGTTCAAATTGTAAATCAAGCTGAAGTGCAAGGGGAAGAAAGAGATCAGTTGTTGCCTCTACCCAGCGCCTTATCCCAAACAGGCTTAGTCTCACTCACCCACCGGTTCATTCTATCCTTTGCACTCACGACATTGTCCAAAGCAGGACGAACATCCAAAAAGAAAGTAGGCATTCCATCGTCATCCTCTGGACCACCGTAATAGTCAATCACATATCTGACTTTCTCCCATCCTCCCTTACCATCGTTCCTCAAAACTGTCCAATCGTGTCTGTCAAATGGGGGTTCGGCGTTGAAGCTTTGGGGAAAGAACTTGCCCAGTATACCATGAGCTCTAGCCCTAGGGGACAAATCGTGCGGTCTACCGGTAAATTTGAGTAATCTTGGTTCCACCTTGGTATCTTCGGTATGTGGTTTTTCCCAATCAAGGATCTCTGCCCAAGCTCCTTCGTTCAAGAAGTTATGGATGCTGACCATGCTTTCAACGGCATCTTCTGGAATGTCTCCTTTCCCCTTCCTCAACATTGCGTTGAACATCTGCTGTGGAGATGGGTATTCCCAAACTCCATTGTCATCCGCATCACCCCTTGGGATCGTAGACAGTGTTCTCTCTGTTGGTAGATCAATGGTTTGACCCTCTGCTCTTTCTGTAGGTATCGTGTATGGCATGTTGTTGAGAGGATTCAAATCTGATGCGTCAGCTGAACTCATATTCGAACCTTTTGAGACGACGGGACAGGCCTTCGTTGCGAATTTGGAGTGATCGATCGGACATTTAGCCTATATTGAAATCGTGGTTAGTATTGAGGTTCGAAACAGTGAATAAACGAAAAGTATGAACTTGTACTTACTATCCCTTCATTGCCCTGTTGTGATTGTGCTATGCTTCTTAGTGGAGTTGGGGAATCTGCCCAAAACAAACCCATTTTTGATAAAAGCTATTAGGAGCTGACTGATTCAAAAATGATGATGTACCTGGATGTTGTGTGTGGTGATCCAGTCTGAAAATTGCAAAAGTATTCGAAGTTTGATATGAAAGCTATGTAAACCTGTCGTGAAACGCTGGGGATTGATGTAACAGAAGTTATATGCTCTTGTTTTGATAACTGTTGCCTTTGATATCCCGGTGGTCATCAATTGGGAAGAAACTATTGGGCAAACAAAGGCCCTTCATCAAAAAAAAGTTCATAGTCTAAATAGGCAGAGTGGTGCAGCGCAGGCGAGACAAAAAAAAAAAAAATTTGGCGGCATCTCGTTTGAAAAAAAGTCAAGATTTTGATGCTGTTCTCCATTTCAAACACGCCAGCTCAATCGAATAGGAGAATCACACTTGAAAAGAAGACGAATAAAGACAAGTTCATCATGTCCGACAGAATCGAAACAGAGGAAGAATTGGTGGCAAGACATAAGAAGGAGGTGAGAGACCTCATTGCTACAACCACTGGTATGAAGAAACAGGCTTCGAAATCCAAGAGGAAAGAGGTGATGAAAAAGATTCAGGAGATGGAAACAGCCCAAAAAGAAAGACACACAAAAGAGTTGAAGTTGCTTAATCAGGGAGGAGGAGACGAAGAAGCTGAGGATGATGCCGAAGATGAGTTTTCGCCTGAGAAATTGCTAGCACAGTTGGAACTATCACAGAAGAACGAGGAAAAGGCAACCCAACAGCAGAAAGAACAGCAGCAGCCAGAAGAGCCAAAGAAGAAGCGTAACAGGCAAAAGGAAAAGCTAGCCAAGAGAGACGCCGAAATCAAGAAGATGCAAGAAGATGCGAAAACAGAAGCAACGTCCCAGGCTGATGTGCGTTCGATGGAACTCGACAACATTGCTGCTCTTTGTAGAATTGCCAAGTTGAAACAGCAGGAGATAACGCCCGATGGTCACTGTCTATTTGCATCCATTGCAGACCAACTCAAAACGAGACAAGATATCACAATGAGCGTCCAAGAACTGAGGACTCGAGCAGCAGACTACATCAAGGAGAACCCGGACACGTTTGCACCATATCTGTTTGATGAAAGGACAATGTCCATGAAGGACATTGACTCTTACACGGAAGAAATCAGGAACACTTCAATGTGGGGTGGTGATTTGGAGATATTGGCGTTATCCAAGGTGTTTGATAGTCCAATCAGTGTGATGATGAGTGGCCGGGCAGCGTTGAGAATCAACGAAGAAGGACAACAGCCCGAGTTGAAGTTGGTGTTTTATCAGCACTCGTTTGGTTTAGGTGAGCATTACAACGCCCTACATGATCTCGAATAATCAGCATAGAAATAATATTAGTGTTTTATGAGCTGGAACTTTACGTTCAAAGGCAATGTCTATAGTAACTTTTGAATTGAAGAAACTAGTGCTGGCTATTTATTTACAAGTTTTAGATACAGCCCCCTTACTTTCTCTCCTTTGCAGCGGCTGCTCTAAACGTCATCAAATCACCATCTTCAACAACGTAGGTTTTCCCAACCCTTGAGATCTTACCCTTTGCTCTCAACGCTTTTTCGTCAAAGGGAGGACTGGCGTCTTTGATGGTGTCATACTTGATCACTTCGGCATTAATAAAAGTCTTTTCAAAGTCTGTATGGATGACTCCGGCAGCCTTTGGTGCCATGGTGTTCTGTCTGATGGTCCATTGCCTTGCCTCTAACGGTCCACACGTGTAAAAACTCAACAAGTTCAATGCTTTTCTCATCTCCTGTATGACTTGAGGTAGTGCAGATTCTTTTGGAGAATCCTCACTCAAGGATTCCGGTTCGTTCAGCTTTGTTTCATGACTTGCAGAGAACAGGATTACTGGAGAGCCTGGGGCGTTTGTTGCAACCCATTGGTTTATGTCATCCAGATACTCGTTCGTCTTGGCGAAGAAATCATGCTCATTAACGTTCACAAGGAACACGGCAGGCTTTGCCGTTAGAAGGTTGTGCTGATTCAATGCTTCGATCTGATCGTTTGTCCAGTCTTTCTTGTTGATTATTCTTTGCCCCTCCAGAGTGACGTCGTATGCAACTGTCAGAGTCTCCTGTTCCAGTTCCATCTGGTTGATCTCGTGCGGTTGTCTGCCGTTTTGGTTTTTCAAAAGCTTGGCCAATCTTTCGAGTGCCACTTCTATGAACTCCATATCTTTCAACAGCAACTCATCCTGAACGATGGTAAGGTCTCTAACGGGATCTACGTTTCCCTCGATATGGGTGATCTCGGGATCCTTGAACGCTCTAACCACCTGGAATATACCATCGACGGCCCTGATGTCTGCCAAAAAGGCATTTCCCAACCCTTTGTTGTCGGATGCACCTCTAACAAGACCTGCAATATCAAAGATCTTTAGCACGGCAGGCACTTTTTTCTTTGATCCGTACAGATGGGCAAGATGGTCCAACTTTTCGGATGGAACCAAGACTCTTGCCTCTTCGGGTTCGATCGTGGCAAACGGATAGTTTGCAGGATTCCCCAGTTTACTCTTGGTAATGGCCTGGAAAAAAGTGGATTTTCCAACGTTTGCCAAACCCACAATCCCACTGGTGAGGTTGTTGGAAGGCCTGCCAAACAGTTTTTTCAATCGCACGTCATTGCCTTTCTTTGACGGTGTGGAGTAGCACCTAACGAGCGTCCTCACGCTGGCCTTGAATGATGACATGGATGTACTATATTTTGCTAGAACATTGATGAAACGTTCCCCATTTTGACGGTGAAGAGATCAAACCTGACCCGATTGTAATAGAGATCTTTGAAAAGATGCACAATTTTTTTGCACCACATTTCGGTCTCTCTTTAGAGGCACCGAGAATCTGCACAGCCAGCGGTGCCCCCACCCGAGAGCGAGATTGAGTGATATTTTGACACGATTTGGTATGCATGCGCTGACGCAAGCCCACGCCGTCATTCTTGAAGTGAAATAACAAGCAACGAGTATCAAGTGGGAGATGTTTGTACTGAACAAAGTCTGCTTTTATCGTCATATCAAAATCCACTTGTTTTAACCTATCAAGTGTGGGAAAAGGTATGGTGTACTGTGCTGGTGCTGCTCCGTTGCATGTAGTATCTGTCGTGTATCGGTGGGACAAGCTGCATATGGTCAAATTAGCTTTCTTCCCCACGGTCAAAGACAGATCTCTTGCATTGCAAGTAAAGTTTCTCAAGCTTGATCTTGGAAAATGGGAGCCAATAAGTCCAAGTTGAGACCCTGACAATGGCCATGGGGAAAGGTTTATCTGTTTAACAAACGTGCAGGCATGTTCTGCAGGTTCTTCTGATCTATCAGAATGCTGTCGTGCGCCTTGTTGCTCAAACCAGTTTTGAAAATCAATCAGTTGGCCTCTCTCTCTCTTCCGCAATTTGCCGTTTGCCAAAGGAATAGTTTATCAAGAGCTCTTCTTATCTAAGGGTTATTTGTCCCTGTTCTCGCTGTTACACTGCCTGAAAAATCTCTTCCCGAGCCTGATCCGTCCAACGTTCATAGACTTTGTTGCCTAGTTTCTCTTTGCTTGAGTTTGAAGATATTTAGAAGTACTGTCCATCCGATTGTCAATGCATGCTACATCCGTCCAACTCTTATCGTAGTTTGATGGGTTGGTGTGTCTTTAATCTTGATGCCAGATTACAGTGTTTGAATGAGAGAGAAACAAAATCACAATGCAGATGTAATTTTAGTTTCCGCTCATTTTTTAGTTCGCTTTAGAGATACACTATTAACTTGTTTTTTGAGCGAGCACATATTGAATCAGAGGATTCACCATAGGATTCATCTTATCTGTTTTTGAGCCTAGAATTTGCATTCCTTGTTCCTCAGTTGAGCAATGAGTCTAGTCCAACTCTCATGATGTTGAGACTCTTCTCAAAGGCGGTGACGATCCATCGCCGAGTTGCACCAACGACAAAGAAACTACGGTTAGAAGATGATCTGACAAACTGTGAAAATTTCCTTAAAGGGTAATCTGTCTGGAGTGCAGTACTGGTCCATTCAAGTTCACCACTCAATTGGCAGGAGAGCCAACCCCCCACCGCCTTCTGTCTACCGCCCAGATCGGGCAAGACCGGTGAGAGCGGTTATACCCACACTTGCAAGTGGGAGATACCACAGGTGCATTCTGTATTGTGCAGCTGCAATCTACCCCTCCAGCTTTTTATTATTGTGCAGGGCAATAGGCTTTGTCAATAGCCGCAACCAGATCAGAATCGGAGCTACTGTACGTTGTGCGGCTCATCTTCCACTCTATTCTAAATCAATCTCTCTAGCATCGAATTCTAAAGTGGTTGGTTTCAGTGAAGTCGTTGCGCCGCTTGATACAGCAAGTAATAGAGAAGGATTCTTTAACCACTTGCAATCTTCAAGATTAGATCGACCTTTCAAATTGCAAGATCGTGTGGCCACTGGTCGGCCTCCTCCTCCCCTTCCTCCAACTGTATAAGCCACCTAGTGATTTTTAGACATCAGGTGTGAATCTACTATATCCAACACAATGATGCTGGTGTTTCAGCTCAAAGATCGATAGATATTGCCGAACTGAAGGGATACTACCATGCATGTGGGAATACGACCAACCTATTAAAGGAAAGCATCAGGAACCTTTCGAATTTGCTCAAGATTCACAGGCTTGCTGTATCGGTCACCAACTATGCACCGCTCTATCGGTGCTTGTAATCTTCTCCCCTGATGGATCGAGACGCAAACCACTCAAAGTTTGTTATTGTTGGTAATGCTTGCTCCTTTCCACCACCACCTCCTTCTCCTCTCCCTCCTGCAGACTGGAACTCTTGGCAGAAAATAGTTTATCAGATGTCTGTCTCGAACTCTGGAAGGGAATCCATTCCTAAAAAAGCTGGAGCAGGATCAGTCGTGTGGGGGAAAGGTCCTGAGTCTCGAATAACTGATGTACTACTACTATATATAGACCCTGCGGCTTGGTCTCGAATTCTGTGTTTGTTTGTCGACGGGATCTCGTTCTATCAGGTTTATTCTCACTTACAACCTCCTCTTTCACAAGCATAGCGTTCTAAAGCGCTTTGAATAGTCGCCGCTTTGTTGGTGGGATCAACTCCCGAAACAACTTGACTTTCGTAGCATACTTCAAAGCACCAAATACAGTTTCAGTGCAAGGTTTCGGGATTTCGAAGTTTGGCGCCTGCAAAGCGTCTGGATAGAGCGGTCCGCTTTCACAGATCTGCTCTATGTATGACGTTATGCAGTGTACCTCCAAAGAACCCAATGGCATGAAACTTTGGGCCACCTAGAAGAAGTTTAAGTTTCCAGTATTTTTAATCACACACGTGGAAAGGGAATGCTTTCAAAGCTGAAAAAGTCGGAACCTAGTGCAAACAGAGTAAGCACAGCTGTTTGTAGTCGTCTGCTTGAGATTTTGCTTGTAGTTAATAGATTTTGCTTGTAGTTAATCTGACTAGGTTGTCATTTTCACTAAAATGATGGACTGTAGCTCAAGACTGCTTCAAACGGCTATCCTCTTGATCACTCTGGAAGATCATCGTGCCGTTGGATTATAGCTTTGTCAACCCCAACCTTCTCTAATACACAGAAAACCTTATTGTGTCCTTGAAATTGGTGGCAGCGACTGGTTTTTTGGTACGCTTGAATTTTTCATTCCCAGCCTTGTTGCGTGCTCACTGAAACGATCTGCCTCCAACTTTTTTTCTGCAGGGCGTCCATTTTCATAGTTGCCAGAATTTTGTGAACGATAAATTCCGAAACAACTGAGAGACTGACCGAGGCAAGATTACTAAATAGAGACGACGTGTAGTGTAGCAGATAAATGTGGAAAAATGTAATTCTAGTAACAGTACGTGAAAGAAAGAGACGAATGGTCTCAGAAAACAGAAGAAAAGCACTTTGGAAGGTTTCTAAAACCAACCAACCAAAGAACGGAAAAGAAATACAGATTTGGCAGGGCATACTAGTAGAGTATGAGCATTAATCCAAAAAAAAAGCCTAAAAGAAGAATCTTAACATATCCATAGAACAATCAGAACCGAGGCGGTAAAAAAAATGCAGGAAGAGAATGACGGACCGACGTGCTAAGAGTAATAAGGTTCAACTTGGCCTAGAAATAGAAGGTATTGGCATCAATACTTCCTTCTCTTGGTTGCCCTCCCGGAATCATAGTCGCTCACTCTGGAAGCAATTGTAGTGCCAGTAGTGGCCGTGGAGGTGGTGGCACCAGCATTGCCAGTTTCAGAGGCAATCTGGATTCCACCACTGTTGGAGCATATGGATGAGGAGGCTGAAAGAGTCTTTGTGGCAAGCTGGAACGGCTGAACTTGTAGTTGGACAGGCGTAAAGATTTGCTGAGACCCACCGGTCAACATATGGCTAGGAAGGGTGAATGGGGGAACACCAGTGCCTGTGGATGTAGAATAGGAGTATGCTGAAGATAACGATGACGAAGCGGAGGCAGGAATCGGACAACCAGATGTAGAATCGGTGGGAGTCGTACCTGGAGTTGGAATGGCATTGGTCACAGAGCCAACCCTTGCCGTATCGATATGCAAAGACCTCAATGCCGTTATGGATTGGGATCTTGAATGGTACTGGCGATGATGGCTCGAAGTGATATGATGTGTTGGCGAGGCAATTGGAGAGAGTGGCATACCAGAATAAATGACAAACTCCTGCAGAGGCGAACTTGCCTGCGAAGTGTAAGAGTTGTACAAAGAGTCCAACTCTTGCTGCTTCTTCTTGTTCAAGCCAGTGGCCAGGTTGAGAAGGTTGCCCACAATTCGGCTGGCAGAAGAGTCTGCTTTACCCTTACCAAAGTACTTGAGCTTCACGGACAATTGCATCGTCAAGATCGATTCGAGCAGGCAGCTTTCCAACTCGTCAAACTCATGGTTGAGGTTCTCAATGCCGGTTGGATTGTTGATGGCAAGGTTTGTTAGCAGGATTGAAGCAGCAGCAATTGAGCTGGCAGAGTAGTTGAAGCAAACCTCTTGGTCAAACAATGACAACTCGCAGAGAAACATGGCACCCAACTTTCTATCAACGTGGTTCGGCTGTGTCGTGCTGATGAACATATCCAAAAACGAGTCTGCCGTTGGTAATGAGAGATCCCACTTCAACGTTGTGAGGATTTCAAACTCGAGCTTCAAAAACTCCTTCTTGGTACCAGCATCATAACCGGCCCTTTTCACCAAAGCGTCAATGAGCTTACCCTTTGGTTTGTTCTCGTTGTACTTTGAAGCTATCCACAAGCAGCAGTAACCAACCATCTTGTAGTTGGACTCCTCAATCTCGTTAATGGAGGTGTATCTATCAATGAGGCTCACTGCAAGGGAGAACGTGGCAAATGACCAGCTCAACCTCTCAGTGACATCAAAGATCGAGTTCAACAGCAAGGCCCTAGAATTGTACAACGATGATTGTAAAGGTTGAGGAATTGGTTTCGTTTCCAACTCCTGTTCAAGCTTGAAGAAATGGGCACGAATGTCATTTCTGTACTCTTGAATGATGGATTGATGAGTACGTCTCTCCATAAATTGAACCACAGCGTCACTTTTTTGTTGCTGAAATTTCGTATTGCTCATGATTGATTATTTGATCAATTGTGTTTTTTTGTAAATGTCTTTGTCGTTAGAATCAGAGGGGATTGTTCCTCGGTATTTTGAAATGTCTTTTTTGTTTGGAAGCTTTGAATTTTGAAGCAATGCAACGGAGAGTCGTTAGTGTGAATAAGATTGATATAAGCGATAGAATGCAGATGACGAATGGAAAAAATGGAAAAACGGTTGATAAAAATTGATGCTATAATAAATAAAAATGCAATGTAGCCAGATGTTCTAGGTATAATTGAAGATGCAATGGATGTTGGAGTGAGTGACAAGCAAAAAGTGACTGCTGGTTGGTGGTAGTTGTGGTGGTTTTGGAATAGAGAGTGAGATTTGAATAATCCTGATATCAGTAAGTGTTACACTTGACAGTTGATTGCATGCGTGATGAATGAGAATATGAAGGAGATGCTGAGAGACCTTGGAATGATATAAGGCTGACTCTTCGGATGCAAGAATAAGATGTGTTAAAGGGGAGGAGGAGAAGGTCCGTGATTCACTCTGCTGTAACGACTAGGAATCGAGGTGAAAAACCTTGAAAAGTTGACAATGAGGGGGTCCGTATCCAGGATAAAACTAGGGATTTATCTGTCTGGTCCTTGGAAATGCTGAACGTTTATGCAAAACCAAAAGGATGGTGGGAAAGGTGTTGAAGAAGGACGGATGGGAAGGGTGAAGGTATGGTAGAAAAGTAGTACAGGCAGGGAATGACTTTATGATGGACTTGCAAGTCTGTGATGTAGCAAGATACAAAAGTGAACTCCTGATTGTTGAAGAGAAGAAGAAGAGAGATCTAATTCGAAATCAAGTTTTTATGAAAAGGTGTTGTAAATGAGTAAAATAGACAAATCGGCTGGTATATATTCTTTGAGAGATATCGGAGAGAGTTGGAGTTACCAAGTCGCCAAATCTATCATGACTTTTCCCTCCTCCTAACCTTGGCCTGGCCCACTGGCTAACCTTTCCGACAGCTACTCATAAGCCATCTTTTTGCAGTGAAATTTTCGGCGGTCTTCCCACTAATGTTGAAACCGGTTTTAGAGAACCGGATACTTCTTACAGCTTACAGCTTGCAGCTTGCATGAAGGCCAAGAAATTGTTTTTAACAATTCCCTTATTGTCTCAGGGAAAAAAGATACAGATCCGAGCTCAAAGTTTAAATCAATTGCTCAAATTCTCATGCGCACTGGGAATAATTGGAGGAAGCTAACTCTATATTCTCAGGGCGTAAGTAAATCAACGAGGGTTAATGGTTGACTGAACACACACTCTCACTATCCATGAGACTCTGAAGTCTGACCGATCGGTGCATTGCTGGTAGCAGCATGTGGTATGTGGTTGGTTAGCCATGATTTGGTGTCCATCAACTTGAGCGGGGTTATGGAATGCCTCGTGAGACACTAGAACGATTGAGTTGGTCCGACAGAAGGTGATCATTATCCGTAATCACTGGAAATGATCCAGAACATGCTATCCCAGGCGGATGATGTGTGTATGCTACAACATTGGAACAGCTTTGTGTATAATTTTTCGTTGTTGAACATCAATAAGCTATAGAAGTGGTATTCAATTAAACTTAGGGTTGGCAGTGGTGCCGTGAAGTATCCGTAGCAACCAGAAATCCCAAAAGTACAATCGATTGATCTCTCCCACTTGGTTGTAGTAGGTTCCGTTTCTATTTTAATCCATCCAGCTAACTATGGTTACACTACTATCTATAGCCGCCAGCACCAATGTGTGGATAAGGGAATCTCCAAACCGTGAGGAATCATAATAGGAATTTCCGATTCTCACAATTGTACCATAGGTACTTAACAGCAGGGTTGGATTTTGGCTAGAAAAAAACAGTGGTTATTGGCCCATTTTTACGTGTGTGCGTGCTTGCATGCGGGAGCTCTTGGGTGGTGTGGGCAAAAAAAGCCAGCGTCTAGCAGGGGGAGAAGGGGGGGGGGACTCTCCACCGGGAGATCAGATCACCACAAGAGCGGAAACATACAAGGGCTAATTGGTGATGATTACCTATTTTACTCGTCTATCAATTTGGAGGTTTCTAGCCCATTTGGTGCTTCTCCCTTCCAATGTAAGGAGGCAAGCCTTCCCCTTGATTGTGAAGGAGTGTTAGGATCAACCTTCACGATGGTGAATTTCAAGGTCTAGTAATCAAGCCGCAAACTTTTGATCAGAGAATTAGAAACTTGGCCTTAACCGTTGAACACCATTGATCATCATTTGGGATCGATGCATATTCGATAGCTGTGATCCTCCATTCTTCAGTTCTTATCCACCATGTTGGTTTCGAGCACATGGAATTTCTGAAAACGCTCAATTCCTGGCTCAGATTACGAGGTGTGTCTCTCCTCTATTCGTTGGCTGGCTAGAGGTGAGCAGATCTTTGTAGATAAGAAGGTGTGGTACCAGACATGCCATGAAGCTTGGGTGACTACAAAACCCCAAAGGGGGTTAGTTTGTTGGATGTGATGTAATTATAAGCTCAAGCAATTCTTGGGATCCAGTTTGGCGGTCGTACGTATAAAATCGTAGCTCAATTCCGTAGTGTAGGTAACCAACCACCATCGAAACCCTATCTTTTAATGATCAGTTTTCAGCTGTGCCGTGACTTTTTTGTTTCAGGACACACACACGCATATATGCTGAATTGAAGATAGAAATACCAGAAACAGAGACCTGGCGTAAACGGGAGGTGAGTATACCCGGCTATTGATCATCGGCACTATTTCTTATATGGATGCACCTAAGTCAGCTGGGATGACCTCAGAGTGGTAGAATCTGTCTGTTCTGTAATAATATATATATATAGCAATTGCAGCAGTTTGCAACGTTTGATGTCTGTATCTCTTGGATGTATCCTCTCAGGGGCTGTTTCCGAGCATTGCAATTCAAAAGTAAAAGTGGCTGTCTCACCAACACGCATGTATGCCGTTCAAATGGAGAATCGTTGGACATATTTGGTGTATAAGCCTGAGGTTCAATGCCACATTTTCAAACTGTTTTACGTGTATGGAAAGTAACACCACGCCTCTGATCTGAATCATATATGATCAACCATCATTGAAGGTTTGATCCGTAGCCAGCCCGGCTTGCGGCTGTGGTGTAAGCCTCCACCTGTTGAAATGGCAAATTGGTTTCCATCTTACCTGTTTGGGATTATATTACTTACATACAGCTTTTTCCCAACCCCGCCAAAACAAAAAAAACTACGACCGGAATCAGTCTCAATAGAGGCAGCAAACCCAGCCAATACATAGTAATGTGGTTGTGGTGGTGGCTATGTGTAGATATTGTAAATGCCATACCACATTGGTTTCAAGATTTTTGCTTTATTGTCATTTGATTCACAAGAACCCTGGGCCGTCGGACATTCACACTGCAGAAGAGGAAATTTATCAATCGATCGAAGGAAATGATGAGTGGCACTAGCGTCACTAATGCAATCTTAATTTAACCCTTTCAATTTTTCATTGGCCTTTGCATTCTCGGTTACGGCAAGGAAGCTGAAGCTCTATGGAGTTGCTTCGGAGATTCGTCACACGGCTTCGGAGACGCCAATTGCTCGTCTGCCTTTAGTTTCAAAGGAGTAATTAGTCTCGATCAGGTTCTCCCCTTCACTTAAAATTTGATACCTTGGAACAAAGCCATAATACAATAGGTTTTTCCCTGCTATGTACCGTTTTGTAGGATCACCAGTAACGCTAGGAAGAAATCAATTCAATGTTCATCTCCACACTGATTGCAGCTCATAGTAAAGTGCTTTCAAAGTGGTGAAGATGGTGCATGCACAGCCTGGATATATTTTTTTCATCAAATAAGCTGCTGATCAGCTTAGACCTGTACACAACTTGGATCAATGGGTATAAGGATTCTACCAGGAACAATGTGGCCGATCCGACTAAATCAGAAGTGAAAATACAGAGGAAAAGGAACAGATATATTCAACCATGGTCCATAAACTAAAGCGAGAAAGTACTCGTGAATCGGGAAGCAATTCAAAGAAATCCAAAGTGGTCTCATCATCCAGTGATTCAACTTCTGCATACACCGGTTATAAGATTCCTTCTTCCACCACCACGATAAATACGATATCGTTGGAAAACATTTCAAAGGAAGCCTTTCAAAAAGAGTACGTTTTAGCAAGAAAGCCTTGTATCATCGATGGCATAATCCCTGGTTTCGATCTCGAATCGTTCAAGATTGACAACCTGTCTAAAACGTTAGATTATGATGGCTATTTACAGGTTGAAAAAAAAGTGGATGGAGGATATGGATCTGGTGCCAATCGGTTGAAGATGAAATTGGAAGAATTGATACAGAGATTTAAAGAAGGTGAGGATTCGTTGTATCTTACCACCCAATACGATGAAGATGACGTTGATAGTAGCAATGGGCAATTGGAGGAGTCAGATCTACACGATTCTGCCAGAGATGGATTGGGCAGCATTGAGAATGGTAGTGAAGGCGATAAAGAGGATGAAAGTGAAGACGAGGAAGGGTTTTCCGTTATTCCTGCCTTTCAGGAAAACTACAACTTTTCTGATGATGAATTTGGTGGTGATGATGATTTCAAAGATGATTTCGAGGATGATGATGGTTCTGAGAATGAAGAGGATGACAAAGATGAGGCAGATGGTGAAGAAGAAATATTATCGTCGGATTGTCCAGGTGGAGATCTCACTGTGAGTGAGGCCAAGCAAAGGTTGAAGGAACTTTTGCAGAAACCATTGACTAACTTGATAGACAGAGAAGAGATACTCATATTGCGACCTGAGCTGCTAGACCTATTGATACCACAACAGATAAACATTTGGATGGGATTGTCCTCTAAAGAATCGTTGATGACTTTTGACAAGAAGAAGCCTAACTTGGGCCTTGGAAGGTCCATTCCAACAACCAATGGTACCTCTTCAGGATTACATCATGATCATGCGGACAATTTGTACATTCCTGTGTCAGGTATCAAAAGATTCACCGTATTTTCTCCAGAACAGGCCAACAAACTGCATACCGTTGGTACTGTGAATGAGGTATTTAATTCGGGTGTGATCGATTACCAAAGAGATGAGAATGCACCATTTTGGAAGCATGTTAGAAGTGACGGTGCAATGCTTGAGGAGGTTGCCAGGATGGAGTTAGAAACCAACAAGTATCTTTCGTTGAAAGAGCGTAAACGACTACAAAAAATCATTGATGATGAATCTAGCATTTCTTTGGAATGTGCTGAGAGAGGCGAGATGAAGCATGATCCTCCTTCATTCTCAAGAATTCCTCCAGCTTTGCTTCATTTGGATGAAGTTGAGGATTCCCAACAGCTTGAGATGATGAAAGGGTTGATCAACAAAGAATTTCCAGAGTTGAACGAACTGCCAAGGGTTGAAATCACCCTGAAGGTTGGTCAGATGCTCTATCTACCTGCCGGTTGGTTCCATGAGGTTACATCAATTTCGAACGATTCGGATTGCAAGGGAAATCCTCATGTTGCAATCAACTACTGGTTTATACCTCCGAATGGGGATTCCATAGAATCACCCTATTTGAGCTCGTATTGGAAGGATGATTTTGTCAGGACAGAAGAATCCATAAGACACCATGGGCTGGTGGGTTTTGGGGCTATATGACTAACGGTATAGGGATGTATACATGATGAATGGCATGAAACGACTAAAAATAACAATCAGCCTGTGAGAAATCATACTAATAATGTAATCATCACTAATGTTACGGCAAACAAACAGTAATCAATAGGATAGGAGCAAAGAAAAGGGGGTTGGGGGAGAAGCAACGTTTCCCAATTTGGGTAGAGGAGTATATCACGTGGTCTAAATCAGGGTTGTGTAGACCTGGCAGCAGCCCACAGTAGACGGGGGAGGACTCACAGGAGACGCACAAAATCCTGCTAGACACGACCTTTCGACCCCACACTTTTCACTCCCCCAAATGCCGGCCCGCTACCGCAGCATACCGGAAGCGCTCTTTTGTCTGCTTAGATAGCAAAAGCATTACACAGCCTTGCAGATCTGCGCGGCCCTCCTTTTTCCCCTGGAAAGCTTCGGACTTTCTGAATGGATGGATGGGCGCTTGTAGTTTGCCTCTAATTAGCTTCGTTGTTTCGTTTGCAGAGTGTTGAGTGTGACCCTTCTACTCGTTTGCTATTCTCTTCAATCTTTGATGAAAGCCAGCGTCAAACAGACAACCAGGAGCAACCTCCAAGCAGCGGATATTAATATCTGGGGCAATCGATGGGGCTTCTCGGAAGAACGCAGTGCAGCAACGAACAAAAAAAGGTTTGGAGCTGCACGCACCTTTGAAGATAAGGATGTCTGTTTGATGGTGCTACCACTTTTTGATTATGGATGGTGTTTGCACCTGTGGGGGTTGGTGATCAATTGTAGAGTGTTGTATCTCGATGATACTACAAGGACTACTGACCCGCCTGGGATTGTATCTTGAGAAGTAGAGTTGAGTATATGTGTGTCGACCCGAGGCTCAAGTTCAATCTTGATCTCAATCTGAATCTCAATGGCAAGCTCAATCTCAACCTCAACCTCATACTCAATTCGCCCTGTGAACAGTGGAGGGGTTTAGTAACGAACTTGAACTCAATGGTGGAGATTCAAGGGATGTTCTTTTATCAAACAGAAGTTTACCCCGTTGGTCTTTTGTGGAACCAAGGGCTATACGAGAAGCTGATTACACTACCCTTCCTCCACCTGTAAAAAGAACAGTAATTTTTGTATAACATTTGTATTTTTGATCAAGAAGCATTGGTACCGTACTTTCAACAAATATTTAAACAATATATAGTACATAAAAGAGGAGATTCTTTATGTAAACTTGCCA